>JAZKJV010000930.1:1200000-1580378 GCA_037367405.1 Ottelia alismoides
ATGTGTCTCCAAGAGGCACAGACGGCTTCCCAGCCCCGTCTTCTGTCGCGAGGCGATCACGGCAGCAGCAACAGCTTGTCCCAGCGCTCCAGCTCACACCATCAGCCTAGACATGTTCACCTTGTACAGGCAGAGCCGTACCAGCAGCCGCAGCCCACCTACCAGTCACCACCATCTCCAGACTTGCAGATGGTGGTATACGAGCCTGATCAACCTCTGGTAGTACTCCCGCCAGCCTCGTACGATGCAGAGCCGTTGATGGATGTCAACGGGATTTGGTATGACCGCCCTCAGCCTGGAATCCGACGAGACCATCCCAGATTCAGGTGGGGGAGTGGAGGTACCCAGCCCCAGCAGCAGCCATCTAGTCAGGGAGGGCAGTACAGCCAGCAGAGGGATCACCAGCCGCCGCAGCAACCCCCAGTGTACCATCCACAACAGCAGCAACAGTCTTCCTATGGTCCTCTTCCCTATCAGCAGGGACAGTCTTGGAGGCGTGAGCAGCCTCACCAGCAGCAGCAGCAACATCACTCATACCCCTCTCAGCCACAGCAGAAGCAGGTCCTGCAGCCTCACTACCAGAGAGGCTACCCGTCGGGTTCCCATGAGAACCCTGTTTTGGACGACATAGCCCGCCTCCTCACGGATCAGCAGGCTACTTTCAGACGGGAGATGGACGAGTTCCGCCAGGAGATGCGGGACATCGTGAGAGGGAAGGCCGCTATCCCTGCCCAGATCGAGCCGAACCCCAACAACCTAAAGCGGAAATCTGAGCAGGTAGTTTGTACTGAGTATACCACTCCTAGTGATGCATTCGGTGATATGACTGGATATCTGTTTGATACTGATTTTGTCACACTTAGGAGCGGTAGGATGCCAACAGGCGGCGCCTCGTCTGAGCTACATCATGAGGATCCATCTAGAGCGCCCGACGAGGAGGATGATGACGGTGGTACTGATGCCACCAAGAATGCTGATTCCACCGGCGGTACTGAGGCCGCCGTTTCACCAGTTCGAGGAGGTGGTACTGAGGCCACTCCTGATGCCGAGCCAGAGCACGGTACTGAGGCTGCGAGTCTTCTAGCTGAGCCAGCCGATGGTGGTACTAAGGCCACCAGAGTTCATGTAGAGAGATCTGTTGTTTTTCCTTCACCTGATGTATCTCTGAAAAGTTCTGTGAATAAAGGAAAGGGTTTATTTTCTTCTGGTCCCACTGTGGTGCATGATGTATGTGTGGATCCGGTCGTCGAACCGCCTAGACCCTTTTCTAGTCCTTCATCTGAGAAGAACCCAGTGATCCCCTTCCCTAGAGCCCTTCAGATGGGGAAGGGGAAGAAAACAGAAAATCCAAAAAAAAGAGACCAGGAAGAGTTCAGCCAGCAGATGATAGATCGTTTTCACATACAACTGACTCTTAAGGAGGCTTTGCAGCACATTCCCCTTCTTCAGCGTTCATTGAGAGACAGGACTACAGTCAGGAGGAAGAGGAGGAACCACCACTCTGAGATCCATGTGTTGACGAAAGCCACGTGTTTCGCGATCCAGAACCGTCTGCCGGCCAAGAGGCCAGATTCAGGAGCCCCTTATGTCAGATGCCATATCAGTGAGCAGAGGTTCGACCGTACTCTATTGGATAGCGGTTTGTCTATCAACCTCCTTCCGGCAGCACTTCTCGACCGCTTCGAGTTGGGCACTCTTATACAGAGCAGGACAGTCCTTCAGTTTGCTGATAGATCCGTCAAGAGGCCGAAGGTGTTGTTGCGAGATGTTGTCGTCACTATTCAGGGTTTGCAATTCCCCGTAGACTTCGTAGTGTTGGACATGGAGATCCTTGATTCAGTGACCGATACCCCCATCATTTTAGGTCACCCGTTCTTGGCCACAGCCAAGGCAGTGACCGACCATGATAGCGGGAAGGTATACTTTCGCGTCGAGGGCGAAAGTGTACAAAAAGAGACGGTCGAGGACAGCAGAGCCAGAGAGAGATCATGCTCAGAGACCACTTCAGACACAGAGCAGCTGACAGATGTAGGGCTAGACATCCACCAGGACTGTGACTTTGTGATCACAGACGATGATGCAGTTTGGGCAGACCCAGCAGTACAAGCCATCCTCTCATTTTCAGACACCGCTGATGCAGAGATGACAACAGAGGAGAGCTTGGAGAGCACATTCCTGGTTCAGGATACTTTAGAGGCGGCAGAGCAGGTTCTCGACCGCGACACAGATTTTTGTGATATTGGTGGTACTGATGCCACCTTCTGCGATACAGATCCCTCGGAGTCAGAGTATGAGTGGGTAGATTGTGATGATTATATGCCAGACCTGATTTCCACTGAGCCTACAGTTGAGGAGGAGGTAGATGCCGAGCAGATCAGAGACAGTTCAGTTGAGCAGCCTTCTCCAGATCCAGTTTGCGAGAGTACGCTTTCAGTCTCCCGGACAGATTTGGCAGCATACACGCGTCTTCTTTCGAAGCCAGATTTGCCACCAGCCAGTTGTCCAGAGCTGAAGCCACTTCCTTCGTCGTTGAAGTATAGATTCCTTGCGGGTGAGCATGAGATGTACCCAGTCATTATCTCACCCGATTTGACTGGAGAGCAGGAATCCCGTCTGATGGGGGTTCTTGAAAAGAACCGCAAGGCAATAGGATGGAGCGTAGCAGATCTCCATGGGATTAGTCCGGCCCTGTGCTCCCACCATATCTATCTTGAGGATGAGGCGAAGCCGTCACGTGAGTTCCAGCGGCGGCTGAACCCAAATCTGAGAGAGGTTGTCATGAAGGAAATTTCGAAATGGTGGAGCGTCGATTTTATCTATCCCATCTCCGATTCCAAGTGGGTCAGCCCTTTGCATGTGGTGCCCAAGAAAACGGGCATCACTACAGTGATTAGCGAGTCTGGAGAGGAGATTGCTACACGAGTACCCACTTCTTGGCTGGTTTGTGTTGACTACAGGAGACTCAACCAGGCCACCAAGAAGGATCATTTCCCCCTGCCCTTTATTGATCAGATTATTGAGAGACTGGTAGGGAAGAGCCATTATCGTTTTCTGGATGGGTACTCGGGCTACAACCAGGTGGCCATCGCTCCTGAGGATCAGGAGAAGACCACCTTTACCTGTCCCTTCGGCACATACGCCTTCCGACGCATGCCATTTGGGCTATGCAATGCCCCTGCGACTTTTCAGAGATGCATGCTGTCGATCTTTTCGGACATGGTAGGGGAGTGCTTAGAGGTCTTCATGGATGATTTCTCGGTTTACGGCGACGGATTCGACTCCTGTCTTGACTGCCTAGACCGGGTACTTCAGCGATGTATTGAGGTCCACTTGGTTCTTTCTTGGGAGATAAGTCACTTTATGGTGACTCAAGGGACGGTGCTTGGCCACATCATCTCCAACAGGAGCATGGAGGTTGATCCGGCCAAGGTTGATGTCATTAGAAAACTCACACCACCGTCCAACTTGCGGCAGTTACGGTCTTTCCTGGGGCACGTCGGTTTCTATCGACGGTTCATCCGTGATTTCAGTAGAGTTTCCCGACCGTTGACTGACCTGCTGACGAAAGACACCGAGTTCCTTGTCGATGACAAGTGTCTTTCGTCCTTTGATACTCTCAAGCAGTGTATTGTTGAGGCTCCTGTCCTCCAGCCACCAAATTGGTCTCTCCCATTCGAGATCATGACGGATGCCTCCGATTTTGCCGTGGAGGCTGTGCTGGGACAGAGGAGGGATGGAGTTCCATTTGCTATCCACTATGCTAGACGCACCTTGGATTCCGCCCAGCGGAATTATACAGTCACAGAGAAAGAGATGCTAGCAGTAGTGTTCGCCCTAGATAAGTTCAGATCGTACATCATTGGATCTAGAATGACTTTGTACACAGATCATACCGCCATCCGATACCTCATGGCAAAGAAGGATGCCAAGGCCAGACTGACTAGATGGATCCTTCTACTCCAGGAGTTCGACATTGAGAACAAGGATAAACCTGGAGTCAAGAATGTGGTGGCGGATCATCTCTCCCGTTTAGAGCAGCCTGAGGAGTCTGAGCAGATTGATCCCATTTGTGAGACCTTCCCAGATGAGGCGATCCTTGCTATCGCCTCACTCCCGTGGTATGCCGATATTGTGAACTTTCTTGTTGCTAAGAAAGTCCCACAAGGTTGGCCCAGACAGAGGCTTGAGACCTTCCTCGCGAAGGCCAAGTCTTACCACTGGGAGGATCCCATCCTTTACCACGAAGGAGGGGATAGTGTCTGGCGTAGGTGCATCCCTCAGGATGAGCACCATAGCGTCCTCACTTACTGCCACAAGCTTGAGGCAGGAGGACATCACTCTGGGAGGAGAACGGCACAGAAAGTGCTCCAATCCGGCTTGTGGTGGCCTACCCTCTTCAAGGACTCTGATGAGTTCGTGAAGAGGTGTACTGACTGTCAGAGGATGGGCACTTGTGGACAGCGTGATATGATGCCGATGCAGCCCATTCACTTCTATGAGGTTTTTGACGCATGGGGCATCGATTTCATGGGTCCATTCCCTAAGAGTCAGGGATTTGAGTACATTCTGTTGGTCGTTGACTATGTTAGTCGTTGGGTTGAGGCTATCCCTGCCCGAGCCGTTGATGTGAGGACTGTTTGCAGATTTTTGAGGAAGCACATCATCACGCGGTTCGGGGTACCTCGAGTATTGATTTCAGATGGGGGTCTCATTTCATCAACGACCAGGTGAAGGCACTTGCTAGTGAGTTCGGCATTGACCATCGAGTTGCCACTCCATACCATCCACAGACGAATGGTCTAGCCGAGGTCTCGAACAAGAAGATCAAGACTATTTTGCAGAAAGTCGTCTGCCCTGACCGAAAGGATTGGTCACAGCTTTTGGAATCGGTCTTGTGGGCATATAGGACGTCTTTCAAGACACCATTGGGCACATCTCCCTTTTGCCTAGTTTATGGCAAGCCATGCCATTTACCTGTTGAGTTGAGGCACAGTCACTTTGGGCAGTCACGAAGATTCTTTTAGATCCAGATAGTGTAGGAGACCAGAGGAGGGCAGAGTTAGCAGCCTTGGAGGAGCTTAGAGATACAACGTTCTCAAACAGCCTACCGTATAAGGAGAGAGTGAAAGAGTGGCATGATTCTCATATCAGCCACAAGCATTTTGAGCTTGGACAGAGAGTATGGTTGTTTGATGCGAGGCTTCGTCTATTTCCAGGGAAGCTACAGAGCAAATGGAAGTGACCTTACCTTGTGAGAAAGGTACACGACAACGGTAACATTGATATATCCGAGTTGTCATTTGAGAGTACCTTTCGAGTGAACGGCCGGCGGCTCAAGCCATTTCTAGATCATGAGCCACGGGTCGTTGAAGTTGCCCCTATTCACTTTGCGTGAGATGTGGTCACTTGATTCACATCTATTGCATCTCACGCCTGATTATCACCGTTCTTCCGACTTGTATAGATCCAGTTGTCTATATCACTCTATTCTTTAGTCCCACATCCCTTTTCTCATCTTATGATTATGCTATACTTAGGGTGTACTTTACCCTAAGTATAGGGGGGATGTAGGACCTGCGGGTATTCTTTTCATTCTTTCTGCCCCTGTTTTGCTGCCTATACTTAGGGATATTTTACCCTAAGTATAGGGGGGGCAGACTCTGTACATTCTTCACTCGGATTTCCCTTCATGTACAGCTTGCTATACTTAGGATTAGTTAATCCTAAGTATAGGGGGAAACCACCGAGTTCTTCTCATTCTATTCATTTATTCATTTCTGTACCTAGCCATTCCTTTTCACTTCCCTTTTACTAAGCACGAGTTATGTCTTCTTCATCGCTCTTGATCACTCTGAGGACATCGTTCGAGCTAAGTATGGGGGGGTGTGTATATATTTCATATATACTTTATCCATAACTCGTACTTTGTGTGAATGTGTTAATAAATAAAATGGCTAAAAACCCCAAAAATCACAAAAATTAAAAAATTTTCTTGTAAATAATCATTCTTTTATTTGCACATACATAGCTAGTGTACAAAATTATTTTTGTAAAAATGTTTTCAAAAAGTTTTTGTGTAAAGTTTGTGTAAATATTTTCTTATCAAAATTATGTATATAGTACAAAATTTTTCCAAAACGTTTTGAAAATCAAAAGTTTGCAAAAATCTTGTGTAAATGTTTGTAAATACTTTTGCAAAACTTGCACTTCATGCATCCATCCATTCATGATTTCAAAACATTTTTCAAAAATTTTGCACGATTGTAAATATTTGTAATTAGCAACTTTGTGTATATATGTATATAGTTTTTCCTGGATGATAGTTGACATTTAAACTAGCCTGGAATTAAATTGAGAAATGGAGCTTGATTAAGATCTTAATCCACCTAATTCTAAGAGGAACCTTATAGGGCTTAGGGTTAAGGCTTTTCAGGTCCATAAGGACTTAATTCTTTGAGTCCACTAGGCTATGAACATATGTCATCTTGATGAGCCTAAGTAGAGCACTTAACAATACACGCATGACTCTTAGAGACAATGGCTTGACTTGCACCAGCATTTTACACATGGCTCTCCACGGATGAGGTGGTGAGGAGGCAGTTTCCTTTGGCTTGGGGTAGCATATGAGGGTAGTACTTCTAGGCGGAACCTCTCTTCTTCTTCTAGTGAAGGAAGTGCGTCTCAACTTGGTCTAGTGGTGATGAAGGCTAAAGACAGAAGCCGTGGGTTGCAATAAAGCTTCAAAAGAGGGATAGTCTACTGGCTCAAGAGGAAAATTTCTTGTATATATGCTGCACCATATAGATATGTTGTACAGAGGCACTTGAAAAAAAATGCAAAAAGAACTCCAAAAAAGTGGTGGATCGGATTGAAAATTTAATAACCCCACCGTAGTATATATAGTCAAATAAAGCAAAAGCTTATGGTATCCATGTTACATCTCATGAAGCTTGCAGCGGGAGACTTAGCTACATTGGCTGAGCTCCCAAAAGTCTATACTTCTTCCCCCTCTTCTTGAGCCGGTTGCACTTGAACTTAGAAGGGAATACCCCGCTTCTCGAGGAAAGAGTTTCTAGACCGAGGCATTAGAGTTACCAGGTTGGGTGAGGTTGTTTCTTTGTTACTTCTGAGGTGGGGAGCTACATATCACTTACACTGCATGGAAAGATTCATGGTCATTAGAGTTTGTGTATGTAGACTTGTTCTGATCTGGTTTATTGAGGAGTCTTGTCCATAGATTGGTGGAACTTAGAGACTGTTGAGTTTTAAGCTTAAGTCTAAATAAGGTTCCGACACATTAATAATCCAAAGATCTGATCGAGTTCCATAATTCAATTTAATGAAGGAAAGTTTAATATTCAACCTTGATCCATGTATATTCCTCTCTTTTTCTTTTTCTTTCTTTTTCACTTCTTTTTCAAATAAGTGTTTGCTAAGGGACTAGCAAAAGTTAAGTATAGGGGGGTGATGAATACCCATCCATCACTCTTTATTCTTATATTTTAGCTACAAAAACCTTTGCAAATGCATGTATATTCATGTAAATACAAATAATTGTCAAAAGCATGCATTGTATAAAGTTTAATAGTTAGCATGTTTTTGTGTAAAAATAAAAGAATAAAGAGTAAAAAGAAAAAGAGGGAAATATTTAGAATAAATATTGAGCAACCTAATCCCAAGGGAGGGCTCAGCATGGGCCTGGCCGCATAAAAGCCAAAATAGAGGGAGATAGGGACTCATGTGTGTAGATATTTATGTAAATAAAATAAAAATATTTTCCTCCCAAAAATAGATTAAAATAGGTTTGTAAATATTTGTATATATTTAAATATAAAAACAACATAAAAATAGAAAAATTAAAAAGAAAACAAAAACATCACTCATGTACATAGTCACCTTGTGTATAGTTCACTCCTCCCAATTTATTTAGCTTTATAAATAAATAAAATTAATTTCCAAAAATTTTGTAAATATTCTATACGATATGGTGTAAATAAATAAAATAAAAATAATTAAAACAAAAACAAAATAAAACAAATTAAAAATCCAAAAATACTTTGTAAATTTACCATGTATATAAATGTACATATCTATTTATTTCACCTATGTATATAAATAATAAAAATAAAATAAAAATATCTTTTTATTCCTAATTTTATGATATAAATAAATAAAATGGGAATAAAACTGTATAAAAATAACAAATTAAAAATCAAAATTAAAAATCTATATATTGTATATATACCTATATATAGCCCTACTATGTACATACACTATTTTTATTTTGAAAAATTAATTAAAAATCACTAAAAAATAGAAAATATTAAAACAAAAATATTTCATGTTTTGACTTTTTAATAATTCTGCCATTTACTATTTATAATTGATTTTTCAAATCTTTTCCACGTGGCAGCTTCTCATTGGTCCACGGAGATGTTGACCTCCGGTCAACTCCCTCCGCGGACCTTCTTCTCCAGCGGATCTCGCGCCCGACCCGACTTCTCCTCTTTTTCCGCGCTCGATCCGCTCGCCATCTCCGCAAACCCCGGGTCCTATCTCTTCTCCTTGCATCCGAGACCCTCGCCGGGGTATCCACATCGGGATCCGCGCTTCACGCAGCCCTACCCGACCAACCCTAGCCGGACCTGCACCCATACATAAGCCGAGCTCCGCCACCTTCATTCCCATCTTTGGCTCCCCATCTTTCAGTCCCGTGACCTCCACCACCTTCCCTGAGGTGACAGCTCTCCGCAGGTGGTGTCGAAGAGAGGCGAAGGTGATCGGACCATCGATCCGGCGAGTCTCCACTGTCGTGCTCCGCCCAGAGGTAGAGCTTGAGCCTCGGGCCTCGACGACCCGTGAGGCGACGACCCAGAGCTGCCTAAGCTCACCCACAGTCGACAGCAACCAGTAGGTAGCCCCTTCTCCCTCTCTATTTCTTTAATTTTCGATTTCCCCCAAATCTCGTCGTTCCCGTTCATCATCGATTCCGGCCACCCCCACCTTCCATTCGATTATCGGGCCGTACCATCACGCTCGCCTTCTTCCTGCGCACGTTTTATGCCCCTCCATTAAACCCAGCTCGCACAGGAGCTGGGGTTTCGAGTTCCTCCGCCATCGCATCGCCGGAGCTCGATCGCCCCGCCTCACCGACCACCGTCACCCCTCTTAACGGGGTCGAGGCACTTTGCCCTCGACCCGCGAGTCTGCTGATGTGCTTTGCAGGAACATCCGAGCCCATCTGAGGACTTGGACCATTTGGAGCAGCAACCTGAGCTCTGCCGGCTCCGCCTGAGCTTCTCGGAGCTCCGTTGGGCCATCGGAGATCACCCTTGGACGCGGAAGACCACGACTATTCTTATCCGATCATCAGGTTCCCGCGAGGAGGCCGGGAGCGCGCGCAGCGGGTCGGCGAAGGTCGTCGACCATCAGTTCTTCCTCGACCTTCCAGCACCGTCCGATCGTGCCCACTCGCCCAGATTCGATCAGAGTCGTCCACCCGCGAGGAGCCTTCACCATTTGATCTTTAGGGGACTTGATCCGGACCGCTCATCCAGCGAAGAGGAGCCCTCGTTCCCCAGTCGTTGATTACTCCACGTGGCATCCTCATCACCGTTGATCCAGACGAAGGGTTTAGCCACTGCCTTCCACCGTCAGATCTGATACGTGGCAGATCCTTAGCCGTCCGATCCAAGAGGCATTTCTTAGAAGAGGCGCCACCCTTCCAGCATCGTCCGATCAGCCACGTGGCGCCACATCCAGCCCTCGATATTTAATAAGGGGTAAATATCTCTTAGGCCCCTCTAGTTTTTACATTTACTTTCTAGTCCGGTAAATATTTTAAAATGCTTATTTCAGTAGGGTAATTTGCATAGTGGACCTTGACTTTTATTATATTTGCTTTTATACCCCTGTGTGTTGTGGACACGTGCTTCGACATGTGACTTTTGGGATATTTGCATGATTTATCCTGTAGTTCTGAGTTGTTATGAAATGAAGAAATATTTTTAGATATTTGCATTGATACCCCTGTGCATGGTTTATTTGCGCATGTGCGTTATTTTTGTGGGTAAATTGCATTAGGTTCCCTGGGCTTTTAGTACTTGTTATTATTTAGCCCAGAAACTTATTTTCTTTGCAAATAGGTCCCTGAGTGCCCCAGACACGTGCTTCGCACGTGATTTCTTGGGATTTTTGCACCGGACCCCTCAGAACTTTCACTATTTGCGTTTAGGTCCCTATGTACTATGCCCTTGTGTGTGATTTTAATAAAATAGCAAATCAACTCCAAATTTGATGAAAATTGGACACATGGCTCCTGCCATGGTGTAAAATTTTCCATAAATTTTGGAGACATTTTAGACACTGTTTGATATTTTTAAAAATTCAAAAACATCAATTTTTGTTACTGTTAGACTTTAAAAATCACAAAAAAATATTAAAACCTATTTAAAAATTACAAAAAATTACCTACTGTTTGTTTTGGCTTGCTTGATTTTCTAGACAATTTTGGCTATTTTTCATTATCTAAAACACCTAAAAATTGAAAAAACACTCAAAAACTCATAAAAATTCTAATAAATAATTTAAAAATCCAAAAATAATAATTGAGGTGCTTAAATTTTCCTTGTTTTCTTATCTATACAGGAAAATTACCTCCAAGAGATTTTTTGAGTGTTCGTGTTTATTTATGGCATGAGACAACCTCTAGTATGGGTCTAGCTTATTGATTGATACGTTACAAAAAACTCCACTTGAATCGTTTGCTTATTGGGGATTTCTAGATATTTTATCTAGGTCCCTTAAGCTTGGCTGGACAGTACCTTCTTTTCCTTTCACTGTTTGATTTTTAGAAAATTAAATAAACATCAGAAAAATCTCAAAAATTCATTAAAAATAGTAAAAATTATAAAACACAAGAAATATTTTTATTTGAATTTTTGGTTGATTTTTAGTGCATTAAATGAATATTTGAATTACTTGTTTTCCTTGTTTTCCTTAGTTTCTTAATTAATTAAAAATCCAAAAAAAATATAAAAACCCTAAAAACCATCAAAAATACTCTTTTCTTTCTTTTATTCTTTTTGACTACTTCGTAGGCCGTGAGGCCATTACGTGCTCCCTGAGTTCGACCCTGGTCGCTATACCAGGTTAAAATAATAGCAAGACCACTATTGATTTTCGAGTTGATTTTTATATTGGTGGTCTATTTTTCTTGATTGATCGAGCCTGATTGCTTGGGTCGCAACGACCATTTAGCACCTTATACCCTAGTGGTCAGGACGGTCGTTAGGCATGCAACCTATAGGTTTGTCAGAAGGAACCTGTATTGGTGTTTCCCTATCTAGGTGATACATCGTTGCCCTGTTATGATAAGTGCGCACGAAATAAATGATTTGCAACACGTGGTATCGAGTTCCAATATATTAGGGTTAAACAACGGAAGATGTGGATGTGCCATGTTAAGGCACGGGTGGTTCAGTGGTGGCTGGGTCACGATAACATGTATTTAAAGCTGCTAGTATACACGGTTAAAGGTTAGCCTAAAGTTTTAAGCAACTGAGTCTTCGAGGACGATGTGCTCCTTTGTTTACCAGGCCAAATGTTTGAGACCCTGAATAATAAAAGAAAAATAAATTGTCAGGATAGTATTGGAGGATTGGTTGAGGCGATGTGCGGCGACATAAGCTTACTATATCAATACAATCCACAATCCCGAAGTGTCCACAACTTCAGAGTCCATATAATTGTGAGGTAATTCCCTGGACTAATCCCTGACGTGGAATAGAATGAATATGACTTAAACTAATAAAAAGGAATGAAGCTTTTTGATAACAAGTTTTGAAAAATTACACTATTTGTTTGTTTTTCTCTTCTTCGTTACTTAGCATTGGCTAATTGTTATCCTATGATTGTAGAAAACCCAACAGAAGTTGGTGAGTCATCGTAAGTACTTTAGTAATCTAGCCAGCCACAATAACTTTACTCTATAAGGTAATTGGTAATCTTTTTGTGCATTTCCTTCCAGCTAATGTACATGTAAACAGATATAGTGGGACAATGCATCATGTAAGCTTTATTTTATGAATGGAAAAGAATTAAATACTTCCTTATGAGTATTTTTAATTGCAGTCTATTTTTAAATTTTAGTTGTGATTGCTGAATAAATTATTGATGAGTAACTAGATCAGGATATGGTGGATCTGACGACCCAGAATTAGGGTCGTGACAGTTTGGTATCAGAGCTTGGTTACTCCAGTTTTTAGTCGGTAATTGATAATTGTGAGAGGTATTTAGAAATTATGGTTGTCTTAAGATCCTTTGATCTTAATAAGTGACTGCAACATCATTTACTATTATCGAAAAATCACAAAAATAGAGAAGAATATTAAAAATATAGAAAACATTTTATTTAGTATTTTTTTGATTTTATACAGCTATATTTAAAAACATAAAACCTTATATCTATTATATACTTATATTTACTTATATACTACTTATTATTAATATTATTATTTATAAATACGATATATATATTCAAAACTTTAGAAAATAAAAAGAACTATTCTTATTTGCATTTTCTAGATTTTCATACATAGTTATTATATATCCTATTGTTATTATATTTATTATTTGGTACTATTACTATACATAAACATATATTTTATCCTTAAACAAAAAGAACTAAAATTTTGCAAAATATATAAAGAGAATAAAAAGTTAAAATTAAAATTAATATATAAACAAGAAAACCCAATATCTCTACTCTCCTTTGCTCTCTATAATTCGACATTCTACATACTTGTTACTGTGCACATACTTTGTAGAGTTAAAATAAAATAAATTTTAACCCACTTCACATTGACTGCTTCATTGGTATTGCGTGGGTTGATTGTTGTTTGATTCTGCTTTTGTTTTCGGTCACCTCAGCGATTGTTGATCTACCTTGTTAAGTTGACATCCTGGCCAAGTACGTGTTAACAGAAGCACGTGTCTCATCCGCACGCCCACAAGTGTTGTCTACATCGGATCGGACTCGAGACAGAAGATTTCTTTACTTAGAGACTCCTGGATCGCTATCATGCTTCAAGAGGTAACCATACTACCCGTGTGATCTTGATGGAACGATATGAGAATTGTTTCCATGCCACGTGATTTCATGTAAATTTTTTTAATTTCCCGCTGACCCGTATGACTAGTCGACCTAGATTATATATGATACGATCTCCATATTTCTGTGATGCGTGAGTATTCATCGACTCCCTTCAACAACCTCCCCAGGATGTCTTAACACATAATTACATGTGCAATTGTATTTCGTAATTCACTATTGCGTGAATTTATACTCTAGTAAATATTGTTTTAGAAGATACTCAAGTATATACAGTGCATGTATATGTATAACACGATACATTAGCATACATTTATTATACATTAAAATCTATAAAATATAAAGTGATATAATTTTCTACGGTAATACATCCTCAGTGAAATATCAAAATGAAAGATCATTCATCCAAATAAAATATAACAGTGTTGTATACCAATGTTTCCTAAATGTTGGAGATAATGTCAAGTTTCCGAAATTCGGTGTTGCATGAAATTCCTACACATGTCTGCTACTATCATTCTCTATACATATCTATAGTTTATAGCAGGTTTTACAGTTGTTATAATAATAACGAGCATAAAAATATATGCATCCATTACATATTTTATAACATTTTTACCCTTTCTGGACTACTTCTAATTGGAAAGGAGTATTCACCCTCCTTCAGTCCGCTATAGCTCTCCCAAAGAAAATAAGATAGAGTAAATTACACAAAAGTTCTTGAATTATACATCTGATTTGAATGTCGTGCGTGAACTCTAAAAAGGAAACAATGTGGTATCCGGTCTTTGAGATTTATCTCTAGATGATCCTTGGCTTTTGAAATTTAATTGATCATTTCACTTTTTTAAGCTCAAATCACAATAACTCAAAATCACATTGAAATAAATAAATATTAAAGATGAAGTGTCACTTTTACCTTTGTAATTAAGGTCGACTTTGTAATGGGTTGTCTATTTAATTCAGAGATTTTTGTGTAATTTAATAAATAAAACATTGCGACCGGATATGACAATATATACTCAAGGCTAATAGTGCTGGTCGGTGGAAGTTTCGCATCTCTTTAACTTTTTACAGTTCAGTAAGATATACTAAATTTCCCTGAATTCAGATTGGATCGAACAGAAGTGGACGAACACAGACGTATAATTTATTACATAAGAATCTTGGACCCATCGACACACTGGCTGTCTCAGCCGGTACAGCTCGCTCAGAACCTGATCCTATCTCTACCATCCATCTCACCAAGATATTTTTTTGCTACATTAAGGAAATTAATATATCATATAATCCTCCATACAATGCTCCTCTATATATTCCATCGAATTGCTCATCTCCCACCAACAAGCTTTACTGCCAAAATGAGGCCACAGATTCCCCTCACTATCGTCCTCCTCCTGGTGGGCCTCGGGTCCGCCGCGGCGTCGGACTGGTCTCTGTTGAGCCTCATCCCGAAGATGGGATCCTCCAACAAGAAGATCGACCTCACAAATTACTGTGAGAGCTGGAGGTTCAACGTCGAGCTCAACAATATCCGCGGCTTCGACGCCGTGCCCGCGGAATGCGTCGGCATCATCGGGAGTTACCTGAAAGGGGGCAGTACAAGTCCGACGTGCAGAGGACAGTGGAGGAGAGCACGGTGTACCTCAACGACGCCGTAAGTCTTGCCGGGGATGGCCGCGATTCGTGGATCTTCGACATCGATGAGACACTTCTCTCCACCCAGCCTTTCTACGAGAAGCAATACTACGGGTAAAGTATACCTTTTCGTAACGAAGATCATCCAAAATATTCAATATCCATGTCGACTACATCCGTAAAAGTTTACGATCTAATCTCTACATTTGTATCTTTATCCAAAATTTCAAAATACATACATACCTACATATACCTATATAGATATCACAAAAGAGCTGAAGTATCTGCCGCAGCACACTCTGCAGTAGGCATGTGGATCGTTCGATTGTGATTAAGCGGTTCACACGAATTCATTCTTTTTATGAGCCCGTATCGGATGAATTCATGTAAACCGCTCGATCATAATCGAACGGTCCCCAAGCCTACTGCAGCAGACACTGCAGCACACGATCGGTTCCCTCTTAGAAAACATTACGGTTGCACGTTGAAACGGGTTGGATATATCTGTATATGGCGTGTATCCGTGCATTCTTTCGTACATACGACCACTGCCCTTCCTATATCGCTACAAAATATTATCTCGATTATTTTTTCTTGTCCGACCCTTGCTAACAAATGACATTTTCTGTCGAACTTTAGTTCCTGCATATGGTATTTGTAGAGGTATAGAAAGTAAGAAATATCTGGCAGAAGTGTACTAATACAAACAGAAAAGGTCAAGGCCTTGAGGCATGAAGCAATACAAAAAATGAAGACGACCAAAGACTAAGAATAGCATTTTCAATTATCCTGTGGAGTCCGGAAATAGTTTACAATATCCTCAACCTTTTAAAATCTATAATCCAGACCAAATTGTTTCATTTTTTTATACTGTGCAGAGCTAAGAAGTTCAACGAGACTTTACTGGATCAGTGGATGGCGGAAGGCAAAGCCCCTGCTCTCGAGTATTCCTTGTGTCTTTACAGGCTTATCAAGTCGAAAGGGTTGAAGATCTTCCTCATCGGATCTCGACGTGAGAGCCTGAGGGCCGCCACAATTGATAACCTCGTCAGCGTCGGCTACCATGGCTGGAGTGGATTGTATCTGAGGTACAATACTCATCATCTCCACTTCTAACATCTCTCAAATAACTTGATGGACCTAAACATTACTCAACAAAGTCGCAAATAATATATTTATAAAAAACTATAAGATATACTGACTTCAACTTTTCAAATGAGATCGTTTGCTTAATTGTTGCCTCCACGTCTACATATACATGCTCATCATGCCGTTGTTTTCCAAGTTCAAAGAACTGCCACCCAAAAGACTTGCTTTCTGTTCAAAGTTCAGTAAGCTGGGAGTGATCATTCTTTAATGTGTCAGCCAAGAAGCATAAATCTAGATGGCGAAATTATTCAAAGATCATTCTCGAAGAATTTAATATAAAATGGGCATTTACACAACCACATGGATCGACAGTGTGGGGGCCTTCAAGCAACTGGATCATGTGCAGAAACATTGGCCACATGGCACAAGACAAGATGTGCTGTCTGATTAAAAAAGTTTATCTATCAAAACTAAAATGTTAAAAAAATGGAACTACCAGAAGAGACGCTTCACAAGTTGATGTATAATGTATGGGTTTGTTTTTGAATAACGATTGAAGGCCTAACGATGACAATCGGAGCATCGGAGCATACAAGGCTTCTCAGAGGCAGAGACTGGCAGCTGAAGGGTACCGTTTCTGGGCAGTAGTTAGCAGCCAATGGAGCAGCCTCTTCGGCGACCCGAGCCCCCTCAGGATCTTCAAGCTCCCCAATCCGGTCTACTACGAAGTTTGATGTTGTGCGATCTTCGAGCACTGCGAACTTTGATGTTAGAATCGAGTTTGAGTTGGAATAATCGATGCTTATTTTTGTTATATTTCTGAATGTGGTCGTCAACATTTTCCTGCTTGTACTTGTTGTTCACGATTTTCCCAGGAAATAATGAGAGCTTATTTCGGAACCCCAAAACCTACTGTTGGGCTGTATTTTATTTTTTTGAGAGGTTTAATTGTGTATTTTTGTGTTCATTATGGAAAGGGGTTTTATCGTTCATCTAAAATAACCACAAAAATTATGGAACCCAGAGGCACCAAAGAGTACTACATGCCATACATTTTTTTTTTTGAATTGTAAGTATTTTACTTGATTCCATCACACAAAAAATAAACAAAAAGATATTTAAAGAGTAGTCTGAGCTCTCAAAAAAAAGGCCAACAAGCTCTGCCTTCAGTAGTCCAAAGCATCGTCGTCCTTTTATCATGATCACCCAGCAGCTGCAACAGGGTTAATTTTTTTCGTCTTGAGGGTTACTGGTTTCCTTCATATCTAGAGAAAAAAAGGAGAAGATCAAGTGAAGGATTAGCATGAAGGGAGGTTTAAGAAATCGAAAAGAACACAAAAAAGGAATGATTAAGCTGCATGGAACCAAAGAAAATAATTTAATTGTCTGAGCAGCTTGTTTCGAAGCAGCTCATTCCTCAAAAGACCCATTCTGCACCTCTCCTTCCTGATGCAACACCAGGTTGATGACATGTGTTCTTTGATCTTCCAATATTAGGAATTTATTTTGGATTCCCCAGCTCTAGTAATGAAAATGTCTTCTTTGGAGAGTATGGCATGGGTGGCATCAACTGACCAGAGATATTCAAAACAAAGGGACAACAACAGAGCAAATGGTGGCAGGATCCAGCGTCTTGTTGACACAGACCATCATTTTACAAATGAGATCCTTCTTTTATATAGCACTTATTGGATCTCATACTACTTCTTAAAGATAAGACATAAAATGTAAAAAGCTCTTGGATGAAAAGGTCTTTGCCAGAAAAATCGACAGGGAATTGATATTTGTCCGCCATGATGAAGAGAAGGGTGTATTTGTTTGCTTATTTTTTATATTTTGTTTTCCCTCCCCAATGGAGAAGTTGACCATATCTTTATTGGACTGTAGTCACTAACTCAGATATTTTCAAGCATAACTTTGAGATGAGTCACCTGCCCTATAACTTAAGACACTTAGGTTATGTTTGAATTGGAGAATAAGCAAAATGAATAATGGTCAATTCTTCGTCCAATGTGGTTTTCGAGAGTACGGCTATTCACATCCAAGATTTGAAAAAACTAAAAACGGAACGAGGCGGTTTCCCTGGGATCAAGGCGAGACGTAGCCTCGAAGCAGTCGAGGTGTAAGCCTCAGTTTACAAGGACAAAAATCTATAAAAACTACAACAAAATATATACTAATGAAATTATATATATTCTAACTAACATCAGATATAAATCACTACAATATATGATGAAATAACAAAGATAGGAACATCGAAGGAAAATATATGCAATTGTATACGCCTTTACTAATTTTCCATCCAATCAGAGATTGAATCTGTTTATATTCCCTTGAATTCTAACGATCTAACCTAAGTTGAAGAACCGTCTTATGCACCCCTTCCTGTCATACGATGTCCCAACAAGACGAAGGTTTCGTGCCCGGTCAACGAGCCTGGGGGGATGTGGGGAGGGGGCAGGTGCGCTCCCCCCATGCGAGGGTGTGGGGGCAGCTCCTCCAACGAAAATTTTTATTAAGGATTTTATTTCTTTTCGGATATATTGATATGTTTGAATGAGAGTAGTACAAAATTCCCCTTGAATTATATCTTGGTTGTCCTTCTTGGTATATTACATAGTTCATTATGTCACAACTCATTAAAATAAGGTTTACGGGTAATTTTTTTCTATGATACTTGTGAATTTATATGTTATAAGGACATAATTTAAGAGTTTTTGACATGATTGGACATGTTAAATAGTAAATATGAACACAAAAAGGCGATCAATTTAAGCATTCATCTTATATAATTATATCCTAAACAACAACACCTTTATAAACATCTGAAATTGCTAATAGGATAAATGAATTAATATAAAAAAATAATTTGAAAAAAACACCTCGACAAGAGCCTCGTCTTCGCCTCGACCAACTAAGGCGATTGCCTCTGAGGACCTTGTCGAGGCGGTCGTTTAGAGGCGATTTCGGGCCGCCTCGCCTCAAGGCGTACACTTCGTGCATCTCGAGGCGTGTTTTTTCGAATGCTGTAAGAGGTACAAGGCTGAGGTAGAAATTAAATTGGGTAGTTCGATCAAAGTACTAAGGACGAATAGAGGTGGGGAATTTAACTCAAGAGAGTTTAATGACTTTTGCATTCATGCAGGAATTGTTGGACATACAACAATGCCATATATGCCACAATGAAATGGAGTGGGATAAAGGAAAAATAAAACATTGATGAATGCCATTCGAGACTCCCGAAAAATTTATGGGGTGAAGCAATATTGACTGCAAGTTATACACAAAATAGAATTCCCACGAAATCCATTGAATCCACACCACATGTGATATGGAATGGAAGAAAGCCACAGTTAGATCATCTCCGTAGATGGGGATGTGAAGCACATGTCTTAGTCCTGTATCAGCTTAGAGATAAGCTTGATTTCAAGATAATAAATAATTTTTATTGGTTATTCAGAGAAATCTAAAGGATATAGGTTTCTACATCACGAAAGGGGTCTAATTGAGAGTCGTGATGCTACCTTTTTCGAGAATAAAGAGGATAAGGAAGCGGAATCAGATGATTTGGAGCCTCTAATTGATTTGCATGACAATGATTCTGACTAGGAAACATACCATTTCGGAAGGGAATTTCTTCCGGATGTAGAGGATGAGCCTATGTATATTGATATTCCTTTGAAAGTTGTGGGTGAGCGTAGTCAATCCACTGACTGGAAATAAAAGACCCAGAACGGAACCTGCATGGATGGGCAATTACCATCTGTATTCTTGCAAGGTTTTGTATTTTGTTGTTGATGAGGACATTATGGATTGTATGGATCCAATGCCTTTTGATGAAGCGATGGCTTCATCTGAGTCAGAATAGTGCACGGCCACCATGAAGGACGAACTTGACTCGGTAGACAAAAATGGTGTCTGGGAACTATGTGACTTACCGATAGCCAGGATGTCCATAGGATGTAAATGGGTCTTTAAGAAAAAGTACCGAGCTGACGGTATTATAATTGATAAATAAAGGCAAGGCTAGTTGCTAAAGGTTATACTTAGAAAGCTAGAATTGATTTCCAAGAGACATATTCTCCCATTGCCAAATTTGCATCTATAAGGATGATTCTGGCACTAGTTGTGTATATGGATTCGGAATTATTCCAAATGGATGTCAAGACTGCTTTTCTCAACGGAGAATTGAGAGAAGAAATATACATGTGACAACTTGATGGTTTTCAGGTAAATGGTAAGGAGAATATGCTTTATAAATTTAAAAAGTTTCTATATGGATTAAAACAGTCCTCGCGACAGTGGTATCTCAAATTCCATGATACAATTATTCAATTGGGTTTGTGGCTAATAAATAGGATAATTGTGTATATGTCATGCATAGTACGAGCAAGTTTATGATTTTATCATTATATGTAGATGATATATTGCTTGCAGGAAATGTCATAGATATGTTAAATGATATAAAGAATAAATTAAGTTCTAAATTTGAGATGAAGTACATGGGAGAGGCATCCTACATTCTTGGAATCCAGATCAGTAGAGACAGGAGCTCAAGAACATTAAGTTTAGATCAGGAGAACTATTTGTATACGGTATTAAAGAGGCTTGGAATGCATAATAGTACTCCAGCCCCTACACCACTTGTTATAGGAAAAAGGCTTAGTAAAAGCCAATGTCCAGGATAGGGACAAAAAGCACTCGATGTTCCATACGCACAAGCAGTGGGTAGTTTAATGTATGCAATGTTATGTACGAGACATGATTTGGTGTATCCAGTAAATCTAGTAAGTAGATATCAGAGTAATCCCGGCAGTCTCATTGGGAATCCATTAAGAGGATTCTCCGATATATGAATGGTACTGTACAATTGAATTTGGTTTATCAAACCGAATAACTTGAAATTGTGGGATACTCCGATGCAGATTTCAGAGTGGATATTGATGATACGAAGTCCACATCAGGTTACCTTTTCATGTTTGGCGGTGCATTCTTGGGGAAGCAAGAAACAAAGTTGTGTATCTAAATATAAACAAGAAGCGATATATTGCATGCAGCATGGCTACCACTCATGCTGTTTAGATTAGATATTTTCTTGAGAACTTGGGCCTTGAATTGGTCAAAAGACCATTTGAAATATATTATGATAATCAAGATGCAATAAGCATGATTAACAGTGGGGCAAATAGTTCAACCAAGGCCATGTCCTTATTGGGCCATGTTAAACGCTAAACGACATAACAAAAATAAATGAAAAAATAATTCAAAAAGTAATAATAAATTAGTATTATTTCTTAAAATATGAAAAATGTTTATTATTTTGTGTAATATTTTATGGTAATTTTTATTTATTGTTTGAGGTAATTTATTATATGTTACTTTTTGCATGTAGAAATATATGTATATTTACCTATATATAGTATATTTTATTTTTATTTTAGATTTTTACTATTTTATACACTTATTTTATATATTTAAATACACACATACATACACGCATATATAATATTTTTTGAATTTATTTGTTAGCTTAAATAATTATATATTACCTATATAGGTATATACATGTATAAATCATCTGTATATTACAATATACATATTTGTTTTGATGTGTTTTTAATTGTTTTATTTTATTTTAGTTATGTACATGTATTTTAAATAACATTTACAAAATTATAAAAATATAAAGATGAGAAAAATAAAAGGATTGAATATAATGATTATTTTATACATGTATATTGCGTAACGATGGCTCAAAATCTAACTTTTGTATCTTAACTCCAAATTGAATGAAATCACCTTCATTAAATAGATAATTTAATTTTACGAACAATAAAGTAATTTTGATTAATTTTGAGCATGTATGGAGAAGATACATGTCTAGAAATTTTTCTTTGTGGTCTTTTATTCTGAGTGTCTAGGGCACACTGTAGATTATTTTTGAATGAAATAAATTTTGTATTTTTATCTACAAGTTTCATGTTCAATTTTTTGATTTGAGGTATAAATAATAAATAATAAATAGGTCTCAAAATACAATTATTGGGAAATAATATATAGGGTTTTTAGTATTTATAGGCCTTTATCTTACCCTAATTTATTTGTTGTCGACCTAGTCGTCATGATGTCTAGGTTTCAGGGTTAGGGCCATTCAATACCTTTGGTATTTCATTTCTTTTTCTTTTCTTTATTCTTTAATTTTGGCATTAAATATAATATTTTATACACTATTTATGGAATAAATAGTGTGTGTTATTTTATACAAATTTATGAAAAGAAAGAAGTTGTTTTCTTGACAAATTATCAACGCATGCTCCTCTTTATATAGTAGAGGAGGCAAGTACAAGAATAGAAACAACCTATAAGGAATAGGTACAGAAATAGAAAAGATCTATAATTAAGTAGAGAATATTCTCTATAAGGAATATTACTCATTTGTTAAGGTATAAGGAATATTCCTTATTCTTTAACACTCACCCTCAAGCTGGAGCATAGATATCGATCATGCTCAGCTTGAACGCACATCTATCAAATGCAGATCTAGGAAGTGGCTTCGTAAATATATCAGTTGTCTGCTCGGAAGAGAAACATGATAGGTTGCCACAAATCCTTTCTAGATCATGTCTCTAGTATAATGGCAATCTACCTCTATATGTTTGGTCCTTTGATGGAAGACTAGATTGTTGGCAATAAACATAGCTGCCTGGTTATCACACTGAAGTCTCATAGGAAGAGACACATCTACAAGAAGATCATCCATAACAGATTTGACCCACATAGCCTCTGTAGTGGCTTGAGCCATAACTTGGTATTCAGACTCAGCATAACATCTAGCCACTACCGTTTGCTTCTTGCTCCGTCAAGTAACCGGACTATCACCAATGAAGACACAATATCCTGTAGTGGATTTCCTGTCTAGTGGACAACCAACATAATCAGCATCGGTATAAACAGTGACATCTAGGGACCATTTAAGAAAAGAATCCCTTTTCTAGGAGCCCCTTTGAGATATTGAAGAATAGTCAAGGCTTCATCCCAATGCACTTTCTTCGGTTTATCCATGAACTGACTGATCCTACTAACGGACAATGCAATATCCGGACGTGTAACTGTAACATACAGAAGCTTTCCAACCAGCCCTCGGTATTGTCTTGCGTCAATATCCTCTGAGTCACTGTCATGGAGACGAACACCTGGATCCATGAGAACATAAGTAGGCTTGGAGTTTAACATCCTGGTCTCCTGTAGCAAATCTGTAACACACTTGCGCTGACACATTACTAGACCCCTGTGACTTCTGGAAAACTCGATGCCTAGAAAATAGCTAAGATCACCAAGGTCCTTGGTAACAAAATGCTTCCCAAGGTAAGCTTTGTTGTAGTAATGCCCTGAATATTGTCTCCTGTAACAATTATATCATCCACATAGATGAGAAGAATCAGTCAGCCATGATTTCTCTTTCGCTTAAAGAGGGAGTAATCAGATGTAGATCGAATAAATCACTCTCTCTCTCTCTATCATGTCCGAAAGCTTTTGAAACCAAGCTCTCGGACTTTGCTTAAGGCCATAGATAGCCTTGTGAAGCTGATATATCTTCTGACTATTCTCCCCCTCAGCAGTGAACCAGGTGGCTACTACATATAGACTTCCTCATGAAGATCACCATATAGAAAAGCATTCTTTATATCAAGCTGATATAGCGGACAATCCTTGCTGATAGCAACAGCGAGAAGAATACGAACTATTGGGAGACGAGCGACTGGAGAGAAGGTATCTGTGAAGTCCACACCGTATGTCTGGGTGTATCCTTTGGCCACTAGACGAGCCTTGTAGCGCTCAATACTGCCATCGGATCGGTGCTTGACTGTGAAAACCCCACGGCACCCAACAACAGCTGCATCACTAGGAGGTGTCACAAGACTCTAAGTGCCTCTAGACTGTAAGGCATCAATCTCATCCTGCATTGCAATGCACCATCTGTCATCTTGAAGAGACTTATGGTGTGTCTGAGGAATTACCACAGCAGAAAGAGCTGACACAAACTGTCTGTAGCTTGGGGTCAATCTGTCCATAAAAAGGTGACCTGAAATAGGATGAGCAGTACACGTACGTTTGACTTTCCTCAAAGCAATAGGAATATCCATATTACCATTAACATCATCTGCAGAAGAGGCATCATCACCTGTAGGAACAACTACCATGATGTTAGTAGGTGATACCTTAGGCGTGGTGGATGTTGACACATGCACTTGAGCAGGGTTTGTATTAGTGTGATGGTGGTAGCTTGCCCAAACCGATTATTATCGATGTTGAAATCGGTAGTGGGAGGCGAAGGAAGGTACACCTCTGTATCAACATCAGTGGAATGTAATCTGGAACTAGTAGTTGAAAAATATGGAACTGACTCAAAGAAAGTCACATCTGCACTAATGTAGTAACGTCAAGAAGATGGGTCATAACATCGATACCCTTTCTGAGTCCTTGAATACCCCATGAAGACACATTTGACAGCCCTAAGTGATAGCTTGTCATGATCATGTGTCAACGCATGAACAAATGATACACACCCAAATACTCGAGGGGCAACCGAGAAGGTATCTTTATCAGAAAACAAAATAGACAGAGGCACATGCTTATCCAGTACAGTAGATGGCATCCGATTGATCAAATAACAGGCTATAAGGATAGCATCCCCCCAATAAGTATGTGGCGTGTTACTCTGAATCAGAAGAGTACGAGCAACATCAAGAATGTGACGATGCTTGCTCTCAGCAATGCCATTCTGTTGAGACGTGTAAGCACAAGAGGTTTGGTGAATGATACCACGATCCCTAAGGAAGGTGGATAATGAGTGGGTACGAAACTCTAAGGCATTATCAGATCGTAAAATTTTCACTATAGCAGAAAACTGAGTTTTTATTTTTGTAAGAAAAGATCCCAATATATCGCCAACTTCAGACTTTTGCGTTAACAAAAAAAACCCAACTCACTCTACTGTAATCATCAACGATGACAAAATAATATCAATGTCCATGTAAGTCAGAGACACGACTAGGACCCCAAACATCACAAAGCAGCAGTTCAAAAATAGACGTACTGCTACGACTAGAAACTCTCCTTCGAAATGATGACCTGTGATGCTTTCCAAGGGCACATGACTCACACTGGAATGTATACTGTGGAGATATCTGAGGAAGAAGCCGGCAAAGCTTATGTAAAGGCAAATGACCAAATCTAAGGTGCCACAAATATGCAGAGGATGTCATTCTCGAAGAAGCAGAAGCATTGCCAGTAAATGGAGAATGTACAATCCTGTAAAGACCCCCTTGCTCAAGGCCACAGCCAAGCACCCTGCCCATCAGTATGTCCTGATACACAACAGATAAATGGTCAAAAATAGCACGACAATTCAGTTCCTTTGTTATATGACTAATCGATAACAGACTGAGAGGAAAATCTGGTGCTAGAAGGACTTTCTGCAGCGGCAACATCGGAGATAATTGAACCTCCCCCTATCTTGTAACAGGGGAGTGTCTCCCATCAATAAGGACCACAGATCACCCAGGAGCAACAGGCTGATAGATTGAAACTGCTCTCTATCTCCGCAAAGGTAGTGCGACGCACCAGAGTCAACAAGCCAATCTACAAAGTCAGATGGTCTACTAGTAATATATGCATGGGCTATACCTGAGGAGCGAGGCATGGCAGCAGTATCAAAACCAGAAGTAGACTCAGAAGACTTTGACGCAAGCAGAGGTTTCATCTGATCTATAATCTTCGCCTCAGTCATTTGTGCGGGAGTAGGAGTAGGAGCAGAACTCTTTGTCTGATCATCTGAATATTCAGCAACATGATGGGCAGTAGTCGATGGACGACCATGTAGCTTCCTGTAACATGTGCTCTCAGTATGTCCGTGTTTCAAGAAGTAGGAACATTGTGGCTTGCCTCCTTTGTCATTGTTACGTCCTCTACCTTCGCGTCCACGGGCAACAGAGAAGCCGCCTCGAGAGCTATAAAACTCTCCTCGTCCACGATATACTGCCATCGCCAAGGTTGTACCAGTATTAGTCAGAATTGTAATCCGACTCAATCTGCTATAGGCTTCCTCAATAGGAGGAATAACAGCTCCCGCAAGCATCTAATTTTTTGCCGAATTATAAACAGAATCAAGTCCTGAAAGAAATATGCCAACCATCATCTGATCTCTTTGTGTCTTCTGAGCAGGACAAGGATACAAAGGATGATAACTATGCAACTTCTCAAACATATCCTTTAGGCTAGAGAAGTATGCATGAAGAGGTCGTCCTGCCTGTCGGATCTGATGAATATCCTGGTATAGCTCTATAATCTTCGTCTCGTTTTGTACCTGTGAGTATGTCAAGGCAAGAGCGTCCCACATATCCTTGGCAGTAGGCTTATGAGCAACCTCATTGGCGATGCAACGAACAAGGGTTGAGGTAATCCAACCCTTAGCAAATGTGTTATCCATTTTCCAAGAAGAAAACACAGCGTCAGTCTTCTCGGTAGGTTCAGGAGTCTTTAGAACATACTCCTTATCATAGGATTCCAGAAATCTGAGAAATTGGAGGAACCATAACTCATAATTGGTTCCATCCATCTTCTCAATTGGTGACGGGGTCTTCATATCATGTAAGGAACCCTGAGGAGCACTTGTAGTCTTGGAATCCTCGACGGAAGCCATCAATCGAACCCAAAGAAGACAGAAATCAGATCTGAAATAAAATTGATCTTCTTAGATCATAGAGGATTTGTGGGCGAGATAGAGCACCACAAACCTCAATAAATAAATAGGATTTCAAGAAATCCTCAATAGATGCAATAAACATGTATCCTTGAAGAAAGAAGAGCAACAGGGGCAGCTACTGAGCCCTGTCGGCGCCGCTTGCAATGCTGGAAGGGGTTGCTGTCGTGAAAGAGATAGGTAGGGTATTCAAGGAGGGTAGAGAACCATGGTCTAGGACCGGTGCTCTAATACCATATGAAAAGAAGGAAGTTGTTTTCTTGAGAAATTATCAACACATGCTCCTCTTTATATAGTAGAGGAGGCAAGTACAAGAATAGAAACAACCTATAAGGAATAGGAACAGAAATAGAAAAGATCTATAATTAAGTAGAGACTATTCTCTATAAGGAATATTCCTCATTTGTTAAGGTATAAGGAATATTCCTTATTCTTTAACATTAATGTTATTTGCTTGTATTTGTCTAGGAGTTCAAAGCCAAAATGAAAGAGTAAAAGTGATGAAATGGAGATTCATCAGTCAACACTTATCCTGATTGACAATGAATAAAATCGAGGAAAATATGGCCAATAAGTTGTAAAATCCTGAAAAAGTAATAATATCAATGTACACATATACTATATTTATGATGTAATATCTTCTATCATTTTATTGTCATCAAGATATATCCAAATAAAAACATTCCTTCTTGAAACTTATATATATATATATGTATGTATGTATGGTACATGTATCCTTATTCAACCATCTATTTTAAAAATATTGTTTTAGATTAATGGTAATATATGTAATAAAATTATACAAGTTTTTTTCTCATTACATTTTATAAAATTAAATAAAATAAATAACTTTATTTATTTTGATTATATGTAACCATCTAATAAGCTTATATCTAAGGTAACATATAAATTATTTTTGTTGTTATATACTGAATCTAATGTATTTGTTTTATGCAATTATCGATTTCTAAGAATACATTATTAGAAAGTTTATACTTATCAATATCCATATGCACATCTGTATCCACACGATTAAAATATAGATGCATATACAGACATCACTTTGGTATCCATGTATATTTATATCCATATATCATTTTAATATAGAAATAAAGTTGAAATTTATTTGTATAGCACATAACAAACTTTTACAACTTTTTTACAATATCAAATTTTTATTATATAAATATATATTAATACATTTGTTTAATGTATATAATCAAATATATGTACATGTAAGCTAATCTATAATGTATTTTTACTATTTGTCTCTATTTTAAAATGCGATAACATATTTGTCACATTTATGGATATCTATATCCGCATCCATTTCTATATTTAAAAATTTTAAGAATAAATTAACACTTGTATCTTTATCCATACTCAACTATTTACATATTTTTGAATTAATGGGGCACTAGTGAGATTTACATCTAGTGCCCAATTTTTTGTATAAGTTCTTTTGATGGGGGCATGAGTCACGACATGCCATGTATCCGGCTTCGATTTCTTCAAATGGATAATCGTAAGTTTAAGTGTACATATCAAATTTGCCCTGGTATATGAAACCCCTACCATTAATTACTTTCATTGTTGTTTCCATGTAGGACAAGGGGTAAGTTCATGATAGTGGAAGTTGTTATTGGAGCTGTACACCACCCAATAAAAGTCTGTTTTGTGGGTGGACATGACAAGTCCATAATGGAATCATTCACATCAATTTATATAATATCTGAAATGTCATGTTGATAATATCGGCAAACAGATGGATTAATGCAATAAATATCGTGCCTTATTTCTCAAAATAGAGAGTTTGGTATAAGCCATTAACTTTGACAACTATAACCATACAACAAGTTTACGAGGAAGTCGCCATCGTGTGTCCATGGTAATGTGCTCTGCCATGTTTGTCATTTGAAAATGTTCTTTGTTTTTGTCGCCAAAATTTGCTTGCTATCCGGAATCAAGATAGATAGATTTAAATTACTTATGAAGATTTTTCTTCTCTTATGTTTGAAATGGATTCGAGGCCATAAATTTGCTTTGGCATTTCGATGTCATCATAGTTAGGGGTTGAAAGAATCGATTATCTTGATCTATAAAAGCGGTAGGACCTGTCAGAAAATAGCTACATCAATTTAATTAACCGAAAGAATCGATTATTTTGTTGAGATATCTAGAACCCTGTGATCAGAATGAAATAAATATAAGATATCTAGAACCCTAATCGCTTTCAACTTGCATGAGACACCTACCAACCCATGCTGCATAAGTGAAAGCAAACGCCCGTGATCCGTACCTCACGTAGATTAGTAGCAAATCACGAAAGTTACCAGCACAAACTTCTGACTGATGCACCTGTGCAGTTCTAATGCTTCTGTTCTCTGGATTTTAGCTGCAGAAAGTAAGGATGGAGAGCCTCAAGGAGTCCAATATCTGCACAAATTCGCGCCTCGGCTCGGCCCTTCTCGGCACATTTCTGATATCAGCAATGATCCTCACATTTCCTTTGGAAAAAGCCCCGCCAGGGATCTTATCGAGCTTCAAGCGTGGTGCTCAGCTTGAACAGGTAAGTAACTAAGAACATGCTTGCCTCTTTTCGGTGTTGGTATTTTTTTCTGTTCTCCTTATGTTTGCTGTTTCGAAGACTTGCATGGTTAACAATACTGATGAATTTAAACTAGATGGTGTTAGCAGTTCGAAATAACAACATAGAAGAATTAAAAGTAAAAGAGACTTGTTTTACAGTCATTGGTTACTATAACTTTAACAAGAACATGATTGAAAGCAGAGCTTATGCGTTTGCACTTGCAGTAAGCGGTGGAGGAAATCGATACCTGTTTATCTACAGTAGATATATAGGGAAAGAGAACACTTTCGTTTGGTTGCAAGGTTGGACAGGGTTGGGTTGGGCAGGGGTACCCCTGTGAATAGTAAACTGTGAGGAGGAGAACCCTGTTTGGTTGCAGGGCCAACCCGGGTTGGGCCAAGCCAACCCTGCCCAACCCTGCAACCAAACGAGCCCTTAGGGAAATAGGTGAACGAATCCATTTCGATTACTTCTTGTCCCTTTTTTAATGCAAGGGCCGAGGGAAACAATGGAGGTAAATCAAACAATTTTTGGGGACTTCCGTTAGACTACCTTTCATGAACTTCTAGTTAAATCATCACATGAATACAATGCATAACACTTGCTGTGCTGCTCATCCTATCAAGACGTCCGGATTACAGCAGTGTTTTTGAAATCGGACCAGTTCAACAAGTGAACCGAACTTGTGCCACTCCGGTTCTTCCGGTTCGGTTCAAATAGTTATTATTTAAGTCCAACAATTGAATTGATTCAGTTGAGTATCTAGGTTCCAGCATGAAAGTACAACAAAGTAGCATTACAAGGAAAACAAGTTGTGGCTATAGAATTATGCTCACGGATGTGGGACTTCAAACTTGTGGTCACAGAATTAGGCTCTGGCCACAACACGTCGTGGCCAATACCCGTACGTACAAGCCTCATTGCGAGAGTTCTCTAACTACGAATATGTCGTGACCACTACAAGTAACCACAAAACTTGTCATGGCCACAGCTCTTGCATGAATATCCTCCTTACATATTTGAAAACTTTGACCACGGACTTGTAGCTACGAGAAACTAGTGATCACACAATTATCGTGGCCACAAATTTCCGTAGCCACATTCCGTAGCCATAACTCGTTTTCTTGTAGTGTAACTGAAATTGATAGAGAAAATGCTAATTAAACTTTGAAAAGGATTATTAGTTACAAAGAAAGTAATTTCCTTTATTTTATTTCCCAACGCAAAACAAGATGTTAAAGGTGGTTTATAAAGAGATTTTTACAATCGTGCCCTGCACACTTTGTCAATAAATCTTATATCCTTACATGTTTCATATGTTTATGACAACTGCAGTAATACACACAGAAAATTTTCCAATGAGCTCAGGGCTCATTAGAAGTGTAATAAGCATCTTTATTTTTACAAGCGTTTACAAATATTTTGAGCAAAGTTTTAATTGTTTTACAATTGTTACATCATATTCTTACTACTTATGATGATTTTCACAAAAAAAAACAAACCTTAAACAAATTAATATGAAATAGTTATTTGTAAAAACAAAAATATATTATTTTTTTTCGAAAATGATTAAAATCATCTTCCTAAAAACCTGCTCACGGGAAAATAATTTGTTTACAAAGCAGGTCACCCAAAACATATTCAACTGACGAAAAAAGAAACGCCACATGTTACAAAAAAACAGTAATAATCAAGAACAAAAACAGTAACATTCATCCGAAAAAGGAATTTTCCATATAGAAGAAACTGACAGACAATATAAGGACCAATGATTTCAGGCAACAACAGAGAAGGCTTGGGAAATTGTCTGTGCATTCGAGGGCGTTGACCCAATGTTAGTGATGTGTTCAATCTGCAGCATATTTGAGTCAGAACGACGGTCAGGAACAAAAACTACATAATTTGAATGTTATAAAGTTATGATAAACCAAAAACACTGAAGAAGAGTTTGAGTCTAACATCATCTCCCTCAAGATGTGTGGAGAAGAACAGGTCGTCTTGAGAAAGTTTAAGAATAGGGTGAGAAATACCCTCGAAAGTTTAAGAATAGATTCATCAGCTGGTCGTTCTTGGCTTTGACACTTCTTTTCTTTTTGAAAATTTTTGTTTTGCTGATTTTATTGTAATTTTTTCTCTTGAAAGTGGTGGTAGGGTGGCTGATACTGCTTCTTCATCATCCTCTTCTTCACCCGGCTCTGTTGTTGGATTGGTTTATATAGAAGATGACTCTCCAAAAGTAGCCTTATTCTTCTCCTTGGCGGTGGTTGATGGTTGCAGTACTTTACCGCACATGAGAGTCACAACATTAGACAACATATAATAAGAAATACCTAACTCGGGTGGATTGGTGGAGACATGATAAACTACCTGCTCTTTACACTTGAAATTATTGGGGTTTGCCTCAATCTGCGGTAGAATGGGATTTCGGTGGTAGTGAGATTGTCAAGCCTCTGGTACATCTCTACAAGGACTTTAACGAGTTGGGTCCAACAATCAAGCATTGGGTTCGCAAGAGCAACCTTAGATGATTCAGCATGCTGACCATGCTGGGAGTGATACTCTGGAGGATGCTGGTAGGAATATTGTTTATTGTGGTGAGGAAGAGGGAGTTGTTGCTAATGAAATTATGGAGGATGAGGAGGATACTGACTTTGAGAAGCAATCACATAATTGTTGTACAGTTGGTATTAGTGGTATGCAGGATGTTGGTATTGTTGATTCTGCCTCCAATTATTCTGATAGGATGGAGGCTGGTTTTATAGAGGTTGGTGTGATCACTGGAAAAACCTCCCACCGGAGGGACAGTGATACAACCGAATGGTGAATGATTGACCATGTTGTTGACTCTATGGATGGGCCAATTGGGAATTGTTGTTCTAGATGTCATTCACCTATTGGATAACAGGTGGTTGTGGGAAAAATTGATCAGTGTATGAAGGGGGCTCGGGCTCTGGCTGGTAAAGAACAATTTGCTGAGACGATGGAGGTGGTTATTAGTCAGGTGCTTGCATGTAGTATACATGATGGACATGACGCTAGCCTGTACTTGGCTGAGGATGCTGTGGAGATGATGGTTTCTTCTACATAGAGGGAATGGTGGCTGCCAAACTCGCAAACTGAACGTCATTGATGGTGCTTACTATCAGATCCAACTACTTTGAAATCTGATCTACCTTGTCCAGGTATTGGGTCCTCTATTTGATCATGAACAACTTATCAAAGTCCTATTATCACTTTTCAGTTATATCTACATTGGACATGTAGCTCCCTATGGTAATGTTGGAACTCTCGTCCCTGTCCACTTCGATGGATGCCTCCATATTGATGGTCTAGAGGTGGATTTGCGGCTATCTCTAGTATGCTCGTAATGAGGATAGAGCAACATCTTCTTCGGTCATCTCTTCAAAGATCTGCTAGACAACGTCCTCATCCTTGTTAAAATGAGAGTCATCACAAATAGCATCAATGAGCTTTAAACTTTCTGGAGTCAGGCCCCCAAAGAAGTGTTGGACCAAGATGGTCCGAGGGATGTCATGGTGGGGGCTTTTCTTCTGCAAATCTATGAATCTCCCCCAAGCTTGATGAATAAACTCGTGTAGCCCTGATAAATATATAATTCATCGCCTTTATTCTTTCATTTTGATTAAAATTCTTGGTAAAATGCATGTAAAATCCACTAATTTCCACTAATTAACATTCTAACCACAATTGTTAATATTATATATTTAACATTTATTATATCCAAAAAATAATAAAGGAAAAAATAAAAGAAAAAGAAGGATGTATGTAATAAATATACAAACTGATCCTAACCCCAAGTTAGGGTCAAAATTGACTTGGTCGAAAAAATAAATAAGTAGGGGAGATAAGGATCTTAACTTATAAAAATGATAGAAAATCAAGACCAAAAATACATTAAACGTATTTTTCCACCTTGTAAATATTTCACCTATTTTATTTATCACTTAGAACATTTCAAACCAAAACACTTTCTTTACAAAGGTTATTCATAAAAATATAAATTAATTTATAAAATATCAAAAAAAAATATTCAATATAAAAACAAATAATTATGATGAACCGAAAAAAATCATAAAATCCAACTTCTGAGGATCTTAAATATTTATAGAAACTCCAAATCGACCAAACTTACTTTTAAACTTTGTTTTATCAATAATACTATTTATTAAAATATCAAAAAATATTAGAATAAAACTTGTGAGTTTCGCATTTAGGCTCCATTGTCTATATGTACTATATGTACAAACTTCCTGATTTTCTAATAATTAACTGTAACTCCATTTAACCTAATTTCTTTTCTAAAACATTTCTAAAAATCAATAAAAAAATATAAAAATATAACTTAGGTCAGAATACCAATAAATCGCGAAGCCATGAAGCCGTTACCTAAATTTTCCAGATCCTATAACTCAGCCATATGGAGTCTAAATTGAGCAAAACTCAATTTTAAAGTTTGTTTTATTAAGTTACTACCAAATGATATCGATTTCGCTAAAATCGGAGTTAATATGTAAAATATAGGTTTCAGGACCATAGTGGCATAATTGTACAATGAACCTTAATTTATGTTATTTAATATAATTCATTTCTTCTACTTTATTATTATTCTATTATTAAATTAAGTTAAATAAAAATTGTTTAATTATTTTTTTATTAAATTATTGATCTATTTATTTATTTATTATTTAATTACTAATTATTATTTGATAAGTCATTAAGTTATTAGGTTATTTCAATAATTATATATAATTACTTATATAATTAATAATTATATTAAATTAATTTAGGTCCTTGTATCGATTCTCGCTCGCATCTGGTTAAGATAACCCAAAGGATATTATTTCTGGAGAACAAACTTCAGTTCCTCCCATGTCATCGCAACCTTCCCCAAATGATTATCCAATAGAGATACTTACCTTTGAATGGTGAAGAGGAATGAAATCATCTTGACTAAACCTAACAGGATGTTAGGGTAGTAAGTAGTACGATAGATACGAGAGAATTGTTGAGATGGATGTAGGTCTCTTCATACGTGTTCCTATGGAATGAGATCAAAAGAGCCAGAAACTACAGCTTCATTTCAAAATGTTCATGGACTACTGATGAATCTACAATTCCCATTCTTTATTCTTTTATTTTAGCTCTTCTTTATAGCAAAAACACATGTAAATACAATAACTTGGCATTTTGCATGTCTTTGTTAATAATGCATAATTAACACCTAATTTGTCTAAAATAAAAGAATAAAGAGAAAAAATGATGTATTTAGAAACAGAGTGGCCCAAACCCCAAGAGAAGGTCAAGTCTTGACCTGATTGCATATAAAATAAATAAAAAGAGATAGGGTACATTGTGCATTGTACATATCATTTAAACTTGTACATATTATTTACTTATTTATTTCTGACCAAATAAAAATTATTTCATTCTTTTACACCCTTGTAAATAGTCTTGTAAAACTAAAATAAAGATCATAAATTAAAATAAAAACAAAAATAAAATCATTAGCACTTTGTACAAAATACACTTATTTATATACTACATTCACCAATTATTTTATACCTTTAAATAATTTATAAAAAATAAAAATTAGTTTATACTCATAAAACCATGTTATAAAAAATAAAATATAAAATAAGTTTATTTTTAAAAAAATAATAAAATAAAAATACTTGTACATAATACATAGATATATTATACATTTATATAATACTATATACTGTATATATATACATTATTTTATTTCTCATAAAATTAATTAAAAATCATAGAAAAATATTTTATAAAATAATAAAAAATTTTCATTTTATACACCTTTTTTTAAATTCATTTGCTATTTTGAATCCCATTTTCTTTGATTTTTGTAAATCTTCCAGACCGGGTTGGGTCATAAGTGCCTCGTCGGAGCATTTTCTCCACTTTTTGGCGCCCGACCCAGAGCTCCGATTGACTCCATTTCTACGTTTGATTGAAGCCTGAACTCCCATGATCCTCGCGGATCCCTAGGCACAGTTGGTCTGTCTAGGGTTCAGTGTATTCCTCCGATCGTTTTGCACCCTGGGCAACCTATAAATACTCTCTTCCATCCTCCACAGTGAGGTATCTTGTTCTTCGCGCCACCACAGACCTCTCTATCCTCCTTCAGGATGGTGAGAACTTCCCAGAGGTGCACTTGGAGCATCATTTGGTGGTCTGCTTGAGCGAAGCTTGTCATGACGCTGGAAAGCTGCCACAAGAAGCCTCCTCGGTCAGTGATGACCGAACTGCTGACCACTCGGGTATAATGTGCTAAATGGTCGTTGCGACCCAAGCGATCAGGCTCTATCAATCAAGAAAAATAGACCACCAATATAAAAAAATCAACTCGAAAATCAATAGCGGTATTGCTATTTTATTAACCTGGTTTAGCGATCAGGGTCGAACACAAGGAGCACGAATTGGCCTCGCAGCCTACGAAGTAGTCAAAAATCGAATGAAAGAGAAGAGAAGAGTATTTGGTGGTTTTTAAGTCTTTTTATATTTTTTTGTATTTTTAATGTATTAAGAAAGTAATAAAAATAAGGAAACAACACACTTCAACAATTTATTCAATGCACTAAAAATCAATCAAAATTCAAATAAAAATATTTTTATGTGTTTTAGAATTTTTACTGTTTTTAGTGAATTTTTGGGATTTTTCTAATGTTTATTTAATTTTCTAAAATGAAACAAGGTCAGAAATGGTAGGTACTGTCCAGCCGAGCTTAAGGGACTTAGATAAAATATCTAAGAGTCCCCAATAAGCCTGGAGGTATTTTTCCTGTATAGAGAAGAAAACAAGGAAAATTTGAGCACCTAAATTATTATTTTTGGGTTTTTAGTTCATTTATTAAAATTTTATAATATTTTAAGTGTTTTTTTTTACTTTTTAGGTGTTTTAGGTAATGAAAAATAGCCAAAATTGGCTAGAAAATCAAGCACAACAAAACAAACAGTAACTAATTTTTTTTGTAATTTTTAGCTAAGTTTTAATATTTTTTTGTGATTTTTCAAATCAGACAGTAAAGAAAATACGTGTTTTTGAATTTTTAAAAATATCAAACAGTGTCTAAAATGTCTCCAAAATTTATAGAAAATTTTACATCATGGCAGGAGCCATGTTTCCAATTTTCATCAAATTTGGAGTTGATTTGCTATTTTATTAAAATCAAACACAAGGGCACAGTACACAGGGACCTAAACGCAAATGCCAAGAGTCCTGGAGGGTCCGGTGCAAAATACCCAGGTAAACACGCGTGTCGCGCGTGCCTGGGGCACTCAGGGACCTAAATGTAAGGAAAACAAGTTCCGAGGTCTATTTGGTAACAGGTACCAAAAGCCCAAGGGCTTGTCTGCAAAATACCCAATAAAAAGCGCACATGCACAATTACTCTACGCACAGGGGTATAAAAGCAATATTCCAAAACTATTCATTCATTCCATAACATCTCAGAACTACAAGGTATAAAATGCAAATATCCCAGAAACCCCACGTGTCGAAGCACGTGCTACACCATACACAGGGGCATAAAAGCAAAGAAAGTAAAGTGCGGGGTCCACAATGCAAATGTACCAAAACTAAATAACTACACTATGTATTTATAGGACTAAATGTTAAATAAGATAAAAAGAAGGGCCTAAGGGTAAATTACCCTTTATTAATGGAGGCGATGGATGGATGCCACGTGGTAGATGGACGGTCCGGATCAGATGGCTCTCCAAAGCTAGGCTCCTCGGGCGAATCCGACAGTCTGGGCCTCGCCACGTGTGGATCTAATGGTGGAGATGCGTCGCAGCTAAACCTCGGCCATCGGACGGCTGGGATCAGTCCTCCACTGATCTGACGATATCTGCAGCTCCGCAAATGAACGGTCGTGATCGGATCTGGAGCTCTAAGGCTGATCTGACGGCCGGGGAAGATGGTGGAAGAACAGTTGCACGGCGAGCTTCGTCGGCCCGATGCACGCGTTGAGATCGTCCCCTGCTGCTCTTGAGGTGCGGAGAGGTTCCGCCGTGAAGCTCCGCAGCTGATGGCGGCCTCCGATGAGTCGGAGAACCCCCAGAATGGCCCCGCGACGGCGGTGGCCTGAAGCTCCTGCACCCAAGCTGTTGGCCTCCAGATGAGGCGCTCCTGATGTCATGACCTGCACAGGAAGCAAACTGGGTCGAGGGCAAACTGCCTCGACCCGTCAGAGCGGGAAATGGGTGGCTGGTGCGTCGAGGCGAAGGTCCTCCGGCGAGCGGCGGAGGAAGAGGACCGAAGTACCTGCTCCGGGGAGAGTCAGGGTTGGGTGGATGAACGAAGAATGTGCGGAGAAGTCTGGCGAAGGTGGTGGCAGTGTCGGATGGGTGGATGAGTAGACGGAGACGAAGAGCGGAGGCGGCGGAGCTAAACTACTGAAATCGGAAAAAACTCGAAACTAAGCTAATCTACGGCCTAAGAAGGTTACCTGGCGGGTGTTGTCGACTGGGCTGGAGCTCGGGGAGCTCCGGGGTCATTGCCTGCAAGGGGGCGTCGTTTCCCCGAGGCTGAGCGCGCTCGCGGCGGCGCACGGCGGTGAAAACCACCGGATCAGTGGCTCCCGGCTTCCCGGGCCTCGCTGCTACTCCCACAAGCTCTGCTGTCACTCAGGCAAGGTAGAGGAGGTACAGGCGACGAGGGGGAGATCCAAAGATGCGGGAAAAGGTCGCCGGAGACGAGGCTTTATATGTCCAGGGGTCCGATAAGCTGGTGATCGGGTGAGCAATCCAAGTATCGGATCCCTAAACCGAGATGTGCGCGAGGATCGTGGATCTTCCCTTGGCAATCGGAGCCCTGGGTTTGAGTGGAAGTCGATCGGATATGGTTGCTAAAAGGGTGAGAAATCGGGTCGTCAATCAGATCCGCAAGAAGGGGGTCCGCGGGGGAGAGTTGACCGGGGTCAACAAACCCCCGTGGACCAATCAGAAGCCGCCAAGGTCCAATTATTTATTTATTTATTTTAAGATAGAAAATGATCAAATTAATAAAAACTTAAAACATGAAAAATATTTATTTTATTTTTTTTTCTATTTTTTAGTGATTTTTAATTATTTTTTTGAAATATATTTTAGGTATTTACAAAATATTATTATTATTATATACATGTATATACATATGTATTTGTAATTTGTAATTTGTAATTGTTTATTTTTGTATATTTTATTCCAATTTTATATTTTATTTATTTACATAATAAAATTTGGAATAATTTGGTATTTTTATTTTATTTTTTTATTATTTATATACAAGGGTTAAATAAATACATGCACATGTATCTACATGGTATAATTACAATGTATTTTTATTTTTTTTATTTTTATTTCTTTTTATTTTATTTTTATTTTTGATTTTTATTTTATTTATTTACATTATGGGATGTGGAGTATGTACACATTTTGTTGGATTTTTATTTATTTATTTATAAGTGTAAATAAATAGATAAAGGGATCTATGTACATGGCTTTTATACAATGGTGAAGGGATTTTTAATTTTCTTTTTATTTTCATATTTTTATTTTGATTTTATATTTACAAATATTTACAAATAAATACAATCCATTTTTATTTTTATTTTTAGAGGAAAATATTTTCATTTATTTATTTATAGGTATATACACAAATGAGCTTCCTTATCTCTCTCTACTTGGTTTTTTATGCGGTCAGGCTCATGCTGAGCCCTCCCTTGGGATTAGGTCGCTCGATATTTATTCTAAATATTTCCCTCTTTTTCTTTTGACTCTTTATTCTTTTATTTTAGCACAAAAACATGCTAATTATTAGTTTTTACACAATGCATGCTTTTTGCTAATTATTTGTATTTACACCTATCTACATGTATTTGCAAAGGTTTTTGTAGCTAAAATATAAGAATAAAGAGTGATGAATGGGTATTCATCAGTCAGCCACACCCGGGTTGAGGCCATAACCCCCCTTCTCCATTTTTCCTGGAGCTGCCAAACTCGTCAGAGTCCTCAAGTAGTTCCCTCACCCCTCGCATTTTCATCTCACTTCGATCTTTCCATTTCATGTCGTCGTCGTCACCTCTGCTCTGACCAACTCTTCGGAGCCCAGATATACACCCCCATTCGTATAGATCGATACCCCAGTCACCCATCACCCTCTCCCACGACCTGATCACCTTCAATCGCGCCCATCACAACCAGATTGAGGTCTGGACCTCCATCTCCCGCCTTCGTTTGAGGTCAACCTTCATTCCCTATGGCTTCTCTCATTACAGTTGCAATAACTAGGACCAGAGCATAGCCCCGAGTCCCCTCTATCCATTGCAGGTACCCATACACTCCAGGAGACCACTTTGGATCCCTAGTTGCTCAGGCGGAGTAGCTCCAGGTGAGCCTTCACTTTCAAGAACATCCGACCACCACCGCCTTCATCGGAGCCAGCCAATGGATGTGTCTCACTTCCAGATCCTGCTGCCCTTTTCGACGCTTCATCGAGCTGTCGGATCTCCCCTGATGCTTTATTGAAGTCCCCCAGGGGAGTGTTCTTGCAGACCCTCCCTCAGCCATCGGATTTGCTCGCCTCTATCAGATATGATCCAAGCCACTTGACAACACAACTTTTAGGATGTTAGATATGAGCTTCTGACGCATCTGCCCCGCACGACCTCGATATTTCCGGTGACATAGTATATTTCATATTTTATCCTGCACATTTCTCTATTTTGCTTTAGTCCATTAAATAAATGTTGTAGTTAAGTACAGTTACAATTTAGACCTTGTAATTTTTGGTATTTGCATTTTAGTCCCTCTGAGTCTGAAGCACATATGTGCTCACGTGTCTTTTGGAATATTTGCAGTTTGCTTCCTGGACTTTTATGTTGTTATTGCTTGAATGAAATGTTCTTAGAAAATTGTATTTATACCCCTGTGCGTAGAGTATGAGCATGTGCACGAATTTAGTGGGCTTTTTGCAGATTATACCATGAGCTTTTACCTTGTGTCAGCTAATTGGTCCATAAACTTAATATATTTGCGAACAGGTCCCTGTGAGTTGTGATTAATTGCATGCTTTTTATTGGACTTAATAAATATCAAATTGATTCTAAAAAATACCTAAAATTATTATTAATTCCTACTAGTGTATAGTTTTTATTGTGATTTTTATGGATTGATTTAATTGCATTTTCTATTTTTGAAAATTCGAAAACCACCAATCTGTTTGCCTTAGAAAATTTATAAAAATTCGAAAAATACTATAAATATTCTATAATTTTTTTTGTTTGCGTCCTTATGTATGCTTTACCTTTAATTTTATTGTTGTTCAAAAATTCATTACAAAAATCCTAAAAATCTCAAAACAGCCAAATCTTACCAAAATTATATAAAATCAAGGGAAACTAAAAATGTGATTTTAGTTTCTATGCTTAGCTTTATATCTCTGTTTTATCATAAAATTGCTAACCAGGACCTTGGGGCGTTTTAAATGTTTTTAATTTGTAATTTGATCCTACTTGTGCACTGTTTTGAGTTTTGAGTTTTATTTGATTTTTATAAAATCATAAAAATATTTGAAAACATAGAAAAATTATCAAAAACATTTTAAAATCTAGAAAGCAAAAAAATATTTTTAGTTTTATTTTTTTGAGTATTTTGAGTAGTTTAAAATTACAAAAAGAGTGTTGGTGTGTGTTTTAAATAATTGTGCTTGTTTGCCTTTATTCAAAAACTAAAAGTTTGAAAAATTAAAAATCATTAGAAAATATTTTATCTTTAAAATTTGATTACTTAGTTCTTTAATCATGCTCCTTGTGTTCGACCTGGTGTCTATAACAGGCAAATAAAAATAGCAAATCGCTGATATTCTTTTATTGCTAGATCTCTCTTTGAAATGGTTTTCTTTTCTCGTTGATTACGCCTAGTGATGTTGGTCACAACGAACTTGGATTATTTGCATACTTAACCCCAATTGCTAGACATGTCATTAACTACATGAATCTATATCCACTCAGTCATTTGACCAGTGCTAGGATTATATGCTTCTTTGAGAGTGGGTTTAGAGCCCTCTCTCCTTGTCTAATCAATGGGCCCTCCACGGTGTCCATCTCTTTGTTCATCATCACTATTTTCTCTCTCTCTCTCTCTCTCTTTCTCTCTCTCTCTCTCTCCGCATATCATTCAACATTTTAGTATTACGTGGATGAAGAAAAGGAAGAGAAGGAAGAAGAAGGAGGAGGCGTTGGAGGAAGAAGAAAGAAGGAATGAGTAAGAAGAAAAGTCAAAGGGAAGAGGGTGCCAATAGCAACATACCACATGGCATAAGAGAGGATAAAAAGAAGAAAAAGACAAAATAGGGAAGAAGACAAATTAAGTTATATGCATTATACAAAATTCAATGCAAATGAAAATAGTAAATATATTTAAGTAAATAAATAATGTTAATAAATTAATATATAATTTAGTTATGAATTTGAATAAATTAAATCATTTATTTTAGTTAGATAATGTAAATAAGATAATTTATAAGCATAAATTACATATAAACAATAGTTTTGATTTTTAATTATTTATTTTGATAAATAAGTTATTTATGTTATATTTTATTGATTTCATATATAAATTAATGATTATAAATATAATTTTATTTTAATTTTAGTTTTATAACATTATTTAAATGGTTATATATATGTACAATATATTTACATTATACATATATAATAAGTATGTTTATTTATTTTTAGTTATTTTAACTTCTAATAATTTTTATTTCATTTTATATAATTATTATTAAATATAAGGTAATATTAAAATATAAATAATGAGAAAATTACAAAGACTAAAATAAAAGAATATAATATACTTTTGTACAGATACCATGATGCCTCAAAAAGTTGACTTTTGCATCTTAACTCTGATTTTAATGAAACCACTTTTAATTAAAAAATAATTTAACTCTAAATACAATGAAAGTGAGTTGGTAAATTTTGATTTCATACAAAGTAGATATTTAGCTTTGAATTCTTGTTTTACATCCTTTTATTCCTAGTGTATTGTGATATCTATAGATTAGATTATTTTTCTTATATTTTTATAAATTAATATACATCATTATAAATAAGTTTAAAGAATAAAATATTTTGATTTGAGGTGATATGAATCATAAATAAGATATATGATGACATGTACAAGTTGAATAATGTGTATATGTACATTTATGATATTTTTATAGATTATGATCATTATCTCTTGTTACTTATTTATATTATCAACCAAGTAAATATTGACATGGTCTCGGGGTAAGGATCAGTGTGTACATATTTACATCGTTCTTTCTTTTATTTTTCCTTTTCTTTTTATTCTTTTATTTTGAATGAAATTAGTATGTGATGAAGCTACGTTTCATCATCTTTATTCTATCATTTTGGCCTCAAAAACCCTAGTAAATGCATGTAAATAGGCTTAATTTAGGCACTTCAGCATTCATGCATCATTGTGTAAATATTGTATAAAATACGGTTTTTAAAGCCAAAATTATAGAATAAAGAAAAGAAAAGAAAAATAATATAATATTTTAAATATTTTATGACCCGAAACCCCGAGACCTGGGCATCTCGATGACTAGATCGACAAGGAATAAAGTAGGGGGAGATAAGGGCTAGAATACAGTCAAAATACCTATTCATTTCATTCCTTCTTTATTCATTTTGGGACCTATTTTTGGTTCCACTTTTTGTGCATCAAATAAAGAAACTTTATACATGACAGTTGTAGATAATTCAATAAAGAAAAATACAAAATTGATTTCACTGAAAAATAATGTACAGATAAAAAGTTATGGTCTGAATAAAAATCCAAAATCCCAACTTCCCAGACCTGTATCTCACAAATAAAAGCTCCAAATGCAGCAAACTCACTTTAATGGTATATAGAATAAAATAATCTATTTAATGGCGGTGGTTTCGCATTTGGCGGAGCTACGGTTCGAAAGTTGAGTTTTGGACCCCTATTGTATACTTGTACAGATTAAAATATTCAATTTATTATTTATTCATTATTTTTGTATTTTTATATTTTTATAATGTTTTAATTAATACTTATAATAATTATTTGCATTAAAATCAGAATAAAAATGCAAAGAAAACTCAAAACAAAAATACTTGTATATACAAAACCTAGGTGTAATACCTATATACATACCTGTATAATTACTAATTCTATTTTATTAAATATACAAAACGCATCAATAAAATAAAATAAAAATATAATTATGTGTATAAAAGTATGCTATAGTTATATAAATTAATAATCAAAAATAAATAAATTAATTACATATAATAAAAATTAAAGAATACAATACATAGGTATTTGTACCTATAAAGGGTATAAAAGTAAACTTGTAAAAAGATACCTAATAAAAATAAATAAAAATCCCCATAAAATACTTCATAAAATTAAAAATATTTTTTTTATTTTATAACAAAATTTAATAAATTTATTTGCTATTTTTAATTGATTTTATAAGCATTTTTTCCAGGGATTTTCCTGGTTGGTCCACGTGGACCAACCAGGTGACTAGGACAGTTGACCCGCTGGTCAACTCTCCTGTCTTCTCCCTGCTGCATGTCAGAATGTCTGTGACCCGACTTTCTCGATTTTTTCGCCATTGATGCATGGCTCGAGGGAAGATTGCTCCTTCATGAAAGTTGTACTTGGTACAACAGTGATCCTCGCCAACCTAGTAGATCTTCCTAGAGCTTCTTCATCCGCCCGTGATCGGCCCTTGAACTTCACGCCTCGGCCACCTTTTCAAATAACCCCCAAATCCTTCCTCCCGCCTTTGAACCCTTCTTGGACCGCTTTTCTCCCTCGAGTGGAGTTGCTCTGGACCGGACTTGGTGACAACAAGTCCTCCAGCCCTTCAGAGGCGAGGTTAGCGGCCGGGAGGCGCTCCACCACCACCATCTCCGGCGAGGGCCGTGAGGTACCACCTTGGGTATTTCTACCCTCGAGGTCTGTTTCCATCGCTTTTTCTTTATGCATTTTCATTCCTAGTAGCATTAGGTACCTTAGATACCCTTCATTTTGCTTGAAAACCACTCGAACGTCGCCATCAATCCTCTCGCCGGAGTTAGCTCCGGCGAGCTCTTCCCCCGTCGCGTTTCGCCTTCTTATACCGTGGGGTGATGCGTGGCAATTTGCCCGCGCTCCCTTTAACTCTTTTTGCAGGGTCCTGGAGCGAAGAGACCCCCTCCTGGGGTCGTTTTTGACGCAGGCCGGACCTCCTGGAGCTCGTCCCCCTCTTCATCGTCGCGGTGGTGCTCCGGCGGGCCTCCTGCCCTTTTGAAGCCACCGCCCAGTCAGGGAGGCTCCCAAGAAGCTCGGGAGGTCGTTGGACGGGTCCCTTTCGCTCGGGGCAACGAGATTTTGGTGCTCCAAGCTCGCCCCGGCTGTGTTCTTCGGCCGTTCTTCCTCGTTGCCCCATCGCCGTCCGTTCACCCTTTGTTCTTGGTGCAGCACAGCCACCGTCGGATTTTGATAGTTATCCACCGTTGATCGTCGTTGAGGGATCTAATCCAGGCCGTCAGTCGCGAAGAGGCATCGAGCCACGCTACGCTGCCACGTGTATAAGTGACGCGCGCCCCGCCGTTCGATCAGCCACTTACGTGGGTATTTTGCATTCCCCACCCGCGAAGTTTTTGTAATATTTTATCGAGACCTAATCTTTCATTGGTCGTTATTTAATATTTGTAATATTTGCTAAAAATCCCCTGCACCTATTCGTAATTATATTTCGACCCTTGCCACGTGGGTATTTTGCTGCAAGGCCCTTGCGGTTTTTGCCTTTAATATTTAGTCCAAGAACTATTTTATTCGTTATATATTTTGTGGAAATTTTGCATATGTGCCCCCTGCTTGTTTGTTTAATTGCATTTATACCCCTACCAGGCCTAATTATTTTTGTGTGCTTCTTTTACTTATTTAAATCATCATTTCACCTCGAAAAATCCCATAAAAATTTATTGAAGTTCTTGTTCACTTGCATATTCACGCCATATTTTTTCATTGCATTTTTATTGCATTTCTTATTTATTAAAAATCAAAAACATGCATTTATTTCTCTATTTGCATTAGAAAATACATAAATATTATAAAAACACTCCAGAAAAATCCCAAAAAATATATATTGTTCCCTTTAGTGTGTTTTAACTTCAATCCAAAATTCCCTGAAAATTACAAAAGAAAACTCATAAAAATCACAAAACCCCAAAAACCTTTATAAAAATATTAAAAATCCATAAAAACTCCCAAAAATACAAACTTTGTCTCTGAATTTTCTTTGTTTCATTATCTTTAAGTGAAAATTAAATTAGAGAATTTTTGCTACTGTTTTCTAATTTATTTCTCCATTTTAGTTTCAGCCTTGTATGTTATTCAATGTTTTCTTGTATTTTGCTATTTAAAAACACCAAAAGTATTCTGAAAATTTCCCAAAAATAACAAAAATAGTAGAAAAGTATAAAAATACCAAAAACATTTCATTTCCTAATTTTTGAGCTTTTTCCCTTATTTTTTATAAATAGTTTATCATCTCTTTTCTTATATAGTTTGTATATTCCAATATTGGAAAAGAAAATAAAAAAATAAAAAATATCAAAATAAAATATAAAATCAGTAAAATAAAAATCAAAATACAAAAATATAAAATTAAAAATTAAAAAAATATAAAAATTAAAACCCACAAAAAGTAGCATAGATAGACACTTGATCACAAACACACACACATTTTAAGCAATTTTGACCCCGATCTAGCCTTTCTGCTCCCTGTGTTCGACCTCTACACATACTTACACTATACACATCTTGTTGTAGAGTTATAATAAATTTTAACTCCACACACTTTCACTGCTTTACTTGATTGTCGTGGGTTAATTGTTGTTTGAATCGGGATTTTTAAGCGGTCACCGTATCGACTGCGGTTTCGCCTTGTGAAACTGTACGACCCTCGATTTTCTCGCTTCAACAAATGGCGCCGTTGCCGGGGAGCAACAGCGCGTAGTTCGGGTTTTTGCTTCGTAATTGTGATTGCTTGTCTATTTCGCGACTTTTATCTTTGCTTCTTATTTGATATATCTTTTGAGCTGTCTAACCCCTCTCTTTGTTGACTTCGTGCGAGGAACCGCGGATCGAGGGAGGTGCTTCACTCGAGGCGTCGACGCACCCACGTGAAGCCGACTTTAGCCAGCCTAGCACCGAGGAGACGAGAAGAGAATTTTAAAGACCGATCTCTACTTTAGTTGTAGCTTTTATTTCCTTGCATTTATTTTTTGTAATTTGAAGTGAGAGAGAGACTCTATTGTGTAATAATACAGGTACTTGGACTCTTGGACATTCGGGCCTAATTTCCAAGTGTTTGTACACTTGGGGGCTCACCGTGGTTTTTACGGTTTTCACCGCCTTTTTCATTTTGTTTTCTGGTTTTGTTTTCCTTATTTTGTGTGATTGAGCCCCTAGTTTTATGATTGCTTGCGATAGACTAAGGCCAAACACTTAATATCTTGCATGTACCTATAGATTCGTTTGGACTTACTCAAAATTAAACAGTCGCCTCATCATCTTCGAGCCTACGTGCCGCGAGCCCACCCCATCAAGCGCTACTCCTGAAATCGATTTGTCGAGAAGAGGAGGGGTGAGTCTAGACCGGACTTTTTGGATTGAGGATTGGTGACCGACTTGTGGTGCTTCACGTTAATAGCAATTTCTGAAACTTAGGGCGATTTCATCAGCTTGCATTTGCATATAGTTAGGTTTCAATTCTGCTGAGCATCCTTGCATGTAGAGTGCTAGAGGCAAGGTGAGCATTTACGCTTTAGCATTCATCATTGTTTGCCGCTTGCATTGCTTTTCCGACTCTCCCTCCGATTTTGCCAACCTAGGAGCTTAAAGGAATTAAATCCCCGTTAGGATCGTGCATTTTTATTAAAAATCCAAAAAAAGTGATAATCAATAAAATTGGGACTGTCAATATTACTTGACCCTAAAAAAGACTAAAAAGAAAAATCTTGTATTGGGCGAGTAATCCCCTCATTGTCTTCGCTTTTACTTGCTCGCGCTTACACTAAGGATTAGTGCCCAAATCCCATTGAGTCCCTAAGTGTTTCTACAACTTTTGGACTTCTCACTTAACTCTAAAACATACAAGATAAAAAGACTGCTCTTGTGGTCTCTACCGAGTTGATTAGGTGAATTGAGGGTTTGTCTTGTTTTCATTTTTGTCTGTGACTGTTGTGTGCATTCTAGATCACCTCTGCGCATTTGCACCTTTTCTCCACTTCTCTTGACTTGACCATCGTGCTCTCCCAATCGTTGTCTTTTGTTTCCGAGATGGACCCCTGGAGCGTATTTTATCCGGACTTTGCGGATCCCTCGTTCACTCCAGCCGGTCCACCTCCTTTTTTCCAGGAGGACTTTGCTCCTGACTTTTGTACATATCCACCTCAGCCGTAGTATCAGGATTCGGATTTCAACCCACACCCACCACCACCTCCGTATTTTCCACCTTCACATTCACCCGAGACTGATCTGTTGGAGTCACCTTTCATGGAATCCACCCTTGAGCACTTGACCCAGATGATGGATCATATGAGACAGAGGATTGACCACCTCACTAGAACAAATAAGAGCGACCATGATATTCCACCATTTGATGATATGGGTTCATTCGAGGATTTCCTTGAGAGCTTGCAATCGCCAAAAATACAAAAAAAAGAGAAAATTTTAAAAATCCAAAAAGATTTCGGGAGACACATGATTGAGTCGGACTGTGAGGAGAGTGCCCACTTGTCAGGTCCTTTGACCACACAGCCTTTCACCCCTAGTCCCACCTTTGACCCCGAGGATGCCGCTGTACAGACTGCTCTGGGAATGCCTCGTGTAGATGTTGATTCTGACTTCCTCCCTTGTATGGAGGAATTCCAAAAATTCAAAAAAATGCTGACTGGACCCGAACTGGTGGTCACCATTCATGAGATCATTCGTGCCCCACTTCAGCAGGCCATGACTAATTTATCTGATCCTCTTCCCAAGAAGAGAAAGCGAAGGAGCAGATCTGAGCGTCATATTTTGACCATGGCCACTGCCCACGCCATCACACACCGTCCCATTCCTAAGAGGAGGAACACTGCCACACCTTTCATTAGCTGCACCATCTCTGACCACACATGTGATCACACTCTCCTCGACGGCGGTGCTTCGATTAGCATATTACCCTTCTCGCTGGTACAGTCTCTTCACATAGGGCCTCTAAAGAAAATCAGGATGATCGTACAGTTTGCTGATGGATCTATCAAGAGGCCGAAGGGTATCCTTGAAAACGTCGTCATTTCGATTCAGGGCACGAGCTACCATGTTGACTTTGTCGGCAAATGTTTGAAAAAAAATAGTTTGAAAACTTTGTGAAAAATCTTTTGAAAACTATTTTGAAAACGTTTTGTTACATGTTTTCAACCTTTGTAAAAATATTTTGATTGAAAAGTTTATTTTCTTTGTATAAAATAAAATGTTTGAAAAACTATTTGCAAATGGTTTGGAAAATGGTTGTAAAAATATTTTGAAAAATCTATCTATACTATTTGAAAACCTCTGCAAAATGATTTTCAAATGTGTGTACATGTTTGTAAAAACTATCTGAAAATTTATTTTGGACTATAGTTTTCAAAATTATTTGAAAAACCTGTGTCAAATAAGTTTGAGGAATATATACATCACACCCAGAATCCACTATATATATACTTATAAAATTGACCACTTACCCTGTAAATTCTTAAAAATCCACTTCTTGTATATGTAAGAAGCACTCCCGTGTACATATTTTTCACCTAGTTTTCAGCCAAAATCTTTTTATTTTCAAAAATCCCAAAAACATTTGCAAGAATTAAAATCCAAAAACATTTGAAAAATCTTTTTGAAAAATCTAAAAAAATTGCATATGCATCATCATCATCATCTTTTCAAAAATCCATAAAAAGTTCAAAATCTTTGAAAATTGCATCACAAAAATATTTTCTGCATAGCATTCGTATTTTTCGGATTGAGTTTGATAGTTGAACAAGTCTAAGTAAAATCCGGAGATTGGAGCTTGATTGGACCTTATAATCTACCTAATAACAGGAACCTTATAGGAACTGGGTTTGAGGTACTTCAGGTCTAGTTGACTTAATTCTTTGAGGATCACGAGACTCTGTTCAATGGATTCTTGACTGCCTAAGTAGAGTATTTAGGAGCACACGCACGACTCTTGTTGATAATGACCTAACTTGGACACTTGCACCTTTCACATGGCTCAACTCAGTTAGAGTGGTGAGGGGATTGGATTTGCCGGTATGAGACGCACACAGGTGGAAACACTTGTCCTCCTCTAGGGAGGGAAGTGCGCCCCAACCCGTCCAGTAATGATGAGTTTCGAGGATAGGAGATCGTGGGTTGCAATAAAGCTTCAAAAGAGGGATAGTCTACTGGCTCAAGAGGAAAAACTCCATATGTAAATGCTGCTGTGTATAGTATTCAAAAAAATTGCAAAAGCAAAAACTCCAAAAAAAGTGGACAGGCCTGTATAAAAATAAAAATGCCTGCCGGAGTGTACATATGTTGTAAAGTCAAATAAGCAAGCTTGAGCTTCAAAGTCAAATCATGTGAGCCTGCAGCTGGATGACTTGACTACACTGGTTTTGCATCATAGGATAGGTAGCTACACTGGCTACCGTCCATTCATCTCTTCACCCCCTCCTCTTGAGTTGGTTGCCACTTGAACTTAGAAGGGAATACCCTGCTCCTTGAGGGATGAGTGTTGGATTGGGGAATCACTGGGTTGTCATATTGGAGAAGTCAGTCTCTTTGTCATTTCAGTTGGGGAGAGCCACTATCACTTACACTGTACGAGTCAGATTCATAGTCGTAAGGGTTTGCGTATGAGTTGAAATATTTTTGACCTGGCTATTGAGGAGACTTGAACAGAGTTTTGGGATTCTCGAAGGCTGTTGGATTTCAAGTCCGGTTCTCATTAAGGTTCTGCCCGCACTAAAATCTCAAAGATCCGACTTGAGCTCCAAACTTTGATTTTGTGAAGACCAGTTTGATAATTAAATTTAATCCACATTTCTATTTTTTCTTTTCTTTCTTTTTCTTTTTGCACTTATTGCATAAGTGTTTGCTAGGGACTAGCAAAGGTAAAGTATAGGGGGATGATGAAGCTACGTTTCGTCATCTTTATTCTATCATTTTGGCCTCAAAAATCCTAATAAATACGTGTAAATAGGCTTAATTTAGGCACTTTAGCATTCATGCATCATTGTGTAAATATTGTATAAAATACGGTTTTTAAAGCCAAAATTATAGAATAAAGAAAAGAAAAAGAATAAAAGATTTTAAATATTTTATGACCCGAAACCCCGAGACCTGGGCATCTCGATGACTAGGTCGACAAGGAATAAAGTAGGGGGAGATAAGGGCCAGAATACAGTCAAAATACCTATTCATTTCATTCCTTCTTTATTCATTTTGGGACATATTTTTGGTTCCACTTTTTGTGCATCAAATAAAGAAACTTTGTACATGAAAGTGTATATAATTCAATAAAGAAAAATACAAAATTGATTTCACTAAAAAATAATGTACAAATAAAAAGTTATGGTCTGAATAAAAATCCAAAATCCCAACTTCCCATACTTGTATCTCACAAATAAAAGCTCCAAATGCAGCAAACTCACCTTTAATTGTATATAGAATAAAATAAGCTATTTAATGGCGGTGGTTTCGCATTTGGCGGAGCTACGGTTCGAAAGTTGAGTTTTGGATCCCTATTGTATACTTGTACAGATTAAAATATTCAATTTATTATTTATTCATTATTTTGTATTTTTATATTTTATAATATTGTAATTAATACTTATAATAATTATGTGCATTAAAATCAGAATAAAAATGCAAAGAAAACTCAAAATAAAAATACTTGTATATACAAAACCTAAGTGTAATACCTATATACATACATGTATAATTACTAATTCTATTTTATTAAATATACAAAACACATCAATAAAATAAAATAAAAATATTATTACGTGTATAAAAGTATGTTATAATTATATAAATTAATAATCAAAAATAAATAAATTAAATACAAACAATAAAAATTTAAGAATACAATACATAGGTATTTGTACCTATAAAGGGTATAAAAGTAAACTTGTAAAAAGATCCTAATATAAATAAATAAAAATTACCATAAAATACTTCATAATTACAAATATTTTTTTATTTTGTAACCAAAATTTAATAAATTTATTTGCTATTTTTAATTAATTTTATAAGAATTTTTTTCCAGGGATTTTCCTGGTTGGTCCACGCGGACCAACCAGGTGACTAGGAAAGTTGACCCGCTGGTCAACTCTCCTGTCTTCTCCCTGCTGCATGTCAGAATGTATGTGACCTGACTTGGGTATTTCTGATTTTATTCATTTTTCGACTACTTCGTAGTCTCTTCTGAGCCAACCCGTGCTCCTTGAGTTTGACCCTGGTCGCTATACCAGGTTAAATAAATATTGAGACCGCTATTAGGATTTCATTTCTGATTCTCTTATTTGGTGGTCTATTTTTCCTTTATTTTTTCTCTGCTAAATTATTCTAATTACTTTGGGAACCTTGATGATTTTTTTGAACAACACAATTCACGCCATACATGTCATCCCATTATCAGATACCTACCGCACAAACCTCAATCTGATGGTTGACCTAGAAGGAAGAGCGTTCGAGAATGTACTAGGGTATCCCCCCCCCCCCCCCCCCGCTAGCATTGCTAAAGAGTTCGCCCTTCTAACAACTCACTCCTCTTAACCTACTAATCAATGTACTAGGGCATCCCCCCGCTAGCATTGCTAAAGAGTTCGCCCTTCTAACAACTCACTCCTCTTAACCTACTAATCATTCCCTATGTTGTTTGAATAAAATTCATAATTGATTTTATTTACAAATCCTTTATGCAACCAAGGACTTGCTAGCTCCTTGAGCCCTTGTCTGCACATGCGACGTTAGCTTGCAAGTAGGAAGTGAGCCGCTCCCGACCCCCTGGTCGCCATTCAATGCTATTACGGATGGACCATCCTTACTTTTTGTTTTTTGTTTGGCAAAAAATATTATCCTAGTCTAGAATTTCTTTTGTCCCCTATGGTATTCTTTAGTTATACTAAACACCAAGGCCATGGGGGTTTTATTTTTTTTCTTGTTCCTCCTGCTTGGGCCCCGGCCATCGAGGTTTTGTCAGGTAGACTTTTATGTTTGCTGGTTCTTTTTAATGAAATGAATTATGATTGTTTATCAAAAAGAGAGAGGAAAGGATCAGCACAGTCTGGTTTTAGTTTTCCTACTATGTATGGCTTCCTTACATTAGAATAAGGCCCGACATACTAGGGGTTGAAGAGGAAGGTAATGACCCATAGATGTCATTCAGATGCATCCGGAGAAATGGACTATCTTTCAGCTGAGCAACCTGGTATTAGGGCGTGTAAGAAATTAGATGTCTCTAATGTTATTTGTATTATTCAATCGTGTGAAATTGTATGTTTTGATAAATAATGTTCCAAAATTCAGTCCAAAGTAATATTTCTGTCAATATCATATAATAAAGAATGGCTTTTTGACATAAATAATCAAATTCTGATGTAAATGAAATAAACTTTTACATGTACAAATGTTAGGCTTGATCATCTCCCTTTCAAGAGTATGAATTGATCAAGAGTCGACCCATGTGTATGTATATGCGTACAAACGTACATCTGTTTTAAATAAATGGCATAAAAAGTAATTATTATAATAATTAAACATTGGAAATTTATTGATGCAGACACAAGCAAGCAAGGATGAACTCCAACTAGCTCTCGACGGAGCATCCATGGCCAACAAAACTCTCATCATCAGCGTCCTTAATAGGGCCTATGCTAACGAGAGCGGGATGCTGGACCTCTTCCTCAGGGCCTTCCGTCAGGGGGAGAACACCACATACCTTCTCCACCACATCCTCTTCGTGGCCGTCGACAAGGTGGCGTACGACCGGTGCAGCGGCTTGAACCTCCACTGCTACAAGCTGGTGACAGAAGGGGTGGACTTCTCCCGGGAGGTCATATACATGTCCAAGGATTTCATTAGCATGATGTGGAGGAGAACCTTGTTCTTGTCTGACGTTCTCAGGCGTGGCTATAGCTTCATATTCACGGTATTGGATGCTCCTTATATCATCCTTCCAAGCAATTATTATAAGGTATATATTTACTGAAACCCTAACTATGCACTATGGTTTGTGCTGTTGCCATGGAGGACATGGACGTGGTGTGGCTCCGGGACCCTTTTCCTCGCCTTGGCCGTGAAGGCGAGGATCTCCAGATAAGCTGTGACTGGTACAACGGCGCTCCTTTCGACCTGAACGGCAACGCTCTGAACACGGGCTTCTACTTCGTCGCCGCGAACAACCGCACCGTTTCCCTCTTCGAAGCATGGTACACGGCGAGGCTCACGGCAGAGGGGAAGAAGGAGCAGGACGTGCTCAGCGACTTCCAAAACAACGGCACCTTCACTCGCCTGGGCCTCAAGGTGCGTTTCCTTGATACGCGATACTTCGCGGGCTTTTGCATGAACTACAAGGGGTTCCATGAGGTAAGAACCATCCATGCAAACTGCTGCCGGAGCATCAAGGCCAAGATGGCCGACTTGACACTACTGCTCGACGAGTGGGGGACATACAACGGGAGCGATGCTGGCCTCCGGTGGCCGGAAGCAAGGGCATGTTCTGTGTCTTGGAGGCAAGAAGTGTGAAAGGGACGATCCAGTTCCTAGAAACTTTCTTCTGTTTGGAGGACCTGTATACCATACCCCAAAAGTTTCTTAATTTGATAGTTGCGATATATAGTTCAATCCATTATTGATGGATCGATTCTCTATGTACGTATGGTTGGTGGTTTATCCATGAGATTCAGCAGAATTCTGGAGATGATCCAAAAGTAATCCGGCAATCAAACAAAAGAAAATACATAGGATATGGGGATGTGGTTTTATATGTTGTGTGAGGAGCAACTCGACAGCCCTCGTTATGGATCGTAAGAGAGCAAGCATTCCAATTAGTTGCATTAGAAGGTCAAGTCCTCGACGTATTTCGTTTAAACGAATTCTATCTACGTTTTTATCAAGGACAACTCTCTATTACATATTCATTCGAACGAAAGAAATATTCGTCAGATTTGCTATTTTCTGAACTATCTCTGGATGAATCATTGTTTTAATATACATATTACAATATATATAGAGAGAGATTAATGGGGCTACCCCCTTGTTGGCTGCCCTTGCACCATTTTCAGTGCTTTTTTTATTTTTTGAAAAATATCGTCATGTATATCCATCCCTATATCCCTCATATATATCATTCGAATTTCGTCAGAAACAGAGACTCCTACGACCTTCATCCAGACAGTCATTTTTTAACGGTAACAGGATTTTTTAAATCGACACCATCTAGATGGAGGCCGTAGGTGTCTCTGTTTCTGACGAAATTCGAATGGCATATAGGAGGGATATAGGGATGAATATAAATGGCAATATTTTTCGATGCACCCCACCCTATTTTTTGGCAAATTTTTTTATTTTTTGGAAAAATAAAACCATGTATATTCATCCCTATATCCCTCCTATATGTCATTCGAATTTCGTCAGAAACAGAGACTCCTACGATCTCCATCCATATGTCATTTTTTTAACGGTCGCGGGATTTTTTAAATCGACTATATCTGGATGGAGGCTGTAGGAGTCTCTGTTTCTGACGAAATTCGAATGGCATATAGGAGGGATATAGGGATGAATATACATGTCGATATTTTTCAAAAAAAATAAAAAAATTTGCCAAAAAATAGGGCGGCACACACACGCGCGCGCGCGCACGCACGCACGCACACACACAGATGAGAATATTTTTGCTGCAGAAACCAAACCACGAAAGAAAAAAAATTGATAAGCAGTTGTACATCTTTTGAGTCACACCTCTTTTTCTTTCAAAAAAAAATAATTTGAACCAAAAGAAATTTTAGTCACATATTCATGGAGAAATTTTAACGCAAAAAATTGTGTTGTAACAGTAAAAAAGCAAACTGTTGATTGTAACAAAATCAAACATTATAACTAAAATTTTACATCCTTTGAGAGACTTATATATAGGCAACCCTCTTGAAAATGACGCAAATTATAAAAAAACAGTTAATTCAAGGAAAATTTATAACCGAGATAGGGGTGACCCTTGAAGTCACGAACATCCGTGAATCTAGAAATGTATATGTGCTGTGATAGCTAACTGTAAATTGTGTGTAAAAATTATATCTTGTCATACCTAAAATATGTGAATGCATTGTGTCAAAGTGAGTGAGATTGGAGTGAACTGTGAATAGTGTGCAAGAGTGAAAAGTAAATGGAGTCAAAGTACAATGAAAGAAACACAATCTTCACGCAATAACAATCTCAACTTCAGAAATTCGCATAAAATCTCAATCAGATCCGAACGAGATGAAATCTGTTCCAGAAATTTGCTAGGCAGCCTCGAAATGTTTTCCAAGAACTCAGAACAAAAACTGATCAACCAAGACAACGTATGCAGGGGCACAAGTGTAAGAAAAAATGATCTGTTCTGTCACATTTAGGTCCATGTAAAGGACCAAAAAGTAATAGCCAACAACTTAATATAGCATCCATGCAAAACCCCAATTGAGGCCACGTGTATATATCACGTGAATCCGCTGCAGCTGCTTGGATCTGTATGTTATTTACCACATTTATAAGGAATTGCATATAAGGTTTTTATCAGTTGTGTCCCTTTGAGATATTGCGATTTCAATTATGCTCTATCTTTTTGGTAATATCAGTTGTGCTCCCAAACTTCTTACCTTTCTATCATTTGTGCCATTCAGGTTAGTAGTCGTTCATTCCCAACGCAAACGGACGTTAACTTTGGGACATAATAGGAATTAAATTAACAATAACGGCTAAAAAGATCATTTTTCATCCTCTTCTTCTTCCTTCCCACATCTTATTCGTCTTCCTCCACTTCTCTTCCTCATCACCGGCCTTCTGCTTCACTACCGCCTCCTCCCCTGCCTCTAGGTGCTCCCTCCGCCCCGAGCTCCTTCCTCCACCCTCATGTCGCCTCCTCTGCCCAACTGCCCCTGTGAATCCCCCCAGTCCCGAGCTTCTTCCCCCTGCCCCTGCCATCCTCGCTGCCTGCGCGCCTCCTCCTCCCCTCGCCTCCTCCCCCCGTGCATCCCCCTGTCCTGCCAGTCGCCCCCACCCCCACCCCCACCTCACCCCTTGCTATGAGCTTCTCCCCTTGCCCCCATCGCACCCCACCTCCCCCTCCCCATGTGCCTCCCCCTGTGTGTCCCCCTGCCCTGTTAGGTCCCCCCCCCCCCCCGAACCTCCCGAACAGCAAAAAGTTGGGTGACAATGGCCTCCCGGTCGGTCTCATCATCGACAATGGCTGGGATGGAGATGCGGGTTGCAAAATGGTTGTATGACTGGGAGAATAGAAAAGATGAATTGAAATCGAAGAACCTAAAACAAAATTGCATGGAATCACGATGAAATTGATTGAATCCGAGGTCCGATGACCACCGATTTGAGTTATGATTCTGATGACGGCAGAGATGGAAGTGTTTGCGTGTGAATGGAGTTGATGGTGCTAGATCTCGCCTCCTCTCCCTCTTCTCCACCTCGGTTGCTCGATGGCGGAAGACCTCTTTTCCTGGTCCCCCTCATCGCCGCCAGTATCCCCTTCCAACCTCACCCCGCATCTCCATCCCAGCCAGTTGAACATCCTCATCGTCGCCAGCATCCCCTCCCTCCTGGTCGGTCTCATCATCGAGAATCTGTGGCATCGTCGTCGACATGCTGATGTTGATGGTGAATGATAGAGGAGAAGGAGATGGAGGTGGTGGTCAGAGGAGGAAGGGTTGGAGGGTGAGGAGGAGGGAGAAAGAGTGAAAGGGGATGCCGGCTCTTTTTTCCCGGATATGCCCCTCTTAACTATATCATGGTTTGAGAAAACCATGGTTAAGTTTAGATTACTTACGGCTAAAGTAACGGAGGGGCACAAGTGATAGAACGGTAAAAATTTGAGGGCACAACTGATATTACCAAAAAGATAGGGGCATAGCTCATATTCCAATATCTCGGAGGGGCACAACTGATAAAAATCCAATATTTTATGTACATATTTGACTCTTTATTTTATTTCTCCTTTATTTATTTTCTTTCACAAAAGTTTTATCAATTATTTAAAAATACAAACCAAAATAAAAATAAAATCAAAGAAACTGACAGAGTCTGAGTGTGCAGTAACAATCTGTACAAAAAACGTCTTTATCATACTTTTTTTATTTCTCTTCTTTCTTAATTAAGAAAAATCCAAAAACTAATATGTAAATATTTATATTTTATATTATCATATTTTTTCGATTTTTATCGTATTTAAAATGATAAAAAATACAAAACCTAAATATCAAGGTATTTTACACACATATAGTACCCCAAAAATATCATTATTTGCAAATGACTTATTTTGATGTTGGTCCCTTCATGAAAGTTGTAGATCTCATCGAGACGAGTTGTGAAGAAAATTTTTCGATCCGAGGTTGTTTGCTATTTCTTTTTGAATTTTATTTTCCATTTATTTTTTGAATTTTCTTGGAGTAACACATGACAGCTCTATATTACCCATTTTTGGTATATTTAAATTTCATTTATAAAAATAATAAAAAATAATTATAAATGTTGCGTGGTGTCCATCTAGTCGTCTGATCTCTATCGACGGGATGGCCACTGCATCTCCTTCTTCTCCCCCAATTTCACCGCCGTTGTACGATTCGCCTCTGTCGTGGATCTCGTCACCATCGCTCTCTCCCCCAATTCCTTATCAGATGACACCACCAATTAAACGCACTGACCGATCGCCTTCCAAATCAGTGCCACTCGAATCCCCTTACGATCTCGCACTGCCCTCTCATCCCTGATCTCATCGTTAAGCCAATCAGATCCTCCATCACCGTTCGATCTTCTCAACCTCCTTCCATTCTCGACCAAGCCGCCCCAATCCCAATCAAACCTTCGATTTCCTTCCCTTCACAGCTACTTGCTCCTCCCCTTTTAAAACCCAGTGCCTCTCCCCGATCAAACTCATTCGTCGATTATCCAATAGCAAGGAGAAGACCGGCCTCAAGCGGTGATAGCTCCTCGAGTTCCTCCATCTCAGAAGACTTCGACCTCTAGCTCAGCAAGTTCTGAGGTATGTTGCAGCCTCGTCGTAGCCTCCCCTAAGGTATGCCCCGCCCATTCCACCTGTTTTTCTTCCTCCTCCATCTATTACTCGGACCCATCAATCATCGAGCCATTTCCACCCTAGCTCCACGGCGCACGTCTGCACACTCAACCAATCCATCCATCGTTCATAGTTCACACCCTTCGCCTTGTATTATCGTTTCATCCCCTCCGACTTACCGCTCTACCTCCACCGCATCATCGCCTCCAAATCCACCTTCTGCTGCTCTGCTCTTCTACACGCTCTAGCAACGCCTCTTCACCGATGCATCTACCACATCCAGCCACCTTCTCGCACAATTGCAGGTGCTCGAAGACAAGCAACCTCTGCCCTGACATCCCCTAGCCGAGTGTCAGCCACCATTCTCTTATGGAGCAACATCAGTCAACCACCATCATTGGACTAGCGTAGGACCACCGTCGCACGAAGCAACTACGCTCCATGTGATATAGGAGCCACACCATTACAACAACAATCTGGGACGTTCATCCTCGCTTGAAAAGCTCTCAAATATTGGCCCTTGGATCGATTAATTATGGATGCTTCTGATCTTCCCCGAGCCTGCCATCCGAACCGAACGTCATAGCCCGGAGCCTCGGGCCACACCGAAGCAAGTCATCACACCACGCAAAGCATCGAGCCACGAGTCGAGGCCTGAGCCTCTTAACTCGCCTGAACCTCGCGTGAGTTGCTGGGCAATTTCGCCCACATCCTCGCAACTCCTAAAAATCACGAGAACATCCACACTTGGGGTAATTTGCAAAGGAGCCCAATTGTTTTGCATAATTACAGAACAGTCCCTCTACAAGGATATAAATGCAAGATTTTAATTCCTTTTATTACTATTATGCCCCTGAACATTTATTTGACCATATCGTAAGCATCTTTGATCGAGTTTTGATGTTCTTGGTGTTGTTTTAAAGCTTATTTGATCTTCTATAATAATGAACAGAGAGATTTTATTTCTGAGGCATTATTTGACAAAAATTAACTGAAGTTCTATTTGATTCATTTCGAGCATTTGTCTTTTTAATTCACTGATTCGATTGCTCAATAAATTGTGACTTGATTTTAATTGGCATACTAATTCCAAGGGGAGGTTGACTTGGCTTGTTGGGTTGCTTGTCGGTTCATCTTGCTCCATATTCATTCTCACTTTGCATAATCATTTCATCATATCATTGCATCTATTAAAAATCAATAAAAAATTGTAGTTGTTTATTTCTTTCATAGCATAACATTATTTTCTTATATTAAAATTATTTTACAAAACTTATGCATCATGTTTCATCTTTAAATTAATTACTTTCTTCTATAAAAATCCATAATGAAAAACATACAAAAAATCTTCCTAAAAAACCGTGCATTAAATTTGAAAGACTTAAACCTAGGTTGTTCCAATGCCTCATTGAATTCGACCATGGGGCTTGTCCAGGCTAAGTAAACATAAAACCACTCGAATTAAATTAAAATAATTAATAAAATGGTTATTTATTGTTTGATCCCGATTACCCGACTATAACACAAGCGATACATTTCTATTTGCGTTAATTCATATGAATTAACTAAGGGTATTTCCGGACCAATCAGATGGCAGTGTTGATAGGAAGGCAAATGACTTAGGTTTTTATCTAGAAAATTTAGAGTTATGATTTTCATATATTCGGGTAGTATGACCCTCGAGCCTCGTCACTGTATATTTTACATTTTTATTTTATTTTCCTATATTTATTTTATTTTTCTTCTTTTTCTCAACATTTATTTTCTATCTTTTATTTTTTAAATTATTGTGATACTCTCTTACACAGACTCTCTCATTTTTTTGTGAGGTGCCCAACGTACGTGAAGCGATTTCCTCGAAACCGACGCATCTTCACTGACCGACCAAAAAGTGTATTAATACTAAGATTGAGTTTAGTCGTGAGAGAGCGTAGAGTCTAGGGTTTTTTTAGTATTATTTAATTATTTGTAATAATTTCCATTTGTAGTGGTTTCCATTTGGAATCTTGCATGTGTAAACAAGACTTGAACTTTTCTTGTGGTGTGTCGTGGCCTGTTTTACTCTTCGGTGATGGTGGGATCTGACTTGAGTGGCTTGTAGGTTAGACCTACACTATGGCTATTAGAGCTAGTAGGATTATTTTACTTGTGTTCGTAGAACCTAGGCCACATTACACAATTAATTGAGACACAAACTAGTTTGTCAACTAAGTAAAAAATTTAACTCATTTCTTCCCGACTAATAGAACTTTCTGATATGTGTGGTTTTGTCAGTTTGCGTTTCATATAGAATAGTTTTCAATTCTTGTATTGCATCCCAGATGGTTATTGCAAGGAATACTGTAGTCTTCCAACTGAGCTTACATCATTGTTTCTCGCATACAACGGCTTTTTCAGAATTTTCTCCCTCATATTTTATCACATAAGATCTAAAGAAAATTGGGATTTGATGGTAAACATGTATTCTTGCTCACTTAATTCTTTATTGATCACCTAAATTAAAATTGGGACGGCTAACCAAGGCCGACTTCAATTAAACCATAAAATCAAGATTTGTTGTGGGAGAATAATCCCATCTTTGAATTCATTTATCTTTCTAAGAAAGTGAGAGAGACACACTAGGATGGAGCCAAGCTCCAGAATCTTCATTCAGACTATTGACTCTAAAAACAACTAGTTGCATCTCAGTGAGGGAACTACGGTCTCCCTTAGCAGAGTTGGTGGTAAAGGACAACACGATCGGTACCATCCTGAAGTAACATGGGTAGTCATTTCATGGTCAGTACTTACACACATACTGATTGAAAGTGAATGCAACTAGCCGTACGAATTCGGACCAGTCTTTAGGAAAAGCTTCGTACCTAACAACTCACTTAAACGTATGCAAGATTTGAATTATCACCAACTAAAATTAACAAGATAATTGGTTGTACTCTTGCAGCCTTTACTATGTGAGTTGATGGATCTGGATTTGTATTGTGTTTTGTATTGTGCATAGTTCAAGATCATCCATCATACCGCACACTTATGCATATATCATGAATCCTAATCTTCTTCTGAACCATTTGAAATCGAGAATGGAGGATTGTGGTGAATTTTGTTCGGACTACGTAAACTTTCCAACTAACCACCACAAACTTACCATTCTAAAGAACTTAGAGACACTTTCTCCGGACCACCATGGGTGCGTGGACACTCTTCCCATGAATCCTCGTCATATAATTCTTTCTTCTTCCTTGAGGGAGTTTAGACTTAGACCACATCTGTCTCTCCTCACCAAATCAAGGAAGACTCTCACCTTGATGATTCTTATTCCAATTCTTCCACTCTATTAATTCAAATCCTTTATATTCTAAAGGTGAAGAAGAAGAAGAAGAGAGCCTGAAGAAGATGCCTCCCAAGAGAAGAGATCATGAAGAAGAGCAGAATGAAGACCCGATGCAAATGATATTAGCAAGGTTAGATGCATTGGAACAACAACAACAATTACTGAGGGAGCAAATTAACCAGCTAATGTAAGGGGGTGAACCGCCAATGGAAGCAGACTATAACCATGGTTGTAAAATTGCATAAAAACCAAATAAAAATACATGCATCATTTTTTAGCCTCATTCCATGCCATTTTGTTGACATTATTACATATTCTCCATATAAAGACCGATATCAATGATTTTAATCACTCTTATTTTATCTTTAATTTCTAATAAATTGACGAGGATGCATGTGTCCCTATGTTCGACCTTGGTAAACTTGTCAGTTAAATTCTCAACATATTCAAAAGTGTAGTTCTACATGGATCATTTTAACCACATATATTACGATAAAACACGATTATTAGCATGGTGGGTACCAATTATGCTTTGATACTAGTTAATGGGATCACGACCCACCAATATTGTCTCTTCTCAGATACTGAATGTTGACGATACGAACCACCATATGAATGCGGAAGCGGATGCAATCATTCACCGCCATGGAAGCACGTGAAGAAAGAACAAGTCGGTCACCTCTCGAGACCACCGGAGAAGAAAGATTACCATAAATTAGAATGAGTACAACTCTCTCCGTTCCCTCTCTCTCCCATCCCTTTCTCCTCTCGCTCACTCCCCCTCTCCAGGGGTTACATTGTTCTTCTAGTGGTGTAAAGGCAATGCCTCCAGCCCCCTCTATATATAACCCAGTTACAACCCCATAGTCATATTCTCAATAAGACTATAAGTATATTACAACTCAACAACTATTAGAATTAGGAGTCCAATCCTATTAGGATTCCTAATTCTAATTTGTCTCTAATTCTTACAAGAGCAATATTCTAAAGGGGGCCCTTGATCTGAGTTCACTTCCAAATTTCATTATTCTGAAACTATTATATTATCTACTATTAATATCGAGCATCATCATTTGGGAATAAACGACAAATTTTTGGAGTTGATCTTACGGAAAGTCCTAACATATGTGCATTGTGGTTTGTCGAGATCTATAATTAACTATCTTCCTTATTCTTGATGGCAGAATTAGGGTTGTCAGAAAATTCTCAGGTTCGACATTCGCTCATGTTCGATTCACTAAAAGTTTGATTCATATTCGATTCGAAAATAAACGAACTGAACCTGAACACGAGTTTGGGCTCGATTAAATAAACGAACCTAACCTCAAAAATATAGGTTCGCTCAGGTTTGGTTCGTTAAAAGCTCGATTATATATACATACATAAATAAAAGTATATATACATACATATTGTATATATAAGGAAAAAATACATTATATATTAATATAAGGGCTATTCACTTATTTTCTAAATCCATCCAAACATCCACTCCTTGAATCCCTATTCCCTATTCCCGAAACCTATCAAAATCTTCCCCTGCAGCTGCAGTTTTTTCCTTTGAACAGAAACATTTGCATAATATTTATTCTTAAATGAACCTTTAATGAGCCGAACCGAACCTTTACGAATCTTAACCGAGCCGAACCGAATCTGATTACAGTTTTCATTTTATCGAGCCGAACCGAACCCGAGCCTAAAAGTATGCTAAACGAACCGAACCGAGTCTAGGTTGGTTCGCTCAAGTTCGGCTCGTTTACACCCCATAGTAGGACCAAATGAATACTGAGCTGATGCTACAACCCGTGCCTTATGCTTGTGGCAACGACTATTTGACTGGCATGAGTTTGTGACTGAATTTTTGTTGCCAGGTCCCTAGTGACCATGCCTTTTCTGATTGATCAGCGGCGATGCAGACTATGGCTCCTTGAAAAGTCTATAAATGTATCTGTACGGTTAGATAATCGCATCCAGATGAAATATGAACATATAGGGGACATTGTGGAAGAGGATCCTCTGCTGTAGAGGGTATTGCAGCAGAGGTGTTGTAAATCCCAATAAATTTTTTTTTGTGATTTAGATTCTAAAATCCAACCTTATAGATTGAATCTCAAGTTAATGCTCTATATATCCTCCAAATTTCGCTTAAATCCGACATTATTTGTTATTTTATCTTAATAGTTTAAGATTCGGATCTTTTTGAAATGGAGTTCAAGTTGCTTAGATCTTGACTGATCGTTTGACTATTAAGATAAAATAGCAAATAATGTCGGATTTAAGTGAAATTTGGAGTATGTATAGAGTATTAACCTAAGATTCAATCTACAAGGTTGGATTTTAGAATCTAAATCACAAAAGAAATTTATTAGGGTTTACAGCACCTCTGCTGCAATACCCTCTACAGCATAGGATCTTCTCCCGGACATTGTACCATGTAATGAATTTGGTAGAATAATGCATAGCATCCAAGGTGGTACAATGGGGGAGAAATTGAAACGAATCCCATTCGGCATTATAATACACAGGTTATAGCTCTAGATATATACAGCCTCATGCTTATTGATGCCAAACATTATATAGGGCTGAAAGTAAAAAACAAGTCATCCCACATTTCAAAATAACTAACGATCAGTTCTCTCGTCCCCCAGTTTTTGAACCCAAGACATAGAGCACGACCTCGCCTCCCAAAAGTGGAGACCATTGTCGCTTCCGTTGTACGCCCCCCACTCATCGAGCAGCAGCGTCAAGTCGGCCATCTTGGCCTTGATGCCCACGCAGCAGTTTGCATGGAACGTCCTCACCTCACCGAGCCCTTTGTAGTTCACGCAGAACCCCGCGAAGTATCGGGGGTCGAGGAAGCGCACCTTGAGGTCCAGGCGGGTGAAGGTGCCGTTGTTCTTCAAGCTGCCGAGCACGTCCTGGTCCTTCTTCCCCTCTGCCGTGAGCCTCGCGCCGTACCATGCGTCGAAGAGGGCAATAGTGCGGTTGGTCGCAGCAGCGAAGAAGAAGCCGGTGTTCAGACCGTTGCTGTAGGGGTCGAAAGGAGAGCCGTTGTACCAATCACAGCTTATCTGAAGATCCTCGCCCTCGCGGCCGAGGCGGGGGAAGGGATCCCGAAGCCACACCACGTCCATATCCTGCATTGCAACAACACTATTACATAATTGGACGCATCTTCACAGCTTCCTTCTTTTTTGTGTACAAACCTTTTTAAAACAGACTCCAAACCCATCGTACATCTACTCTATGTATATTGGGGAAAGATACCGTGAATATAAAGCTATAGCCACGCCTGAGAACTTCAGACATGAACAAGGTTCTCCTCCACATCATGTTGATGAAGTCCTTGGACATGTATATCTCCTCTCTGGAGAAGTCCACCCCTTCTGTCACCAGCTTGTAGCAGTGGAGGTTCAAGCCGCTGCACCGGTCGTACGCCACCATGTCGACGGCCACGAAGAGGATGTGGTGGAGAAGGTAAGTGGTGTTCTCCCCCTGACGGAAGCCCCTGAGGAAGAGGTCCAGCATCCCGCTCTCGTTAGCATATGCCTTGTTGAGTATGGTTATGATCAAGGTCTTGTTGCGCATGGATACTCCATCTAGGGCTAGTTCGAGCTCGTCTTTGTATTGTTGTACCTGCAAGAGAAGAAATTGTGAAATTCAGAGTAGTCCACTGGGTATGAAGCTTGGTTGTAGTTCATTGTAGGCTCCCCTCATAAGTGACCAGATTCTCCCGTTTGTCACAGGTAATGGACTTTTTTGTGTGAATCTCTTACAAAATCCAGATTTAATCATCAATTAATGCTCTACATGTCATCCAAATTTCGTTAAAATTCGATATAATTTGCTATTTTATCTTAAAGGTCAAAAATCTGGTCTATATTTAAGCAACTTAAATGTCATTAAAAAAGGAACCAGACATTTGACCGTTAAGACAAAATAACAAGTTATATCAGAATTTAATGAAATTTGAAGGACATGTAGAACATTAACCGCATATTAAATCTATAAGGATAGATTTTGGAATTGGATTCGCAAAAATTGGTCTCCACTTTTTTGGTCCCCCCTCATATTGGTCTCCACTTTTTTTAGATTCACAGTAATATCCTTACCCCCATCCTTCATTACCCTTTTTTTCTGATAGAAGGGAGGGTTGAGGGTTTTGAACCTTGATCTTTCAATTGTGGTAGACACTGCTCTACCACTAGACCAAATATTTGGTTCAATTGGTCTTCATTGCTATTGATATATATATTGTTGCATAGACCAGGAATAATTCGTGATCAAACCTCTTTTCGAGGAACCCCTTTCTCGGAGCCAAAGGAGATCCACGAGGTGCTTTGTTCAAAAGAATGTGAAAGAATGATCGCCGACAGTAGAAATGCAGCGACCGCAGCCACAGCTAGGTGTAGCTTTTTGCCAAGTTTAGACTGCTTGAGGCTCTCCATTGCTGGTTCTGCAACTTAAATGAAAGCAAGAAAAATAAACACTTGTACAACCGTGAGAAATTTGTGCTGAGGTTTTAATAAGTAAGAATTAGTGCTAGTTTCATGGTAATATATAGTGTGTTCGAGGAAATGACATCATCATACAAATCCCCAAAAAAGTGATTAGGCTTCAAAGAATCATGATCACAAATTATCGTATGATGTTACAAAAATATTTTTTGAATTTCAAATTTCCAACTAATGGCAAATTCGTTATTGTTATTATATATATTTGGTGAATCACTAATTCATCATGTTGTGTGTTTGAATTAAGTAAAATTTTGAGTCGATTCGTGTGATTTTTCTAATCCATTTTATACGTTATCAGTCTTCTCTGTCTTTTGCTTATATTGCTTCAGATAGCTTCTTTAAGAGGGAAAAAGGGTGTTTTTACCATCCCTTCCCACTCATCCATTGCATTCTGAATAATATAATCTATCTCCATTAAATTTCATGTATAAGTATACAACAATAAACACCCCCCACCCCACAACGACAATGCCTCTCGATAAATCCCCAACCTAAATTCCATTGCCTAGTTAATTGCCTCAACCGTGGGCCCCACTCGGGCTGCTCCTTCCTATTTATTCCGCAATTTTTTTATTTTTATAAAAAAATCACCATGTATATTAATTTATATATCCTTTCAATATATCATTCAAATTTCGTCAGATACCGCTGTCCTCCATCTAGAACAGGTGAATTACATCAATCTTTAGACCGTTAAAATTTACATGTTCTAGATGGAGAGCATAGAAGTATATGTTTCTTACGAAATCTGAATGACATTTTCGAGGGATATATAGATAAATATACATAGTGAAATTTTTCAAAAAAAATAAAAAAAAATTATGAAAGCACGCAGCTCTATTTTTTCCTTTTAATATGCAAGTGAGTTTTTGCACGACTAGAGACTTCATCTTCTCCATGGAGTTGCCTGCAAAATCATTTTCTCATCCTCCAGCCATTACACCTACACCCCTCCTAACTATCGCATGCCCTCTCATTTCTCTTCCACTGTAACCCCTGCTCTAATCCTATAAAGGGGGAGGAAGAGGTTGCAACTGGGCTCAGGCTCGGGCTCGAGCCAGTTCGGGCTCGATAAGTCTTGAGCCAAGCCCTTTATCAAGCCCGAACCTCTTATCGATCCTTATTCAGGCTCGTTAAAGAAATAGGTGATTTTTGGTGAAAAACATTTTGCGTAAGCTCGAACTCAAGACCTCTTTTTTGAAGATCATCCACTTTACCAATAGGCCATCATCCAGGTTCTATGTTAAAGTTAATATACAATATATATTGTAACATTCTATTTGTTAATAAAAAAGGAAAAAATACTAAATATCTAACTATAACCTAGATTAACATAGATAAAAGGTAGAAAATCCAAGTCTGCAACATAGCCCACCCAGCATTGTTGTTACATAAACAACATAAACACGTAATCCACCATTAACAATGTTGCAAAAGTAATACAAATAAAAATAATAATTGTAGTTTCACAAAAAGAATATGTATATATATTCCTTATCGAGCTCGTTATTGAGTTATCGAGCTGAGCAGGGCTCGGCTCGGGCTCGACTCGGGATTGGCTCGATAAGCTATCGAGTCCAAAAATCTGGCTCGGGCTCGGCTCAATAGCTTAATGAGCCAAGCTCATGAGCACGTATCGAGCTGAGCCTGAGCTTGGCTCATCGAGCCGTGACTCAATAGCCAGCCCTAGTTGCAGCTACGGATTAACCCATCTGGGGAGCTTCTACTCCAGCCACGAGAATCCATCACCAGAGCCTCACACTTCGGCAAAACCATTCGGGATTCAAGCCATAGACCCGCATCGAGGCCGACCACCACCTTCCCATCCTCTTCTCTGTTGTCCCTCGGGCGGAACCAGTATTGATTTTGGGAGAGCCAGAGCACCTCCTTAATTAGTATAGTCCCCTTATCTAATGTTATTTGTTTTAAGATGGCTTCTACTAATACAAATATAAATTCAGAGGTATATTTGCGTAATGGTCTGGTGGAAAGTCAAATTTTAAGTGTTTTTAAATCAAATTATCTATGTTTCGATTCTCTATTTGACCTAATTTTAAGTGTTTTTTTAAATCAAATTATCAGTTTCAAAATGTATTAACATTGTAAGTATAACTTGGTGTAAAATGAGAATCATGCTTATTTATTTCTCAAATTATCTCTAGCTCTTTCTATAGTTACAATAAATTTGTTTACTCTCGTTTAACCGCGATATATTTAAAAAATGCTTGATAATTTAGCCATAGGAATGGATTTGGATGGTTATTAGATTTATTACAGTTTAAAAATCTCCATCGAAATAATAATTTATTTGAAGATCTAACCTTACAAATAGATTTAAATTCCTAGTTTCATAAAATATATAAAGAAAATCATTGGAGTATACTCACTATATTTTAAAACAAATCGCATGAAAATACACCATTCTTTTTCCTTTTTGAGCATACGTAATAGATTCATATTTGGCCCCTTCTTAATAACATTCCGGGTTCCGCCTCCCTCGACACGGGTGACAGATACGTCGCCAACACCACCTTTGAGAAAACAAGCTCGGTACTCCATCGAAAGCACCGCGGGTGGCAACCGCATCTTCGAGCTGACTATAGCCTCCTCCGACTTCCTCGCTACCTCGTCGTCATGCTCGATAAATGTATATGTTAATAATACATATCCATTGTAACACGGGTACTAAGCGAACCATACAAAATCAAGAGAAGTATCTCTACGAAGAGTTTTTCGACTTTAATTTATACCTGAGAAATCCAAGGTCGAACACAAAGACACAAGACACAATATCATTAATTAGGCTTAAATATCTATGTTAAGTCATTAATAACTCATCTAGGTCAAAGCAATCATTGTATAAAATAAATTCATCACAGAATTATTGTGGAAGACAGAATGCATTTTCAATAAATTTTAATGCATGTAAGAAAATATATAAAATGAACAAAGTGATATTACACTAGCACATGCAAATATGCAAAATAGTATACCCTAAAGTGATTTATTAAACTTAAGCAAAGATTTGATTTGAATCTAGGTCCAGTTGAGTAATTCAATTTAGAGTCAAGATGCATTTAATGAGTGTGAAACCTCTATATAGACTCCAATGCAATAATATTTCTTTTACTATCTATTCAAGGAATAAATGATCTCACATTAAAGACAATTAAATGAGGATCAAAATGCCACTAAAATCACTTCATTAGGATAAACGATGCTCAGGTTATTCACGAAAGAGTACAAGGGCATAACTGTAATAAAAACATATATAAAATTGGCACAAAATCATATATAGGTCCCTGGAGGGACTAAAATGAGAATACGAAAAGCTAGCCCTGAAATTTATTGATAACGCCATGCGTAGGATATTTCTGCAAATAAGGAAACCAGGCTGGTCGGTGCTATAATAACCCAGCCTCACATGCAAGAGGCATGTGAGATCAAGCTAGGGTCAAGCAGTGTGTGGCTCGGTTCACGCGACATCACCTGGCGCTTCAGCCTGGAGTCATACAAGGCTGCATGTATGGGCATCGACAAAGTGGATGAAATCAAACTGTTTGATCGTCCCCAAATTGGGATGATCTGACGACATCTATGCTTTCTCTTCATATGAACACTGTTGCAAAGGACGATGCTAAAAATGGCTCCGACAAACCTCCTACAACCTTCATCTCTGTGCTTCAATCAATTTGAAATTCGAGGAAGATCACTGATAGTTCTGTGAAGATCATCGATGCTCCGCGGAGATGTGAGAGGCTCTAGAGTGACCCGAAGAAGAGAGCTCATCGAAGAAGAAACCTCATAACATCGCCTTCTCCAAATTCAGATCATCAAAGATCTCTTATACATGCAAATGTTAGCAAAATAAAACCAAAGCAGCATGAAGTGTGTGCATGCAAAAGTAAGATGGATGAAAGTTCGAATGGTGAAGAAGGTGGAGGACCTGATGGGTGTCTTGCAAGCGAAGGACGTGAGTGAGATGATAGTGATGATGGGGTGAGGAAATGATAAACGTGATCGTCGACGAAGATCATTGATCTTCGGCGAAGGTTAAAGACTGGTTTAATTGAAAGTTGATGCTATCTACAGAGCTACTTAAATTGAAGAAAACAATCAAGATTATAAGGCCTACTTACCTGGAGATTTGAAGAAGAATACAACAAGACGATAGACTTGGGATGAGGGTTTAATCAACCCTCCGATCATCGCTTGACTCGCTCAGCCGAAGCGAGAAGCTCAAACAGCCTCTCTTCGGAGTGTTGTAGCATGGCTTCTATGGCCATGGGTCAAATGGAACAAAGCTCCATCATTGCTACTCAAATCTTCAAGCTTCCTGTCACGAAGTGAAGACAATGCTAGGAGGTTTCTCATACAATGGTGGACACTCACCGCTTGCGGTGGCAATTGGGTATTTTAAGAAGAAGAAGCATACAGTTTGGGTAGTTCCTGAAGAGGTTTCGATAACTCCTAGTGGTTAAGGAAGTTAGGATTTTTAAGGGTTGAACTGTTAGCTTGGGAGAGGGCAGTGAGGTGAATGCAAGGGTGGTGGCAGTTGGTCGGAGAGATAGTTGAGGAGGTTGACAAAATTATGTGAAGTTGGGTGGTTGCAACGAGGGGGGACAATAGCCGGAGGAAGACGACTCCCAACAGCCATTGGATCACGTGATCCAGCAGGTGCCAAAGAGATGCATGAAGCGCTCTGATCTGATCATAAGATCAGATCAAGCGTTGAGATAGGAGTGGAGATGGATGCTTAGATCAGACATGATCAAGGATCCAATGGCGAGCATTGAAGGCGAGATTTGAAAATAAAGTCAGGCCACATGGTGCATTGAGGAGGTGCCATGTGGCCCAATTAGAATCTAGAAAAATGAATAAATCAAAGATAAAGTCGAAAAAGATAGTTAAAAGTGAAATTAGAAAAAGTGTTCAACATGAAAGTTGTAGATCTCAACGAGATCTACAACTTTCATGGTAAATCAGTGAGAGAAAATGGTATCTAAATAGAGTTAAAAATTAAACAAGTCATTACAACAATAAAATCATTTTTCTTTTATTTCATTTTCTATTTTTTAGGATTTTTGAAATATATTTTATGTTAAATTAATTATGTAAAATTTGATCCCAATTTTTATTTGATTTTTTAATAAAGAAGAAACACATAAAATAATATCATAATAATATATTATATAATATAAGCATATTTAGGGTTAATTATTTACAGCACATCAATTAGTAGTTAGAGTTAATTGTTAATCAATCTTATTGAATTACTTAAGCAAGAGAGATAAATATATTAAATTATTTTAAATGTGGCTGAGAGTGGTTCTATTGTTGTCAGTCGTCAGAAGCAGGAATAAGGGGTCCCAAAAACCCCTTTTCATGAATACCTTTTACTTTATTTTTATTTTGTATTCATTTCATATCTGGATGTAATTTTGTAGAACGTTGATCTAATCTCTGCAATTACTAATTTTGTATTTTATATTTCTTTGCATTTGTATTTATTTTACTCAAGTTCTGCTTATTTACCTTTCAATCCTTCGGAGACTTTCAGCTCTTTCTTAAACATGTATGTTTTCTCTCTGCAACGTAGACATTAAATATTTTAATTTTTACTTCTGTCTAGTCACTCCTATGGTATCATGGCTTATTTTAATTTTATGTACATTCAAGCTCCTGACCTTCTCAGAAAATCACACATATACATGCCTCTAACAATTCAAAAACTTACCAAAAAAACAAGAAATTTTAAAAAGTTACTCAAAATTTTCTATGTGATCCTAATGATGTCTAGAATCTAGTTACATAGGTTTCAATATATTTTAAGATTCGGAAATAAAAATATAAATAAGAATTGATTTATATCAATAAAGTGAAAAATATCTTTGTAGATACAATAACATTTCATGAACAATGCCCGAGTCTCGATGTTCGACCCTAAATTTACCATTATGCGGTATTGATTCATATTTAGTTTTTTTGTCGTAATTTTATCTAAAATCCATCGATTTTCACGTATGCACACAACAAGCATAAAAATATACTTTCAACCCCTGAAAATCGCAGCTTCGATACTCTTCGTAACAAACCTAAACGTTATGCTTTCATCATAAACTCTAAATTATGAAATCTTAAAATCTAAAATCATAGTATTCACTGTTATATATTTGATATTAGATGATACAGCAATCTTAAACTCGTTTGTCACTAATGGTCTATTTTTGTAGTTAATTTTGATCGCGAGTCTAACGAGAACACAATCTTAAACTCGTTTGTCGCTAATGGTCTATTTTTGTAGTTAATTTTGATCACGAGTCTAACGAGAACACCATCCTCTCGCTTAACAGCATGGGCACCAACATTGATGAGAACATCATAAAGAGAGCTTCTTGGCTCCCTTCTAAAAAGGCAGAGGAGAAAATGAAGTCTACCCTGGATATTGAACTCGCTCCCATCGCGGACCTTCTTTGTCAACGCCAGCCCCACTAAACACCTTCTTTGTCAACGCCAGCCCCACTAAACACGCCAGTCACCCCTTAGGAAGCTTTGACTCCCAAATCATGCATTACAAAGAAGCCTTCAAACCCTGGTTGCTTTTTATTATGCCTACTCTCCTCTCATCCTAGAACCCCCGATTGGAGTGTCCTCCCCACTAATAACAACTCCATGTTAGACATGTGAGCCTAAGGCGAACCATTTCTACAATAAATGTTATTGTTATTATTTACATATTAATAAAAGCTATTTATTTTCACTCTTATATGAGACTAATGAATGCATGCACTTATTGGATCTCTTAGTATAATTAGGGTATATACCCTGGTCGCCTTGATAATTATATAGTTCTTGATCCAATAGTTGAATCATATAGGCCAGTGCTAAAAATATATCTAAAGAGTTAGATTGAGGGCACTACTAGCATCGTCAAATGATTGTTGAGAAGGATTTCAAGCATAAGAAGGAGATAGCAATCCCCACTCTAAAGGTCGATATCCAATCGGCCTCTTAAAGCAGGTCCTTTGTATAGGAATGGAGATTCGAAGGTATCGGTTGAGCTAAGTCAAAGAGTTGACTTAGTAAGATCGAGATACCTAAGATGTATGATGTATATTGTCACGATATAGGCACATATCCTCTGACCATAGACAGATGTGTTGCTATATGTCTAACTCTGTACATTAGGGAGACCATTAGGCTAATGACCTAATCAAGATCTATATACCTGTGAGTTGGTGTGCATACAAGGACATATAAGTAATACGATCTTTCAATAAATCATACATGTTCACTACTGTATCGGAAGGCATGAGCTCATTCATGAGATATTGGACAACCAAATTCCATCAATGGTAATCTTCACTTTCAAAGTAAGACAACACTTGTAAGTTTGATATATACATTTGAAAAGCAAAAATACCAACTCTGAATGATTGAGTAAAAGCAAAAATAAAACCATGAAGAAGAAAGTTCAAATAAGATCAGAGCTTCAGATTTAATCAAGCTCTTCCCGTATACATGATGTAGAAGTATTGAGAATATTGAAAGGTGATGTGATCTCAATCGATTGTATAACCATTACACTTCCATTCCAATGGAGTGATGAAACAAGTTTGGATTTTAGTTACACTTCCATTCCATTACCCTCCTATCTCCATCCCATCTTCTTCCAAAACCTTCACCTAACTACTAACTACTCCAACCATGTCCGTTCGTCCAACAACGCCGAGCTCCACGTAATCCGGCAAGGGAACCATTCCATTCTTCTTCTCAGAGCTCAGATCTCCACCTATATATACACCCGAGGACACTCGAGCTCCGGACTCATCCGCCATTTTTTTCACCACCGATCAGTGAGCTCCGAGCAAGAGAGGGTTTGGTGATAGCAGCATCCTAAGTCCGTCGTTGCAGCGAGGTCGAGGGCTAGGATGTCGGCAAGATCACGTTCGCTGGGTTGCTTCTCTGCCGCCATCACTGTAACGGCTGGAGATTTTTTTTCCAATCATATTGCCTTATGATACTCCAATCAATAGCATGCAATTATTTATGAAATTAATGGGCATTAGTGTCTCATTGATTGCCTCATTGAGAGGTATCAAAAAAACCCAATAAAATCACCCTCCCTTCCCCTCACGTCTAATGTCTTTGCAAAAAGAGAGAGATAGAGGATTGTGAGAGAGAAGGGGAGATGGAGAGTTAGAGAGAGTAATCTCATTGGGGGATCATTCTCATCGTAGGAACGTCGACGTCGGTTCATTAGAGGAGAACGTCGGCTCGAGAGCAGGGAGAGGACCGACGTAGCAATCCATTAGATACAATCCGTCGGACTCGAGGTATGTGTCGAACACCGTAAGAATATTATTCGATGAATCGACATATGCCTTTGTGATAAGTATTTACTTAATGTGCACAATATATGATCTCAAGATGATGTAGGTATCGGTTTAAGATTATGATTTTTTTTAAATGTATGTGTCGATCCCTTAGGAATACTATATAATGTATCGACATATGCCTTCCTTCAATAATTGCGATAAGTATTTACTCAATAGTACAAAATGCGATCTCAAAATGTATAGATCAGATTAGGATTTCGTATGAATATTTATCATAATTGAAGTTTTTATTTATTTATTTTTATTGCACCTTGTAGACTTCCTCTTACCATGAATCTCGTGCGTACATCGCTAAGTATATAAACACCTTAAAATCCTTGTTACGCACTACAATTACACTGTATTAGATTTATGCACACGGCTAAGAAAATAAAAGTTACAGAAGTTTGTAGATAGATGTGACAAAAAAAGGTGAATCTGTATTACGTGCACATCCAATTGTCCCATAAGACCTTCTTATGTTGTGGCCTCCCGGTCTGTATTTATCCATTAGCATTCACGAGGTATCTGCTATTACATTATAATATAAGTTATGCATAGCTATTAGCAATCACATTAAGCTAACGTAATTAAGAAAGTACAAAGAACATGTATACAGATTCCTAGAGGTTACTACTCTATTTTATATGAAACGTATTACAAATAAATAGGCGAGTGTTTCTAATAGCGTATACAAGCCATAGTTGCGGTAATCTTCGTGATCAATTTTGTATAATTCTTCTGGCACGATAAGTAACTGTAACTCCCGGTTGATAGCTTTTAAATGCCATCAATAGGATACGAAAATGGAAGTTATGTTCATTATGGATGATAAATGCTAAAGCACGTAACACTCCCAAACCAATTATCTATGTTGTAATCTAGGTATATATTGAGAAATAAATGGCTAAATAATGATAGCATCTATTCTCACGAAAGATCGAGATCACGTTTAATTGTTCACGTCAATGAGTTGATAATATCACAGCACTGAAAAAAAATGTGTATGAAATCATAAATGTACTTTTTAAAAGAGGAACGATTTTATGTATATCACATCCAACTGTTATTATTCAAGCTATCAAGTGATAAAAGTTGATGGAAAAATGTTGGAACCGAAATGTTCATATGAAGCACTATTGTATGGAAAGGAAATGCTATAAAAAAATTAAAATTTCCTTAAGATGAATAATGGTATGATGACGATAAGCGGAGCTAAGTGCTACACCAATTGGTGGGAGCCACCTCTAGCGTCCAATTATCGTAGGCCTAAAGGGGACCAACGCCTTCAGTGGGCGTGCGGTTCAAGGAACCGAATGAGGCAAAAGATAAGTCCTCTACAGTTGTAGCTACACTGTCAAGTATGGACCGCTTGTGCCAGCGGTAAAGCCACCAAAGCCAACAAAGCCACCAAAGCCATTAAGAACTAACAATTAAGACAATTTTAACCACTAAACAAACCAATGGTATATGTACAGTTTCTGAAATTGCTAAGGCACATGTGTGCAACTATGGCCAAGTAATGGCATTATGCAAGTGTTTTGATTGTTCTGGGGCATATATGCAATTATGAAAAATTCAGAGGGTATAAGTGAAAATTATGAAAATATTAAGGTGTATATGCAAATATGGCAAACTTATTGGGTATATATGTAATTATGGCTTTAACGAAAGTCTTCACAAGGAATATCTTCTGTATGCATGTTTATGTGAAATTATGAGTCTCATGATAATGGTACATGAGAACAAGTTAGTTTCATATGCAATCAGATAATTATGCAAACCGTATAGTTGTGTTGATAATTGATTGTATAAAAGAGATTATGTTTTAACGGTTTAAAGTAGCATAGGGAGACTTGTTTTCCGCGCTAGCCGGCTTGACCCCAACTCGGCACATACTGAGCGTTAGCTCATAACATGTGTTGTTGTTGTTTTTTTTCAGGAGAACACGAGTTGTGACTTAACTTCTAGTTCAAGGCAACTAACCGTCGTCGTGAAGTTGAACCGGTATAGATCACAGATGCATTGATTAAGAAGGGATGTCATTGTGCCCACTGGAACTTTGAATTGCTAGTTTTACTATTGATCCTTTTGCAATGTTACCCATGTTGGACTTGTAATAAGAGAAATTCCATGTTGACTGGACTTTAGTTAAATATTTTATTTCTCTGCTCATTGATTACCATGCAAGTTTCCGGTAACGGTTCGGTTGTACGACCCAACGTTGCATGCTTCCGCCGGTCGTCCCGACCCGTTCCGTTACAATCAGCCTCTGCGATCGTCATGGCACCGAGACATGGACGACTAGGAGGTGTGCAACCGATTACTCCTTCGCTTCTCAGTATCTCTCTTCCTCCGATTACTAGTGTTGAATCCTACGTCCGATCATATCCACATTGAGATCCCCTTTGTTTCACAGTTCTACCGCACGCAACCTACTTCCTCCGGCCACGAACGGTGGCCGGTGCTCTGGTTCCTTTCCCTCACTCCGCCGTAATGTCCGGTCACCTATTCTGTTTGATTTGAGACCGAGCATGTGTTATCGAGTCAGAGCTACACTGCAGGACTCAGCATAGAGGAGCACCGGCCGTTATCATCGAGCCGCTAATGTGAACCGAGTTCCGTCGCCTGCGTCGAAGCTCCATCTCTCTGGATCGAGGTCCTCAAGAGTCGCCACTGCCTGAGATCTGATCAGGAACGACGAAGCTTCAAACATCAAGCATCTGGAGGCGCAAGCACTTGAAGCCAATCAGCAACGTGCTTTGATCATCTCACAGGAGGACCTGAAACGACGAGCACACAGCTATCAAGCTACTGGAGATCTGAAACTCCGATCCAGCACCGGACATGATTCGACCTGAGGACCATCGGAGATCAGATCGAAAAAGAGAGCCACCGTCTGTCAATTTCATCTCTTGGATATCTCGCGAGGATCTGGTAGCATCGTCGATCGAGCATCACAGCAGACTGCAGCGAAAAGCATGACCTGGAAGCCTTCGCCATCTGAATACACGAAGCATCGAATCGAGCCATCAAGCCGTTTCGAGTATCATCGTCCTCATCCTCTGACGGGATCGTATCCCTTGTTTGCATATTAGTCGGTTGGAGATTCACCTGGATTACAAAGAGCCACTTCAGATCTGAGTTCCGATCGAGAAAGACCTCCAATCACGGCGCTCCAACTTGAGGAGGAACAGATCCTTTCTTCCCACTTTACAATGACCGTCTAATCAGAGGAAGTGGAGCATTTAAACCGTTCGATTGTTATACTTGCAACACCTTTAGATCCAAACGCCATCGAGTATCCAACGCACGAAAAGCGCGCCACAAGGATAATTTCCAGCCATCGGATATTCTGATCATTTGCGCGTACAATTCACCCCTTAATTTTCTCACGTGAGAGACGCGTTTGCCCCCCACACCCTTGTATCGACGAACAGGTCTACATTAGGGTGGAGCATGGGTCAGGACCGACCCAACTTAGTCCGTTTGCTCGGCACGCTCAAGCTCAATCCAAGTCCAAGCTTACTTTCTAAATGGGCTAGCTTGAGCTGTCATTTTGATCAATTTATCAAATCCGGCCGGCTCGGGCTTGAGCATGCCCAAACCCGAAGCCCACGGACCGGCCCGATTTAAGGCCTGAATCCAGGCCTGACCCATGAACCCAGCCCAGCTCGGTCCTTCATTTCAAAAATCTTATCTAACCTATTCAGTCATATTCCCTACAACTCCTCCCATTCGAGAAGAGATCCAAAAATTGAAATTACAAAATTAGATTGTGTTTGTAATAAAATATTACAATTGCTAAAGAAATCTCCAACTCTAATCCTCCGAAAATTGAAGTTGTAAATATGTAAGATAGGCTATAGTCCAACTTTTGTGGGATTCGCGGGCTAGCCCGACTCAAGACTGATCATCTTGGGTCGGGTTGGGCTCGAGCTTGGGCTTAGTTGCTGAAAATGAGCGGGCCTAAGCCCAGCCCGTGGGCCCGATTTCTTAAATGGGCATGGGTTGAGCTAGGTTGGGCCCGAGCCCCGCCCATGCTCCACCCTAGTCTACACTACATATGGGTCACGTGATGTACACGTGAATGATGGATCAATTGTATGCTACCTCTTTACCGCTTGAGAAATTGCGTACCGGTGCAGGTTGCTTCGAATCACGTGGAGAGCCATGTGCATTGCTGGGATGTTTGCATGTTTTACTCCCAAAGACCTATATTTTACAATAACACTCCAATAGTTTCTGTTAATTACACTTTATTAAATACAATATCTACTAAATACGTACAGAATAATATACGTAAAATTGAAATCAAACAAAAATAGCACTATATACGAAATAATACACTATAAACATCATAATAAAGTTTAAAAAAATATTTTTGTATTTGAATAAATAAAAAATCATCGTAAAAAATAGCCTTCAACTTTAAATCCAAAAAAAATACAAATAAATTCATAAAAAATTCGAAGAAAATATATTAGATTGATATTTTTATTACAGTATATTCAAAACAAAATACAAAACAAAGTCCTAATATTCAAAAATACGTAGACTCTACAAAAAAAACTATAAGTAATTCCATAAAAAAATATACAAATATGTACAATATCTAGTTTTGAAGCTAATAAAATCCTCTACACAGGAAAAAACTATAATCGAATATATTCTCTATTCTTTTTTATTTTTAATTCAACAAAAATATATTTTTAGATATTCAATCCACTATTTTCAAATTTAAAACCCGTATTCACAAATCTTCTAAAATAATACCAAAAATAGTAAAAATATTTAAAACATAAAAATACTTTTTTTGCAATTTTTCTACATATATTACTGATTTTTAAAATACAAAGCCTTACTTTCTTTAATTGTATGTACTTTATAAACAAACCATTTTTGAAAGATTAAACATCAATAAAAATTTAAAAATCAAATAAAAGATTCAAATCAAACGAGAAAATATAGAATAATTAAAAATGATAAATAGATAAATAAATAATATAAAAGCTATACCTAGTTTGGTATAGTATACACAACATAAAAAGTATAGAACACATAAAGGCAAATAAAAAATACAAAATCCTTAAAAAAGAAATAAAAATAACAAAATCATAACGTTATTAACTCACTACAAGAAAAACGAGTTGTGGTCACATAATGTGACTACGGAAATTTGTAGTCATGATAATTGCATGACCGCTAGTTTTCCGTAGCTACAATTTCGTGATCAAAGTTTTCATAGATGTGAGAAGGACATTTATGCAATAACTTTGGCCATGATAACTCAAATTCCAAACAAATTCAAGCCTCAGCTTATGAAGGAGCTGGGGAGATGAGACACAGCCAAGAGGATCGCTATTCTTATCATTTTCCGACTTCCAATTAAAAAGAGCAGTTAATTAAAAATGACAAGCATATAATTGATCAAGTATTAGTCGAAATTAGGAAGCATTAGACCCCATTGGTCAAGGACGAGTCTTGTTACTGTTAAAAACCCTCACTAATTTGCTTATGGCATTATGCTTTCCATATCTTCCTCCTCTCCTTGCCGTCCCTTGAATCGAATAATAAGGACTAAGAAGCTCAAATCTATAAGATTTTTCGCATCTAATCTCGGAAGCGATTGTTTCAAGAATCATCACAAGGCGAATAACTTGTAAAGCCATCTTTGAAGCATCTTGAAATCAAACATATGGAAGAAAAAAAAAGCATATGATATCCACATCATTCCTTTTACCTAACTGAAACAGGCATATCCCAGTGCAGTGCGGAAGCTAAAGAGAATAGCTTCAAATCCCAGCAAATATGGACAATTTCTTAGAAAAATATTGATAATTGTCAGACAAATATCTATAAAAAAACAGAAATAAAGTTCATCTTAGGGCAGTAACCTGCATCAGACTTTAAATCGTTCAAAAGGACTGTGATCGTTCTCTATACAGATGAAAAGTTTTCAACCGAGCATATATTGCTGATAAATTAAAGTCATAGAAGATCGGAATATAGCCAAAAGAACATACCAGCAAAATGCCGATGTTGTTCGCGCGCTGCCGTCCGCCGCAATGCTGATCGGGACGAGATCTACAGGCTACCAGACGGACGACGAGGGAGAGTTCTGTTGACGAGGGTATAGAGAATATGTATAAATATTGGCAAGAGTGTAGAAGACGTGTTCAGACGTGAGGAATGTGTTCGATGTGCCAACTTATTTGTTTCCTTCTCCTTAATTATATGCCACTCTGGTTTTTTTTAGAAATGTTGGGTGAAATACCAAGTAAGGATCCACCTTCATATAAATATATATATATATATATATATAAGAGTATACAACGGTTTAAAAAAAAGAAAAATATGGTACATCACGTCATTCTCAACACGCTATATTCAACGTCCTACAATGTCCAATGACATTATCTGAGTAGAAAGTTTGTCCCTCCAAATATGATCGAGTTTCTTGCGCACCAAAGCGTCCAAATAACCGCAAAGGATACGAGATGTCCCCGTGACCATCCCCGCAAGCCGCTCTAGCCTCCCTCCAGAATGCGATACAATTCCGTCGGTAAGAACGACATGTTGGCTCTACACCAAACCTAAACCGACAACGGACATGAGAAAAATAAGTGATCCAAGTCCTCCGGTCCCCCCTCGCATCTGTTGCATGTACAGTCCCCTACCCCCGGCAAATGCTCATGTTGAACCTTGCTGAGAAGCCTTCCATGCCTGAACAACCACAGAAAAATCTTCACGCAATTGGGTATCTTGCTCCCCCATATCATCCCCATCTCCTCATCCGTCTCCTCCATTCTCACATGGCCGACTCCTATGAAAATTTTTTAAGCCTTTTTCATCGTGAATCTCCCATCATCCCATTCAAAATGGTCCCTATCCGATGTCGAACCCTCAGCTCTAGCGAATTCCACATGCATTGCCAGAAGTTCCTCCACTCTTGGGTCTGACAAAGACGAAGAGAAAGACGGGATCACGCACCTCGATCCCATACCTGTTGCACCAATACCTCCTTGCACGTGCCAACCGTAAGAGTCGTTGGTACCGAACTCCAAGAGCCCCTTTCCTAGTCCTATCATCACAACAGAATCGAAACCCATCCTTGCATCCAAGCACATGTCTTAACTTACATTCCATATCAGGCAGGATGTCAGAAATGCCTTTCCATAAGGATGTTGGTAGACGTCCTGCAGCAACCTCCAATTACGCAGAAATACCATATATCTTGCTCACCAATCGACGCACAAAGTCCTCGGGTTTTTCCTAAATACAAACAACTCATTTTGCCATGAAGGCCTTATTCCTTTCTTCCACCCTTACAACACTCCCAAACTTCCCTTCTTCTTAGACATTGTCACCTTGTCCCAATCCATCAAGTGTATTCCCCCCATTACCTGTCGCACATTGGACAAAAGAAAACACCTCATCATAGCTTCAATCTTTGCCTGTATCCTCGCATGCATTGGCCTTGTAGAATAGAAAAAAATTGGAATTGTTGACAGAACATGCTTGAGCAGAACCAGCTCCCCCCCCCTCCTTTGAGAGCATTCTCGCCTTCCATCCTACCAATTTCCCCTCCAGTCAAACCACCAACGCCTCACAGACCTACGAGCGGGGCCTCCTCTCCACCAACGGGAGTCCCAAGTACGTAACCGACAATGAAGTGATAGGGCACACCAAAATCCTCACCACTGCATGTAATTTCTGCTTCATGAGGCTAAAAGAAACCCCCTCTAACTTCTCTCTATTGATCTGAAGCCCGGATACCTCTCCCAAAATATCCATGATAGCCGATGCGCAACGCATCCCCTCCGTGTCCGCTCCCATGAACAATACTTTGTCATCAACATATTACAACAACGGAATCACCACCTCCTCCTTCTTGTAACCCGAACGCCATTCCCCATTAGGTGTAAGGATTGTGAGGAGCACGCATTTCGTCAACGCGCTCGCAAGCATCTCCTCCATAGAATCGGACTTGAGACAGGAGGTCTCTTGATTTAGAGACATGATCACAAACATGCTTCAAGAGGTAACCTTAATACCCGGTTGTAATTAGATGAAATGATTCGAGAAGTGTTCTTGGAACTTGTGATTTCATCGCTGTAAAAATTTTAGATTCTGTTGCCCCAAGCAACTAGTGTGATTAGTCGCTCCCCATCGCATATGATGCGATCTTCATGCTTCTGCGATGCGCTTAAGGTTTTCTCCATATCCTTCAACTGGTATCAGATCCATAGGTCGGAGGTTTTGGATATGATCCGTAAACCTAAGATGACATGGGCATTTTTAGTTGTTCGAATTTTCATCGCATTTTATTCACACAACCTTATTTTGTGTGATTTTTTTTCAACCTATTAAAGTGCCTTAAAACTTGATTTTTTTCACTAGGATTACATTCCCCGTCTTATTAGCAAACTGTAGGACTTAAGTTTGCGTGCTTGGAATCTGTTTGCTCAAGTTATGATCATTTTAGTAAACATGTGACCAATGTTATGGGAATGGTATTTTAGAATGTAATCACGATATAACCATTATTTTAAAATGCATATAAATGCATGTTTATCACTTGAATTCTGTTGCGAATCAAATTATTAAACTAAAAAATTTTAGTTTACTTAATTTGGAGTTTATTTACTTAAGATTTGTTAGTTTTAGCAAACATGTGTCCATGTTGGAAACTTAACAAATTTGAAAAGAATCTTGTGATTATTATTCAATTAATTCATAGAAATTAATGGTTAATCTCCTGGAATAATTTCTTATTAAATATTTGTGAAATATTTAATAAATATAATTATTTTTGAACGATAATAACCAACAAGATAAAACAATTGAACTTGATTGAATTGGTTACAATGACTCTTTCCAACAAACTTTGGTAATTACATAGGATTAGAGATTTTTTAGCAAATATCCTTATAATATTTAGATATAAGCAGGAAAATAAAATTAAGTACAGTCCTTTTTATTTTTTAAAAAATGTTTTTAAATATATTTAGGGTATTTGAAATAATTAATAATAATTATAAGTAATAATTAATACTAATATAGATATAAGATATATGTAAGGTTTTATATTTATAAATATAACTATATATAGTCAAAAAAATATAAAATAAAATATTTTTGGGTTTTCAATGCTTTTCTCTATTTTTGTTAATTTTCGTATAATTTTTCTAATTTTATTGATTTTTAATTGATTACAATGTCAAAATAGGGATATATAATAATATGTAGGATTGTTTTGCAATTAAAAAATAAATAAATATCTCAAAATTTTCCAAAATTATTTTCCATATACAGTTTATAATATAGACATAATTCATAAGCAGAAATAGATATTTTTAGGCTTTCAAATAATTTTTACTGCATTATAAGGTTTTGGGGTTTTAATTTTTGAGAATTTTTGTAGTATTTCGAAAAAACAAAAAGTCAGAAAATCAAATATGCATAAATAAATATAGAGGAATTTTTTGAAATTTTTCAAAATATTTTTTATAATTTTATGTATTTTTAAATGCAAACAAGAGAAAATATGTTGTTTTTGTATTTTTGTAAATAGGAAAATACTTCTAATTACCTCAAGAAATATATATATATGATTTAAAATAGTTCCAAGCACTTAAAATAATTTTCTTATAATTTTTAGATATAAAATGTTATTTTTAATAATGAAAACATAAGAAATAAAATTACTTATGCTGGCAGGGACCTAAATGTAATTAAAATAAAGTTACAATGTATTTCCTATCACCCTAAAGAAATCCGTGCATATACATGCAAAAATCCCAAAAATATCCAATTCAATACGTGTTGGTAGGGGTATAATTGTAATATCTAAAAATTTGCAAGTCCTAGTTGTAATTTTTACAAAAATATTACATAAAAATTCAAATTCCTTGTACCAATCAATAACACAAACCTAGACAGATTTAGATGCAAAATGTCCCACCCCCTCACATAATAATTATAAGTAATAATTAGTACTAATATAGATACAAGATGCAAATAGAATAAAGGTGAGGTTCCAAATGCAAATATTACAAAAATATTTGTATTGTAGAGGAAAGTTTATGGATTAAAAAGAAAACACAAAAATCGTGGAGGAGAAAATGCAAAATACCCCTAGTGTAATGATCAACAGTCGAGGATCTTTCACTTGCCATGTGCCAGCCTCTTGCCTTTTGATGACGGTTCAATGATGGAGAGCGGAGATTAGATCTCATCCTCCAATCTAATGACTCTTGGTTGATCAATCAGACGACACCTGTAGGTTCTAGAGTGGAACTATGATCGAACAGTGGAGAAGATGCTTGGAAGAACATGGAAGAACCTCGTTCCTTCCAAGCTTCGATCGGTTGAAGCTTCATCCTATGGCCCTCCCCCTTGCTTCTTAGATGCACGTAAGCTTCCTTCAAGTGATCCTTAGTTATTGGCAGCCTCAAAATTGACCGAGAACCATTGAAGGGGTCATGGTAGCTCGATAAAGAAGGAGGCACCTAAGAACCTCGTCCAGGTCCACTTCACGTCTATATGGGCAACTGGATGCTCAAACCTACACGGAAAAGGTTAAAGACCGAGGACAAAATGCCTCAACCTCATTGGACATCGAATAGAGGCGAAGCAAAGCAGGGTGGTGCTCTCCGGCGTAAGGCGGAGGAGAAGAGCTCGATATCTCGATCTAGAGAAGATCGAGGGGAGATGGGTGGATCGAAGGATGGATAAGCGAGAGGAGATGGGGTTGTTGTCAGATGGTCAAAACGAGGGTTGCGCGACCATAAACAGTGGTCGGAGCTCTAAGCTATGAAGAAGTCTGATTTTGGGATTTTATGAAATAAGAGACCAAATCACACAAAATAAAAGTCTAACTTAGACTATTGCTAATGATACAAATAAAAAATGCAAAGAAAAAAGAGCTCGCCTGCCATAGGATGGCCGGGAGCACAAGGAGCTCTACCAGAGTTCTGGCAAGGGCTTGGATTACTTCTCCCCCTCCTGTTGCACTTGCAAATCCATGAGGAACTCGCTGTCACCGAGCTCTACTCGTTAGTCAAGGGATCTAAGGGTTCAAGGGGTGAAAGAAAGATCGAATCCAAAAAGGGAGAGGGTATACGAACAGACGAAGTTTGAATTGGATCTTTGGCTCGATTATGTGATCCTCCGACCGAGGAGAGATGTGCATGTTAAAGGGTGTAGATCAAGGAACAAAAGTCAAGAAGTCGTTAAGCTGAAATGATGCAAGGGTTAGTCATGAAAATTGGGAGAAACGATGTTGGGAGCCAGGAGTTGACTGGGGTCAACGTGGACTCACCTCTCCTTGGTCCACGTCAGCCGCTTGCGGATAAAATAGTAACTAATTCCCTTATTAAATAGATGTAAAATAATAAATGATTTTATTTTTTTTTTCAAAATATGAAAAATATTTATTATTTTATGTATTATTTTATTATTATTTTTATTTATTTTTATTATAAGCTAATTTCTTAGTTATAAATTTTTACATGTATAATTGTCGAAATATTTACATATATATGTTGTACTTTATTTTTATTTTTATTTTTATTTTCTATGTTTTTATTTTATGTACATAATTTTTATATTTATAATTTATTTAAATACATATGTGTATATATTTTTATTCTTCTGAGGTTAATTAATTAATTAGATATATGTATTGAATATGTATATTATAGGTACTCTTTACCTATAGATTAAGTATATTATTTATTTTATTTTTGATGGCCTTATTTTATTTTTATTAGATACATGTATTTTAAAGAATATTTACAAATTTATAAAATAAAAGAAAGTGAAAAATATAAAGAATAAATATATTGAATATTATATATAGATATATTGGACAATGAGGGTCCAAAAACCAACTATTGTCTCTTAACTCCAAATTAAATGAAACTACCTTCATTACAAAGATAATTTAATTTTATCAAATATATAGGTGAGTTTTGTTAATTTTGAGTTTTTATGGATAAGATACAGGTCTGGAAATTTTTTTGCAGCTTTTTATTATGTATATTCCTAGCACAATATGTGTTATTATTTAATGAAATAAATTTTCTATTTTTCTTTGTATTTTTATGTACAAGTTTCATGTTCAATGTTTATTGATTTGAGTTATAACAGTATGAAAGTAAAATAGATCCCAAAATATATTTATTAAAGAACGAAATTTAGCGTTTTTGGCTATTTTCTAATCCTTATCTCCCCCTACTTTATTCCTTGTCGACCAAGTCATCAGGATGACCTATTTCAAGGTTTAGGGTCATTCAATACCTCTGGTATTTCATTTCTTTTCTTTTCTTTCCTTTATTCTTTTATTTTGGAATTAAACCAATGAATTTGTATGCTATTTGTAGCATAAATGATTAGTGTTTTTTATGCAATTTAGTGTTATTTACATGCATTAAGCTAGGGATTTAAGGTCAAAATGAAAGAATAAATGTGATGAAATGGAGATCCATCAATAAGAAAGTCCAGGAAGGCCCAACAAGTGTTGCTATGAGACTATCCAAAGGGATCTTAGTTATTTGAATTTAAGCCATAGAATGACCCAAAATAGATATGAATGGAGGCAAAAATCCATATAGCTGACCCTACTTAATTGTGGGACAAAGCTTTGTTAATGTTGTTGTTGTGCATGGAAACAAAATAAATATATAGCAAAGAATTTTTCTGAAGTCATTTTAATAGCATATGACATCAAGTATATAATAACAACAATTATTTATTGCAAAGTTAATTCTAATTATTTGAATTTGCAAACGATTGCTACTTTTATCATTGTAATGGCATAATGCTAAATGTAGTTCATATAATAATGATTACCAATTGTCTTCTTCTTGGAAGTTTGTATTAATCATGCTAATTTTAGTAATGTTTAGAAGAAAAGAATCTTGAGAGATACTTCATGTATGACTAGTCACTAGTGTATATCGACGCCTATATTATTCATTGCAAATTTCAAATATATCATTTGAAAATAATAGCTATTTGGTTGTTATATATTTAAGGATTTTTATCAGTTGTGCCCCTCTGAGATATTCTAATATAAGTTATGCCCCTCTCTTTTTTGGAATATCAGTTGTGCCCCTGCTTTCCTGTTGTTCTATCATTTGTGCCCTCGAGTTAGTTGTTGTCCATTCGCAATGCAAACAGACGTTAACTTTGAGGATACAAGAAGAATTAAATTAAATTACAATAAAAGGGTTGAGAAGTCTTTCCTCCCCCTCTCCTTCCTTCGACGATGAACCCAACCTCCTCCTCCAGTCCCTTTACCCGCCCCCATCCACATGACCTCTCCATCCCAAGTTCCTTCCCACCCCCCAAATTCCCCCATTCTTCCTCTTTTGCTCCACTGTTGCCTCTCTTCCCTGCAGAACAACCCCATTGACTAATCTTAACCCGAGCTCCGAGGAGGCAGATCCGCATCCAACATGGAAGGCACGATCTTTCCACCAGATTCTGGCCTAGATCCTTCCAATAGCATCAGTGTCGCGGGCGAGGTGAAGGAGTCAGTTCTTGAAAGCCTTCCAGCACTATCTGAACATGTCATCACTGCACCCCATGAGAGGTGGATGGGAACGCTCAGGGTGGTGTCTATGTACGTCTTGTCGCGAAGTGCTCTGACGAGTTCAAGCCTTTCATCCACTACCTCCCGAGTTCCAGTTTTGGTGCATGTAGGGGATCATGGCCGTCGGCCCCCTCCTCCCCCTCCTTTCCTCCACACACATCCACCACACTCCTCCGCTCCCATCCTCCTCCCTCTGCCACCTGATGTCTGTAAGATTTATGCTCCAGATTGTAGCTCGACCCTCTTGTTGACAGAAATCCGATGATGATGAATCTGCGATGGCTGCTACAGCTTCTTGAAGAAGATATCAGACGAATCTGGAGTTCAAGAGCCTACTTAGGAGGAGACTAGAGGCCGTGTATGGCGGAGGATGGGACAGAGGAGGAGGATGCGTGCGGGACTATTTAGATAGATATGTCCCTCTTAACCTCACCATGGGTTGAAAAAACCATGGTTAAGTTCCACTTATAGAAGGTGAAAGTAACGGAGGGGCACAAGTGATAGACCGGCAAGAAGTTAGGGGCACAATTGATATTCCAAAAAAAGGAGAGGCGTAACTGATATTGGAATATCTAAGACAGGCACAACTGATAAAAATCCTATATTTAATCGTGCTACATGCACGTGGTACGATGCATGCATGCAATATCTCATAAGAGAGTGCGGATATCTCATAAGAGAGGTCAGCAGTAAATCTCAAGCGTGTCTCGATCTTGATCGAGCAGTTCAGACAGTAAAGTCTCAAAAAAGTCTGGATTTTATGTGAGCCGCTCGATCTAGCGGCTCGGACACTGTTGAATTTACAGCAGACCTCTGCTTTACTGCAGAGGATCCGCTCCCCTCACGAGATGTATTATGCTTCCAGTTGAATTTGCATGGAACCAAAAGAAAACCACAACATAATCCAAATACATAATCTAGAACACGCGGACTTTATTAATCTGATGCTTTTTAGTAGCGATTGGGCAACAGCTGAAGCACAGTCGACAGGACACCAACAGGACAACAAACTCGCTGAAAGCAATCAAAACGGCAGACCGGATAACGAGGAAGCTTAAGGACACTTATTAAAGACGACAACAGGAAGCAGAGCAAGCAAGGGCACGGAGAGGATTGTCGTCAATTATTCTTCTGGTGGTATCACTAGTGTTTCTCAAGAGGACCATCTTCACGGAGAGGATGCTGGCCTTGCATCTGCGCCACCATCTTCCAGGATGGCCGAGAGGAGATGCTCTCCCACCACCGACTGACGTTCTTCCTGGACTCGAACAGCTTGTGGCCCCTGGCGGTCCTCGTCACCAGGTAATGCGAGTTGGGCAGGTGGGAAAGATCCGCCAGGGTGAACTCGTCGCCGGCCAGAAACTCCGTCTCCCCGAGCTTGTCCTCGTAGATGTCCAGCACCCTCGCCAGCTTCCTCTCCTGGAGATCGATCAGCCCCTGTTCGGGGATCCGGTTCATGAACGGGGCGAACGCCAGGTGGAAGACCAGGGCCGAGCTTGGCGGGTCGAAGTTCCTCTCCTCCGCTTGGAGCCACTGCTCAATGGAGGCCCTCTCCAGTGTCCCTGTGCCTATCAGTCTCTTGCTCCCTTGGTTCTTGTACTTGTCTGAGATGTGTCGGCATATCTCTCTCGATTCTAATGATGCGGTGCATTTCCATAGACAATAAGAGCAGTGCATGTATTAGACAAGTTCGTTATTAAAGAACATTAAACTGCAATCTCTTTCAGTTTCTGTCGCATGCATTAATGTTAACTATCATACTCGTGAAGTTGTATATCATGTTTACGAAAGCAACATATAAACTACGGCAGAATGTCGCACCAGGATATGTATCATTGGGTGCTATTTCTTGCAGTCAATTTTTGTCTGTAATCTGTTTTTGCCTAACGACTTAATGACATTCGGTTGAGCTATATCGATCCATTATTGACATAATGATGGTGTTTACATGCCTGTGAGCATATTGAGAGACTCTTTCTCTATTAATCATTGATTATAAATCACCAGAAATAATTTCATTAACAAATTATGTCACTAGATATGTATCTAACATGACTCATGTAACAATATCCTCAGGTTCAGGCTCGGTGTAGTGACAGTGCGTGTTTTTTCTCTTGAACTGGAAAGATCGATCAGTTACTCTAGTTGGTTAGAAAATAACGCATAAGCATACACAAATATATATACCTAAGAGAGTCTTCTCTCCTTCCTTGTATGTAACCTGACCAGATGGATCCTGCAACAAAGAATATATATTTAAAATACAACGATATTTAGTTATCCATTTAGCAGGTCATATACATATATTTAATGAGCATATCAACTAAGATGGGATCTAGCAAATGCCATGAGAATATCATTAAGTTCATTACCTGCAACTTGATGAACTCTGGGATCTTGTGCTCCCCTTTGTACGTATCTATCCGTATCAGCTGGAAATCGACGTCCTTCTCCAAGAGGCACGCAAGGACTCGCGCCACCTCAGTTGAAGCTGGGGATCCGAAAACTTTGATGCTGGCCATGGGTGCTTGCTTAGTTGATTTCCTATCTGTTCGGTCGAGTGTGGAGATGTTTCCACTCTGGCTAGTATTTATGGTGGAGTTCGTGCTCGCTGGGCTTGAATCGAAGGGTACTCTCTTGCTTTGCTTGATGTGTAATGCCAAGCATAAGCAAAAGGAAAAGATAAAGGAAAGAGTGGGTATCATGCATGCTTTGGGCTTGCGTAAAGACCGTGTATTATCTTTAAGTAGTTTTGCGGGATTTTTCACGTGGATTAAACATTTAAGAATATGCTTATACATTTAAATTCTTTTTAGTTATAACACCACTTTTTTTGTGTTTTGACATCATTGAATAATGAAAGAATTTATTTTGACCTCTCTTTTTTAGGAAAATTATTAAGTTTTGTTTGTTAAGATGAACTGTGAGCTCAAAGGAATGCACTCAAAATCTAAAAAAAGAAATTTGAGGAGATTTTAAAAACAAGTTTTGATTGCTAAAGCTTTGAATATTAGGCAACTTGCTCATCCCCTAGACTATTTAGTGAGTTCTCTACAAAACTCACACTTTTGACATAAATGTAGTCACTTAATTAAGCCATCGATTCACCAACATTATCAGAAGCATTACGGACTACAATAAATGGACTTATGGCAACTAATAATATTTGAATATTTGTTGTCATATCTTATGGTAAAACTAACAATGAATATTAACATTTCGGTGTTAAATATTTGAATATTTGAATATTTGTCATCGTCGACTAGGATTCTCCGATGGACTGGGTGACGGGCGGATGTGTGTAGCGCGGACGCTCCACCTGGAGCTGCTCCGCCAACTGACGTGAAGTTCAGGCCGCTCTTCCTTGCGTGCGAAGGTACCTGCAAATGAAAGGTGGACTCAAGGTGTAGCTCCGGTCTCGTTGTTACTTTGAAAATCTCAAGAAGTGAAGGGGACTAGGGGTTCGAGCTCCAGCATACATGGGAGGAGGAGGTCAATCCTTAATCTCGCTCAGATGAGCCAATTTAAGGGGGATCATGATGCGTAAGGAGGTGGACAGTGAGTGAAGGTGTCGATCGGAACGGGTAGGTGAGTAGAATGGGGCGACAGAACTGACAGTCGGAACTGGTGAAGTGTGGCGGTGAATATGACGGAATCGAAGTGAAAATGGGAAATGCAGGGGAAGTGTGTGATACCTGAAGGTGTTGAAAAACTCAGAAGCCTCAGGCGACAACCAGGCTGCGACGGACCAGGGAGACTAGACGCGACGGATCTCCGGCCATGTCAGTGAGCTTCAGCCAAGAAGCCACCAAACTTCTCTCCGAAAGCTTCTTTGAGATGTTGTCACTCTATTGGAGACGACTTGGGAAGAAGAAAGAGGTGAGGCACGAGCTGACAAGCTTTGGAGGTGGAAAAGACTTTATAGGGATGCTCGAGGGTCTGGAAAGATCGGAAGATATTGTGAAACCCTAGGCAGATCCGGTTGCGCCTAGGTATCCACGAGGATCACAAATCCTAGGAGAATCTCTGGATCAAAAATCGAGGCGTTTAGCAGTCAGACCAGATCTGGATAACTCAGAGAAATCAGGTCTGGCGAAGGACCTGTTGGGTCAGAATAGCTGGGGGAGAAGGTTGACCGAGTTCAACCTTCTGACGTGGACCAATCATAATGCAGGATACAAGGATATTAAATATAAGTAGTAAATGATTTTAAAATAAAAAGTGAATGAAATAAAAAATGTTTATTATTTTTCAAACCATTTTGCAGTGATTTTCAATTATTTTTATAAAAAATATAAATAGGTTGTATACAATATATTGTATTATATATAGGTATAATATATCTTTGTATTATATGTAGGTTTTATTATTTTATTTTTTTAAAAAAATAAGTTTTATTTTATATTTAATTTATTTACAAAATAATTTGAGGCGCATAAAATGACTTTTATTTCATTTTTAAAAATTAATGAAGGGCGTTAAATAAATAATGTATACATTATATACATACATGTGGCCTTTGTACAATGAAATTTGGATTTTATTTTTATTTTATTTTGTGTTTTCTGATTTTTATTTTATTTTTATTTTATTATTAGTGTTATATACAAGTGTTCAAAAATAATATGGTATTCACACAATGTAAACTAAATAGGAATATTTATTTGTACATGTCTAGATGTTATGTACAATATACAATGTTTCCTATCTCTCTCTACTTATTTCTTGTCGATCAGGTCAAGGTTTTACTCTCAAGGTTTAAGCCAATCTATCATTATTCTAAATACATCTTTCTTTTTCTTTTCTCTTTATTCTTTTATTTTTGGAAAACATAAGTTAATTATGCACTATTAACAAAGACATGTACATGATGAATTGTTGTATTTACATATAATTACAGGTAGTTTTGCTAAAAGATAAAGCTAAAATAAAAGAATAAAGAATAAGAATCACAGATTCATCAACAAGTAAATAATACTTGGAGATTAACATATCTACTCCTTTATCCATTTTGACATATCAAAAAGATATCATTTAAAATAGTTTTTCTTTGGAAACAAATTTTCTCCACTTTCAAAAATACAAAATGCTTCAACCATCTTATTTTAAAAACATATTCTATCCCTTAATAAATTTTATATTTAATTTTTTTAATTTTGAAAAACAATACTCTCTCTTTTTAATGTACTATATGATGTATACCTAGTAATAAAAATCATACGGTGAAAGATTGCACCATACGACCAAGAAGGTATCCATGGTATGACGGCAACTATGACATCCATCTATTGGGGTAGTATCAAGATCCATAGGAGTCTCTTCTCTCTTCCTGCACATAGGTTCTCCATGTTGGGGCTTTACTTCTTGTTTCTCAAGGTCTTCTTGTATACTGACATACATGATTTGAAGTTCACTTATTGATTTTTCTCGGTAGTTCTTCTCGTGTTGATCTTCGTCCAGTTGCATAAAAATTTTTCGGTATCCCTTTTTTCTTTGAATTCAAGAGGGTTAATTTTACAGTTTCTGACTTCACTCTTTTGAATCCATTCCTTCATCTCTTTTAGCTAAAAAGTGCTAGATGCATGTTGCTGGTTTATAGGATTATATCTTATTTTAATTTAGTAGAGTTATATGTGGGAGTGCTTAATAATTAATTTAAAATTTCTTTTCCATTAGTGGACTTAGCAGTGAAATCCGTTAATTTTTTATTCTCATGTTCAAGAATATTAATTTGATTTTTTAAAGAGCTAATTCTTTATGACAATAGACTGTTTCTTCTTTATAAGATTTCTTTAAAACTTTATTATTACTAATCAATTTTTTACAATGTTGTGTAATTCTTGAAAAGCGATAAACAATTCATAATAAGATAAATTTACCTGATTGTTATCTTGTGTGTCTTCTTCTTCATTGGAATCGTTATTGGCTATAAATCCAACATGGGCTTCACCATCACTTGTATCAGAGTTCTTTTGAAATACTGCGAGAGACTTTTCCTTTGTAGGAACATCTCTTTTTGTTGCCTTGAGAAGGGGACATTCCCACTTAATGTGTCATATTTCATTGCAGGTGTAAGAAATATTTGTTTTGGCATCCTTTTCTCTTAAATTCACATTTCCTCTTTAAATAATTCTTGAAATGACGGATGATGAAAGCTATTTCTTCCTCTTTATCCTCATTGGAGGTTGTAGTTGTCATATCATTTGAATATACATTGGCTTCCCATTTATGTTCTTTCTCAACTTAATATATAAGAATCTTTCGGATCACCTCATCCAAAGGAAGTGTATCTGTATCGTTTGTTTCCTTGATCACCATGGTTGTGGTCCTCTATTCAGTAGTAAGCGATCTAAGGAGCTACTTGACGAGTACTGCTTCCTTTATCTCCGCAACCATATTTTGGAGTGAGTTCATAAATTCTGTGAAACGAGGAGACATCTGCTCGATACTTTCTCCTTCTTTCATCTTGAAATCTTCATATCTGTTGCAATAGACTTATTCTACTTTCTTTAAATTTTAACATACCTTCATATGTCAAGGTGAGTTTGTTTCAAATATTGCAGGTGAATTTGCCCCGGATATTGCGTTAGATTCTTCCATTCTCAATACATAAATAAATTGTTCATCATAAAAGGTGGCTGAGCGATAAAAAAATGATCAATTGAATCAAGTGGATCGATCGATCAATGATGGTTGGTCAAGTCAACTTGGTTGATCGATAAGAGGCAATTGATAATCTGATCAGGAATGTTGATTAGGTACATAGGTTGGACATTGATTTGAATTGGATTCAAATACAATGAGAAGATTGGGCACATAGTCTGATATGATAAGATATCTCTTAGAGGTATTCTAGATCTGGATATGAGATTAAATCTCATTATCCAAGTCATAATACATGGTATATACAATCGTCCTAACATCATCTCCAAGTATCCGTAGAGAAAGCATATTATTCTTGAAAGAGTTGAAGGATTATTTCATTTAAGACAATATCTCAACATTGGAAAAGGAGGAGAAATATCTAAGGATAATTATATTAAATTTAGTTGCCTTAGATAACATTATCATGGATAGTGTTATCCACGATCATCCGATAATGTAGATAAAATTCACATTATTTTGGACATGTATGGAGAGATATCTAAGATAATTAAAGTGGATTACATTATACTGGATAAGATCAATATGGATAGTGTGGATAAGATCTATGATATCCTATTGAAACTTAATTGTTAATAGGATTCACAATTTTTATATTAGTACGATGAATTCACATTATGCAATAAATGTAAATATGATTTACATTTAATTTCGGTCTATGAATATAATTCATATTTGTTGATGTCCTATTTGCCATTATCAACAATTATTTTGGAGATATTTGGAGATAATTTTTTTCAAAATAAACCAAAGAATGAATTTTGTTGTAATAAAGATTGCATTCAAAGTAAAGAGAAAGAAAGATGAAAGAGATTATATGTGGACATGGTGGGGGCCAACACAGTGGATATCCACCACATATTCTCTCCCTCCCTTTTCTTTTCCCTTTTTTTCTTTTTTAGTTATTCATTTATTGGTTTGTTAGAAGATTAATTGTATAATGAATTGATAATTTGTTACGAAAAATTTATCATGAAAATGGTTGTTATCTCATTTAGTAATGGCCATTGATTCAACAATTAAGATTGCAATCCTAACCATCCAAACATGCATAAAAGGAGAGGTAGAGTCTTCCTCTCAGATAAACTATTTTCAAGAGTTGAAAACAATAAGTATGATTCTCTCTGGCTCTCCTTCTCTCTCTCTCTCTCCCTCCCTCTCTTCCCCTATGTCCCTCCCTTGCAAGAGGGCCATCCACTCATCCATCTCACGCTAGATCCTCCCTTTTGTGATCGCCCTACAATTGTGCTTCTAGATCAAATTGATTAAACTCCCATGGATGATTGACGAACCGTCGACTCGACCTCTTAATAAGTCGTTTTAGTGCGTTGTAGTTGGCCAAATCGGATGCATCAAAAATCACGTAATATAATTATCAAATTTATATTTTACTTGGGCAAGCCCAAGGTCGAACAGGGAGACAGCTTTCTCCTTAGGTCAATTCTCAATTAATTCAGATGTTTGATTTTCAGAAGAATATTTTTGGTCTTTTTTTAAAAATTTTTATGCAATTTAAAAGAAAGATAATGCATTTTCAAGCCAAATTTTAAGGTTAATTTTGAAAGATGGTCATATAAGTCCAAAAATTATGAAACTTGGCCAAAAAATTGAAATGGAATGAAATTAAGCTACTGTAATTTTTTTGAAATTTTTCGACTCTAAATGAATTTACTATGAATTAAAGATGAATGCAGGGTAATTTTTGCAAAATTAATTTTAATAAATATCAAAACACATTATTTCTAGATATAAAAAATTATCCTTGATGGATCTAAGTAAAAGGAATCTAGGAAAATTAAGAAACCTTGAAATCTATGTGAATTGGACCTATTAAAAATTAAGTAGACAAATTATTGTTTGACTTATTCAGGCCTTGGGATGCGTGCAAATTGAATGATTTTTGGGCACGATGTAGAGTAATCTATCCTAGGTCTAATGTGATTTTATGATGATTTTTAGAGCAACAAGGAATTTCATATTAAATAAAAGGCACACAGAGGGCAAAATATAAAGAATTTCACCAATTTAATATTATTAAATCCTAGATGACTCATAAAAATAATACAAGTGTCGTACAAGATAGAGGACAAGTTAAACTACAACATGTAATTTTTGGAATTAAAAAATGATTAAATATGGACACCTAAATATGCGTGTAAAGACAGGGGCCAAAATGCAATATAGGAAATAAAATTCCTGGAAATAAAATATGTTGATAGGGACTTAAATGCAATTACCTATAATGTGGGGGGATATGAGTACACAATTCCCACTGAGAACACATGCTCCTCACGTGGCACGCCTGGTAGTGACTGATTTGTAATTTCAGAAACTTTCTAGGACCTCTGTGCAAATCACCCAGCCCTCACGCGAGAGGCGCATGAGGGGGCTAGGCTCGGACGACGTTGGAGGCTCGGCTCAGCTTCGGGTCAGCTTCAGTTTCTCCGAGCTGAAGGTTGGGGAAGAGGCTCGGAGCTCGTGACGTGGCGGGATGTAGACCGTTGGATCGAGATGTATCCAACGGAGGCTAGAGATGCTATTGTGGTGCGTCTAGTGGTTGTTCGATCAAGATGGTCCAACGATGGTGATGAGGTCAACGTGGCGGGATGCGAATCGTCGGATCCTTGCGAGATCGGACGGTTGCAAGAGCTCGATGACGCGGGTGACATGGCAGAGTTGTGGCTGTTGGATCCTCATGATCCAACGGAGGCAGGAAGTAGGTTACGTGGCTCGATCAGGACCGTCCGATCAAGGGGATCGGACGGTAACTGTGCGTCGTGTTCCTCCGGCCCGCCACCTCCTGCGGTGGACTTGGCGGGACTCCGGTGAAGAGGGTGTCGCTCCGCCGCCCTCCCTCGTGCTCGATGTAGCTCGTCGGTGGCTCCTAGTTCGCTCGGATTGGTCGTGGAAGTGCTAGGAGGCTACAAGAGGTCCTAAAAGTGGCTAGAGAGGTCCTCAGGCCAGAGGCGTTGAAGCTCGAGCGGAGCTCCAGTAAAGTTCCGTTCAGTGAAGCATGGAGGAGCTGCAGGGTTAGATTGTGCCAAAAGAATAACAATGCGTGCTCGTGGGGTGAAATGTGAGTGTAGTGAGGCTCGAGCCGCTACCGACCCTCGAGCGACGATTGGAGCCTCTTCCGCGAGCTTTATTCCCAGGTAGACTCCTCCATCCTCCTCCGATCATTCTTCTTCTTTCTTTGCATTTTTCTCGGAATTTATTCCGCTTCGCCTCGCATCCTCACACTCCTCCGACCATTCACTGAGCTCCACCTTGGAGCTCCCATCTTCAGGCGCTACTCCATTCTCTCTGACAACAGTTCGCACCTCCTTCCAACCAAAGCTCCTCCGCCACGGCGGAGGAGGACCAGCAGCCCCGTTCACTTCAGAACAATCAACCTTTATATAATCTTATTAAATTTTTATTTTTAGCATTGAGGTGTTCACCAAAAATTCAAATCTATATGAGCATATTTTTCAGTAAGTAATTTCACCGAAAATTCGTTTTATAAGGACCCACAGGACATACACTACTTCATTGGTAATCTAAAAATCATACCACATGTAAAATTGGACCCCTAGTATTAATGACCCCTTTACAACTGCACTTCTTATTACATCCGACGGTGATAACAACTGAAGCTAACCGACAAGGCCACCCTGAAGAGCTGGCAAGTGTGTACATGCCAAGATGCAAATGTAATGCACACATGAGTTTTTATGATTATGTTATTTTACAATGTTGTGTGTGTGATATCCCTACAACTAAAGCTGGTCAATGGATCGGGAGCCCACCTGCATAGCCCGCTCATGGGCCCGGCTTGGGTCAAGAGATTTCGGGAATGGGCCAGTCCCGCCCGGCCTGCTCTTTGGCCCGCCCCGTCAATTGAGCGGGCCGTGAACATGTGTCCTAAAATCTGGCCCAGCCCGCATATATAAAAATATAAGTTTAAAAATTATATTTTACATACATTTAATATAATATACTTCAAGTTTTTGTTTTACATTATCATTATCACATCTTGTTTACATTTTACATGCAAAGTAACACATATTATGGTTACCTGGACTCAGAAAGATTAGATGATGCTAAAAAATATTAATTATCTCCATAAATTTGATTAAAAAATAATAAAAAAACTGTACATTCGGTCCATGAGCCGGCCTAATCCAGCCCGACCCAGACCTGAGCCGTACTTAAGCCTTAAAGTATGACCCATGGACTCAGCTGGACCGAGCCTTGGAGAGAGAATTTTAAAATCTCGACGGATTCGACCCGACCAATAACTCGATCCAGCACGTACTTTGATCAGCTATACCTAGGACGACTATATTTTATTATACGGTACATGCGAGAGCACAAACCCAAAACCCTCTCAATGGGCCCAAAACCCATTCGAAGTTAGTACTTCGTTCACACGTCCATCCCTCCTCCCGATATCCCTACCCCGGCATAATGTCCGCTCTCCTTCACGGAAGCACTCCCACCGCCTGCCGTCCCCTTCTCCATCGACGGCGCGTGAGACCTCCACGGACGGCGCCGTTCCTCCGATGCTCCGCCATCGTCCTTCCCATCGCCGCTCCCTGGGCTCCCGAGACTTGGAAAACCAAAAAGGCTCTCCAGATCCCGAGCTACCCGGATGAGGAACACTTCCGCGCTGTCCTCCAGACCCTCGGCACTTACCCCCCGCTTGTCTTTGCGGGGGAGTCGCGGAAGCTCGAGGAGCGCCTCGCGGAGGCCGCATTCGGTCGGGCGTTCGTCCTGCAGGGAGGTGACTGCGCTGAGAGCTTCAAGGAGTTCAATGCCAATAACATCAGGGACACGTTCAGGGTTCTGTTGCAGATGGCGGTGGTTCTCACGTTCGGCGGTCAGATGCCCATTGTCAAGGTCAACTCTCCTTCCAGATTGGTTATTGAATTCCTTTTTCCGCGTATTTGGAATTGGATTCTCATCAAGTGTTCCTCATATTGTATTCTGGCTGATTCTCCAAGAGTAATTTTTATAAGCGGGTGATTTGGACTTCATTCAATTATCTGAACACCCTAGGAACCGCATTTCACTTTAATTACGATTCCACAAGATGATCGATCCTCTTCAATTGGGGTCATGGCGGTGGGTGCATTCATTTAAGAAGTCCTGTTTCCTTTTTCTTGAATAGTCAGTTAGTTTTACTTAGCCAAAGATAAATCTGACGTAATCCAAACACGTATCAGCTTACACACAAGCTCATTCATCTCATGATTCCATGTTACTCAACTTCTGCAACACTGTGTGGAGTTGAAAGTCACACCGTAGACTTGTTTGGTGTGTCTCTTGTATTGTTAGAACGAATGGAGTGAGTGTAAAAAACTTTGAAACTTTTGGAGCGTCGAATACCTTTCCCATACTTCTTCGAACCGAAGGAGGTGGAAGAAAAGATGGACGATATTTGCTTCTTCATTTTTTTTTGACGCCATATTTGCTTCTTCATTGCAGAACACAATCTTCTGGTTTACAGGTAGATGCTATCAGAATAATTTTTTTGCATCTTTGATAGTCATAATCCTCATTGAATACGAAGTTTCTGACCACCCGCTGGTGGTTGATGGGGTCTGATTTGACATTGGGCATATATATCTGTGACCTTTCTTCGAGCTTAGCAGTTAGCATCCCACCAGTGGATAATTGTCAGTGTACATTCCAACCATCTATATGACGTGGTTTTCACCATGTCTGGGTTTGCAGGATTGTAATAAGAATCTCCTTCCATGTCAATGAGTCGTTTGGTCTCCCATACAATAGTTACAAGGCATTCTTTTCTGTTATGATCTTGCACCCTGTTTTTCGAAAAGGGAGTTTGCACTCATTGGCGTTAATTTGTGCACCTTTTTGGTATCATTATCTTCAGAAAGTGGATGGGATTGGTGACACCTCGTCCTCCCTCAAATTTAGATTTACAAACATCCTTCCATGCGAGGAGATAGGCTTGTTTTCCCAAATAAAACCAGGTAACAACAATGTTTAATATTAAGTAAGGCCTTTATTAGGATGTTTGTGGCCTGCAACCTAACACGTGTACTCCCCCCACGATAGTGTTAAGTAAAGCTACCTTGCCCATCTATACAAGAGTTTTGTGGACCATCCCTACTGGTAAGAAATGCAACCCACTGCCAGGTTTAGTAAATCCTGGCTGTTTTATCTTGAGAAAAGGAGGTTCTGATGCATATATTAAACAATTAAGTATATTTAGAGTTTTGCAAACCTTTACTCAGCTACCTCACTCTTGGCAAAAAAGATGCAACTTTTATTGGGGTTCTGCTTCGGCCCTAAGCGAAAGAATAGCATTCAAGACCCCTTAAACACATCTTTTAAAGTTAAGAAGATAAACTCTGAGGTCCTATTTGGAAGTAGGTAAATCTCATTTTTATCACTTTTTTGGAATAGAGATCATGATCCTTTTTTGGGAAAAAAGGTACGACGTCGAGAAGATGCCTATCCTGTAACTTCTATATATTTACCGTAATCTAAAAAATATTACAACGACAAATTTTTTAAGATCTTAGCATGTTCAATTACATTTCCATATACATTCATTCTCCCCTTAAGATAGACCCATTCTGTGCAAGCCATATAGACCACAAGATAGCTGCCACCCACACATTGGTCGGTTTACTACCACGTCTCAGAGCATTATGGGACCGCTAGAGCTCATTCCAGGCCCCGTCGATATCCTTTCTATCATGGCTGCAAGCTACACCTCCTTAACAATAGGGCATCTTAAGAAAAGATGCACAACACTTTCTTCTTTTGCAAAACATCACTCGCAAGTACCATTACACCTAGGAAAGAACCGATCTTGCCAACAACCTGTCATAAGACGACCATTCCTTCTCAATAGCCAAATAAATATGTGGACACATAACGACACCTTCCTACTCCACAAGTCTTTAAACTGATCGATATCAATGTCTAATCCAAAACCTCAATATGACAGAAAGCTTTATTAGCATTCTATATAGTGAAACACCTGTTTGACCATGACCAATGATCTATAGGGCCACCTATCCTTCCATTAGCTGGTAGTACCTCTATCAACAACAAATGCTCCTCAAACTTTTAATCCGACAACTCCATATGAAGATGAGGCATCCAACTATCGCCCACCTAACAAGCTCTAATGGAAACCTCCGCATCATCTGCCAACACATAACAGTGCAGGAAATGAACCTGCAATGTGCCAAGTCCAATCCAGGCATCTCTCCTAAAATTGAAGTCACACTCATCCCCTATAAAAGGTTCCATGAGCGTCACTACATGCAGAAGCATATAGTAAACCCACTTTCAGAAATTAGAAGGTAAAAGTACATCATCAACCTGTACGGAGGGATCAAGGGATATCCCATAGATTGAACACAAAATCTTGTAGAGCATATCTGACCCTCCTCAAATTCGGGTCACCCACTTCGCTAGTAGGGCATGATTCATTGCCTCCAGGATGCGTATCCCCAATTTACCACCCTCCTTTGCTAACATCAGAGTTTTCCACCCCACCAAAGACACCACTTGCTTCTTCCCCCAAGACGTCCCACCTCATTATTGCTTTTAATCTCCCTCTTTCTAGCAGGCTATAAGCCAATGGAAAGGAAGAACATATGAATGCTGACAGAACCACCTTCAACAGCACAAGGTAGCCATCTCTCGACACACAATACGCTAGCTCACCAACTTCTTCTCTAATTTCTCAATAAGAGACAATCATTTGGACTGTCGCAACCTACCACCCACCAGACACAACCTAAGATAAGTGATATGGAGAGCTCCCCCCATTGCATTTGCGAAGCACTCTCACAATACCGCCTCCTCCTCGCCCATGACAAACGACTCAAAAGCAGACTAAACATGATTAATATTCAGACACGAGACCAACCTAAAAAGCTCCAGAATGGTGGCCACCCCTTTCGTGGCTGCAACCCTTTGCTCCACTAAGAAAATAGTATCGCCAGCATAGTAAATGATGCAGACGGAAAACGAGAAGGTATGGGAAATGAGAAGAAGATCGTGGCGCACTTCGCGTAGTTGAGAGATGAATGGGGTGAGAGAGGAGAAACCCTAGAATTTTGGGAAAAGGGGGATAATGGTGGAGGCTCTCTCCAAATCAAAACTCACAATTTAATTCATAACATGATCTAGCTTACAATGGACTAGTGCCCATTTATATAGAGAGGGGGTCTAATTACAAAATTGGTAATCGAATAAAATAACAATTAAATAAAATCCTAATTGGATTCTAATTGACCCATTAACTAAATTAATCTATCATAAATACTGATTACAATCAATATTAATTTATTTAACGTAAATAAAATTAATCGACTACTAATTTAGGTTGAAAACCCTAATTTTGACAAATCCCTAAATCCACAATCTGCATCAATTTGATTCGACTTGTCAATTTGAGAATAATTGCTTCAATTCTCCACCACTTGAAAAAGTCATCCCATGATGAGTTACTTTGGTCAATACTTGAGCAACTTTTTTTTTTGAGGCTCATACTTGAGCAACTTTGCAACTCCCATGTGTGTGTAACTTAATAGATTTCACGTAGCCCCGCTCGACCTTTCTTGAAATTTCAGGGAAGATCCAATAATATTCTAAAATTCTCTGAAGCAACTATAGGTTTCTCTTGGAGGCAGATCTGATTTTTTGCTTTCCGTAGATGCCTCGTAGCGATTTTTGCAGTATGTATAGCTTTCAACCATTCATTTGGGGCTTGGTGGCATAATGGAATTTCACAAAAGGTCTTTACAATGTGGGTGGGTTTGCAAATTTCTCAGATATTTATGATACCCATTGCCAACTTTTCATGAAGGGAAGAATATTGTTTCCATGTGGAAATAATATGTGCCTTCCAATTTAATATTTTCCATCTAAGACCCTCACATGATTTTACGAAAGCTACTATATGGTTTCGGAATGGGAGCGACAGCACTCGATTCTGCTGGAATCTCACCATAAAATGACGACGACGATAGCTTGTCCAACGAGAGCATCCAAATCCATTTACACGGAGGGTGGTCCGGATGACATGTTGGGGCTGTTGTATAGAACGATGACGTCAATTTTTGGGGGAAAGGGCATTGCCAGCAACGACGACGTCGGGAAGCGTGGCATCGTTGATTTAAGGACCAATATTGGGACCCAATGCGCCACCAGTGGTTTTTTTGCAGTAGACATGATGCATGAGCTGGTAAAGATGGAAATTGCACCGCTGGCGGTGTTAGGTCCAACAGACCCATCGATTGCTCTTAAAGACATGGTGAGGAGATCGCCACCTTGCGGTGGTTTCCAAGTGCCAACATTAATGATATTTGGGGCTATGGGGGCGGTGGTGGCGACTCCAAGAGCTATCACGATGGAAGGGTTTGAAGGCTTGTTGAGGATGTGGCATTGCTTTCTGTTGACCCTATACAAGAGAAAGGCTGTCGACCCACAAACATTGCAGTGCATTAACGGGTATGGAACCTACTATGGAGGGTGTTGACAATGTTCTGATAGCAACGGTGATAGGGACTTCATGGACAACAACCATGGGGGATTCTGCAAGGAGTTCAACATCTTCATCTACAACACTTTCATCGTAGGTGACTTTAGCATTTTCATCCGTGGGATCTTTGTCGAAGATGGGTCCTGTATCTTCCTCATCTTCTTGTACAAGAGTTGTATTAACAAAATCTTCTTTCGAATATAAAATACCTTTGTTTCCTGGGTCAAAATCGGGTTGTATCAAACACATAACGGTCTGAATTTTCTTGTTTATCCAAGATTCTTCCTTGAACTGTGAATCCAACCATGCTTGTACCTTGATGCTTAATATAAGATGCTGCTTGAATTTCTTCGAACGCGAAGTTGAAACTTGTTCGAGACGACTTAGACCGAATTGCATTCGCTAATATGATTGGATCGTCAAATCGTAAGAATGATTTCGTTGCCATGCTTTGATACCAAATGATGTGGACAAACGATAATGGATTAGAAGAGAGAAGAAAATCGCGACGTGCTTTGCATGGTTGAGAGAGGAACGAGGTGAGAGGAAAACTCTAGAAGTTTGGGGAAAGGCATGATAATGGTAGAGGCTCTCTCCAAACCAAAGGACTCAAATTTTAATTCATAACGTGATCTAACTTGCAATGGACTAGTGTCCCCTTTATAAAGAGAGAGGGTCTAATTACAAAATTGGTACCGAATACAATAACAAAGTAAATAAAATTTTAATTGGATCAACTCACTAACTAAATTAATCTATCATAAATATTGAGTTTACAGTCAATTTCAATCTATTTAATCTAAATAGAATTAGTCGAGCATTAATTTAGTACGAAAAAAAATCTAATTTTGAAAAATCTCCAAATCCACAATTTGCTTTAATTTGATTCGACCTATCAATTTGGGAATAATTGCATCAATTCTCTACTGCTTGAAAAAACTCATCTCTTGATGAGTTACTTGGTCAATACTTGAGCAACTTCTACTGCGAAAAATCAATGATTTCATATTCTTCTTATGTACTGTCGTCAAATATTGGTCCCATGTCTCTGTTGCTTTCTTGTACAAGAGTTGTATCAACAAAATCTTCTTGATATAAAATACCTTTGTTTCCTGGGTTAAAATCGAGTTGTATCAAAGATACAACGGTCTGAATTTTCTTATTGATGTATGATTCCTCTTTGAACTGTGAATCCAACCATGCTTGTACTTGACGTTTTATATAAAACACTGCCTGAACTTCTTCAAACGCAAAGTTGAACCTTGTTTGAGATGACTTAAATCAAATTGCATTCTCCAATATGCGATCGGATCATCGAATAGTAAGAACAATTCGGTTGCCTTGCTTTGATATCAAATGAGGAAGATAGAAAACAAGAAGGGATGAGAAGTGAGAAGAAGATCGCGATGCGCTTCACGTGGTTGAGAGAGAGGAGCACGATGAGAGTAACCCTAGAATTTGGTAGAAAAGGGGGATGACGGTGGAGGCTCTCTCCAAACCAAAACTCACAATTTAATTCATAACCTGATCTAACTTACAATGGACTAATGCCCTCTTTATACATAGAGAGGGTCTAATTACGAAATTAGTAACCGAATAAAGTAATAATTAAATAAAATCCTAATTGGATTCTAATCGACTCACTAACTAAATTAATATACCATAAAGTTTGAGATTACAGTCAATCACAATTTATTTAACGTACAAAATTAACCGACCACTAATTTAGGATGAAAAATCCTAATTTAGAAAACCCGAAATACAAATTTGCTTCAATTTGATTTGACCTGTCAATTTGGGAATACTTGCATCACTAAAGAATGGGAATTGACATCTCTCTTGTGCGAAAACCTGCGAGAAATCCACTCTTCCCAGTCTGACTGCCATCCTTGCCAACACATCTGCCATCACCAAAAAAGTAAAGGTGTCACTAGGCACCCCCACGCAACTCCGCGCCGTGACTGAAAGAGACCTCCCTCCTGTTTGCCATTTACCAACATCGCATAAGAAGCGATTATCACAGATCTCTTCATCCAAATAATCCACTCACTCAGAAATCCCCCAAGATGTAAGCAAAACCACAAGAACCACCAGTCAACGCAACATTATAAAAATGACAAAGCCTTCTCCTACTATATATTGTGTCAGCTGCATGGATTCTTGCTCAAATCCATGTTGAAAGATTCAACTATTTTTTATGCCCGCTGTCGATTACCTAACACAACCCCTACAAATGGGGATTTGAACCCTGGTCTTTTGGGTGGTAGGCACACTGCACTACCCCCAAACCATTTAAGTGGGTACAAAATGGCAAAGCCTTCTCCCACTATAAGTAGGATCGACTATATGGATTATTGCTCAAATCCATGTTGAAATATTCGACTATTTTTTACTTTGGTCATTGACTCACTAACGCAACCCCCACGGGGGGGGGGGGTGTTGAACCTTGCTCTTTTGGGTAGCAGTTACACTGCACTACCACTAGACCATTTAAATGGGAATGTAGTCTATCGTCCAAAGGAGTCTTGTGATTTCCTTCTTGCACCACTCAATGACAATCTCTGATGCTAGCACAACCCCATCCATCATGTGATGGTCATGTATGAGCGTTGTCTGGGCAAGATCCATAATAGATCCAAGCATCTTGCTCAATTTGTTCGCTAATACCTACACCACAATAAAAAATGGCATTAGACAATGCAATAGGGTGCATGCCCTCCACATGCCTCACCACATCCCTCTTAGGTAGAAGGAAAAAAGAGAACGGTTCAACCGTTCGAATCCACCATTCGTTTGCTGCAGTTCCTCCGCCACCCCTAGTACCTCATGTCCAACCAAGTCTCAAAACTCATGAAAGAAAAACAAAATCGAGAAACCATCTGACACAGGGGATCCATCCACATTCAGATCAACGACTGTACATTTAACATCAAACAACATGAATGATCTCACTAGCTCCTCAAATTGCAAGTCAATCAGTCACAGGATATCTGTTCCTAGCCACCTTGCCCCATTGCAAGGCACCTAATTACTAATCTCCATGTAATGCCTTCTCACCGCATCACCAATGTGGCGATCGCCAGCAAACTCTTTGCCATCCAACCTTGATTAAGTTGATTAGGTTCCGCCTTATGCGACTACTTGCCATTGCATGAAAGAAACGAGTATTCACATCCCCCTCCTTCAACCTTGTTTACCTTGACCGCTGTATCCACTCACATTCACGCTTCCTGTCCTCCATGAGTATGTGAAAATGCTTGCGTCTCATAGACACCTCCTCCTCCTGTGTCTGTTTGGCGTCCTCAACCTGATCAAATTGCATAACCTCTACTTGTGCAACATCCCTCCTCTGGCTACGAAACACTTGCGATTCTCTCTTAAACTGAATGAGCACGCGATACAAGGCCACGTGCTTCACTTCCATCCTATGAGATGCTGACCCGGCAACCTCAGCTTCATGTCAACACCTCGTGACTTTTTTTTGAAATCCAACACCTCGTGACTTTCTCTTGAAAGTTATCCTCCTATAACCAGACATGCTCAAATCGGAAAATGCTACCAGGGCATTGGTCATCCCCTGAGTCCCAACATATAGGAGTATGATCCGGGTGTGACATAAGCAAGGCCCTCCCAACCCCAAGGGAAAGCACTCTAGTAGACCAATTGAACAAAGGTAATGATCTAAGCGAGATTGAGAAGTGGAGTTCATCCAAGCAAATTTCAGGTTCGTTTCATCAAACGCCTTCATCTCCAACTCGCCAACAAACTCAGCAAAAGATGATGTGCTAAGATCAACACCACCTTTGTCGCGAGGTTGGTTAACAACAAGAAGAGTGATGCGGTAGTCACCACCAACTACCCATGCATGGTTCGGAAAGTGTGTACACACCAGAAGAAGCTCCTCCATCATCATCGAAGATGGAGTGCCAGTGGGGCCATAGACTGCAGACAACAGGAACTGAAAACCATCGAAGGTCCTCCGCAACAAAATAGACAGTATCTTGGTGTCATACACCGCCTCAACAAGTTCCAAGTACTCCTTGTTCCGACCAACCAATAATCATGTTCCTCAATGCCCCCACTGACGAGATCGTTGTGAAATAAGTAAAGTAAGATTCCACCAAATCACACCAATTGAAAGAGTCCCGTGTCCCCATTTTTGCATCCTACAAGCAAACTACATCCATCTTACAACCTTATATAAGAACTCCCATTGCTCTTACTTGTCCGCATGGACAAAATCACAAACTTTCCATGAGATAATCTTCATTTAGCAACAGAGGGGGGTGACCCTGCCAACAATGCCATAGGATGTTGATGCTCTCTTGTTTTGGCTTGAGATTCAAGAAAGAGCAATGGGAGAGGAAAGGGAGCTGTAGTTTTGGATATCGAAAATATCCCCGTTAATAGGTCCGAGATTAATATTTATGAATCGGGTGGTTGTTCGACCTTCAATAGTCTTGTCAAGTCTCAAGAGTTACTGCTGGAGCAGTACAAATAATCGGTTGACCACAAGGTGGGATTGGACCCTTTCTTAGGCTGGTTCAATAGAGGTGCTTCTGTGTCATTCCGAGCTCTATGGTGGTGTGTATAACACAATCCTAGTGTGGGTCGCAAAATCATCACCGCATGATTTTTTCTTCAGCAGAATATTATTTGGTGGAGAAAGTAAGATGATGAATAAGGGGGGAGTCGACTGGTGACCTAGGGCTGCCACTCAGATACCAAGTTAAGAGATAATGACTTGATTATTGTTCTAAAAAATGACTTGAATTATATAAGAACCCTAGTCTCTCTCTTGTATGGAGAGGTCAGTGGGAAAATTACAAGTAGACCTTTACAAAAAAGAACATCAATAAGCAAACATAACTAAGACTAAATTGAAACAAATAAGTACAATATGTCAAGGTGATTTGCAACAACTATGAATCGACAGTTGACTACCCAATCAAAACGAGGCAAAATGTATATTTTTTGAAAAAATTATACACTTAAATAAATTTGTATCATGCTACCACTCTACTAAAATGTAGAACATCACATATAAAGTACAAAAAAGAAAGTCATCATCCCTGTCATGGAAAAGTGATTAAAAATGCAAATAACTTGGTACCAACATCCTATTAGTAAGTTTTTATTTTTGAAATGCCAATAGTTGACTATTGAAGATTGAGAGGCTTCCATATTTTTTGAACAATAAATGGGAGAATGTCATAATTAGCACCTTTAAGTATAAGAGCATATCAACATATCTACAAAATACAAGGCATTAGCATTACGCAACACATCTACGCCATATGTCTCTTCTTAGAGCATGGATGCATTCTTTTTGAGTCCATATATGCAAATGGAATTTAGGTTGGAAGAGGAATCTTGGAGGATGATTAGAAGGTAGAAACATGCTTATAGCATGGGGATTTGGGGAAGAACGTGCGAAGATGCGCAAGAGGGAGAGAGAGAGAGATTGGGGGATGGGAGAGTAGGAGAAAACTCCAATTATAAATTTAATTTCCACCATCCCTAAACATTATTGACTATCATCTCCTTTATTTAGCAGGGATGGAATTACAAATTAGAGAAAAGGAAATTGATTATTCAAAAAACCCTACTTGAACTCCCAAAATTTTCTGCTTGACAACTAATTTAGAGATCACATCAAGGTCACAAAAAGCGGTATGCGGTATTCAATCGGTAGGGTTACTGATTACTGATTAAACGGTATGCGGGAGTTTAAACAGAAATTAAACGGTTTATACGGTTTTGCATTTTTAATTAGTAAAAAATTATTAAATACATATAATTAATAAAAAAGTATAAATAAATAAGATAAATATAATCACCGATTCACAATATAGATCAAATATTGTCAAATTTAAGGAAATGTTTCATCCAAATGTCAAAATAGACAAGATAAACAATTACAATTCATGGCATGAATCCAAAAAGTCATGGATAATGATGATCCTTTAAAAAAGTAGATCCATGTTCTTAAAGGAATATTTCAGACCGTTTAAAAGGCCGCGTAAGACCGTTTAAATGACCGTTTAAGGCCGTTTACGCGACCTGACCGTATATGGGCCGTTTTTGGTTAAACGATGCAGTGGGGCGCCACATATGTTTAAATGGCCGTTTAAACTTCCGTTTTGACCGTTTTTTGCATCCCTGGATCACATGAGATCTCATTATTTACATAAAATTATAATGACTCTAATTCGACTAAATTATAATTACAACGGACCTTAAATTATTGAAAACCTTATGCATTAACATTGACCACAAAATCGTGAGTGGTTGACTCTGATTCTGTCATGTTATGTAGGTTTCTTTTTTCCATGCGCCCTTCCTCCTTGGATAATCCCATTGATCACCAAATAAGGGAATGCATACGCCTAAAGAAGAATAAATGGTCCACATCAATGTTCATGAAATCGGCAAGGGTCACATATGAGACCACGTATGATCGTATGGCATGCATGCCGAACCAATTTTATGAATCGGTGCATTATGTGCCCTGCACACATATGCGGTCTGCATATGCCTTGCATATCTCGCTTATGCCCTCGACATACCGCTCCAATAGCTTGGTGGTTCCATCTCCGGCAACTCCAACTCTCCAATCCTTTCATTCGGGTGCTCACCTCCGTAGCTCAGCCTATTCCTCCATTCAATTATAAGAATATACACTGCTTTTGTATACAATTGCAATCTATTATGCCATTATGTATACCAATGTTATATTATTTTCTTGTGTACTGTTTTCATGAGTATATGCAATATATTGTCTTATATTATAATATATGTTGATTGAGGTTTTGCTCATGTATTGCAAATATGCGTTTACCTGTATTGAAACTTTGTTACAATGAATCATCTAATATGTAAAGTTTGATGGCTTATTTTTTGTGATTAAATGTTAGGCAATTAATGGCATCTACTCAATCGTTTAACATGAAGTGATTTTTCTTAGATCTTCTTTAACTCCACTTTATTACATAGATTCAACCGTAATATTATTTGTAGATATTTATTTATTTTTAAATTAAAAATTAGAAAACCAGACAAAATTGCATATACCCCTCATAAGCCTCCATATATTGTTTATTCAATATTTGGTGACCTGTCCAAACGTATAGGCATACTGCTTTCATGAACCCTGGTTCACATCCTCCTTGCCACCCCAATAGATTGGAAAATCCAAATCATTGACCCACCTAAATGTAAAGACCTCCATTTAAAAGTGTCTAAAGACCTCCTTGGAGAGTCTTTTTATCCTTAGGAACCAAGCATATACCTAACTTTCAACAATGCTTTTTCTTTCCATATTAAATGTAACACAATGTTTTTCTTTCCATATCAAATGTAGCATATCCATGATCAGGTGATCCAAAGTCTGATAAACATAAATTTCTGTATATTTTAAAGGAACATATAAAGTTTGGGAGTCCCTCTTGTGGAGTCTCGCCCATTTATTTCTTAAAAAATATGATAAATCGATTAGTAACTTGACTAATTCAACTCAATTCATAATTGAGCTAGACGAAGGATCGATGGATTAAAGTTGTAAAATGTAAGCATTACAAATTGCTTATGGAATATTTAGAAGTTTACAGGTGGGCGTCTGGATTAAAGTTGTAAAATGTAAGCATTACAAATTGCTTATGGAATATTTAGAAGTTTACAGGTGGGCGTCTCCTCGACATCACATCCCTTTTTCCTAAAAAAATTGCTTATGGACCACAATGAAGTCAAAGGTGATTTAGGTGGGTAGGGTGGCGATTGTTGTGGTGTTTGCTCTAATGGTGTATGGATGGGAGTGCAAAGAGGAAGATCTCGTCGAAGTCTTGATGGCCTCCCGTGATGCAGAAGTTCGAAGAGGCAGCTAGGGAACATTGTTTCCCACAAGTGTTGTCAAGATACGAGGGAAGATGTTTGAGATGTGGTGGTCGAGGCCACCATGCGGTTGATTGTCATGACCCCGTGAACTGCTTTGAATGTGGTAGAAGTTGCCATTGACAGAGCCTTCGTAAGAATAGTATGGTATGGCGTCCACCTTCGTTAGACGTAGTGGGAAGAAAGGAGGGGATAGAGTTTCTACTTGTGGGTGTATGCATAATGGTTGGAGTTGCTCCATGGGATGCAGTGACTGATATCGGTGAGGCCCTTGGGAATTTGTTCACTGGATATGTCATTTAGTTTGGGAATGCTTGGTCTGTGCATAAGGCCTCTTTGAGTTCGAACATCGCAAAATTTTAGAGTTCATTGTTCTTCTCCACCATATGTCTGGCATTCATTTAGCTGATTGAGAAACATATTCCTTTTCCGTGAAGGATGGGGGCCTCGGAGTCCCTTGTTTGGGGATTATGAACACGGCTTTGCTCTTGAAATGGATGGCTAGAATTTGGGGAAGCAGTGAAGATCTTTGTTGCGAGCTCATTCATAGTATTTAGGGCAATAAAACCCAAGTTTATCGTGCATAACCTGTCTTTGTACACATCTATTTTCTGGAAGAGCATTTTTCCCTGTTGCCAGTCTCGAGATTTTTTCAAATCGGTATTGGGTGATGGTTTCTCTTTTACTTTCTGGACCTTGAGTTAACTGAAGACGCATGGGTAGTAGATTTTTGGTCATATGATACATAGGTGCCAACCTTTAATGTGATTTTTTTGGAGCATCTAGTTACTGAGATTGTAGATCTGCGTGCTTATCTTAGTCTCCGACGTGACCTTAAAGGGGGTAGAGATCGCTGATAATGGAGAGGAAATGATTTTTCTGTGAAGAAGGCATACTAGGGCTTGCGAACCTTGTTCGAGATTGCAGATTTATTGGTAACCTGCGTGTCAGAGACTTTCTGTGGCTGTGGTTGATGCACATAGGGCGTATTATTACGAGGGACTGTTGGACTAGATTTGTTGCTGATTGTAACGATAGACGTCCTCTTTGTGATGATGTGGTGGAATCCATTGATCATCAGTTTTTTGGTTGTGAAAAATCAAAGTCCATATGGCGTGAGTTGGAGATTGACTGGGTAGACTGTAGTGATCTTGCAAAATTTTGGAACTCTGACTATGTATTCAGTGCGAAATCTCGAGAGAGTTTGGAACTGCTTCTCCCAATTGCTACCATATGGCCGATGTGGCTCTCCCGTAATGGGGCGATTTTTCTTCCACTCGTTTCCATGCAAAGAATGCAATTTTCCATGCCAAGATCCTCCATGAGTCACGGCTCATGTATGCTAACTTCGGTATTTTTGCAATAATCTAATTTACGCGGGGCTAACACCTTTGCGTGTTTCCCCCACTTTTGCTTCAAAAAATCTCTTGGGAAGGTGTATTTGTAAAATTTTCTTCGTCATTACATTTGTTCTAGCACCCACTCCAATGGTTTGGTTGTAGTGCCATGTATCTGCCACCTGGAAGACCATGGTTCAAATCTCTCTTGTGGGGGTTGCGTTAGGTAGCCAAACAGCCAATGTAAAAAATAGTTGGATCTTTCAACATGGATTTAAACAAGAATCCATGTAGCCGACCCTACTTAAAGTGGGAGAAGACTTCGCCATTACATTTGTGACCTGTTTAGTTTAAACTTTATATTGAATCTTGCTCGTTGCATATATATGTTGACATGTGAGTTCTTTCCTATGATTAGATGATTCGTGATTTTCCCATGTAATTAAAAAACTTTATATTTTTGATCTTATTTGTCATTCTCTGTATTAGACTGTACCTATTTAGTGCGCCTTTACAAACTGATGGTAAATCTCTTGGTATTCCTTAGCTTGGAAGAATGGCTGGTCAATTCGCAAAGCCCAGATCTGAACCTTTTGAGACAAAGGAAGGGGTGACACTTCCTAGTTACCAAGGAGACAATATTAATAGTGATGACTTTGATGAGAAATCACGTCTTCCAGATCCCGAGAGGCTACTTCGGTCTTATAGCCAATCTGCAGCCACTCTGAATCTTCTCCGAGCATTTGCTACTGGTGGTTATGCTGCTATCCAGAGGGTTACACAGTGGAATCTTGACTTCTTACAGCACAGCGAGCAGGGTGAAAAGTATGCAGTGTTCTCAATTTATCTGAGGATTATATTTTTCAATTTACTTTTTTTGATAGGCTCTTTTACCATGGATTATCTCATTGAACATGTTTTGTGGAAGAAGCAAATCATCAAGAGCAAAACGAATTAAAACATTTTACATGGTTTGAAATGGTCCCTAAAACTCACGTACTCCATAGGAGAAGGGACTGTGGGTCAAATATTCACATATTGGTTTTTCAAAGAATACGAGAGGTGTTTAGTTCTTTATATAACCTTACCAATATACCAAATTTCCATCATTAGACTCTGTGGGGCAAAGCGCAATAGTGCAATAAGATCTTGGAAAGATCTAATTATCCAATTGATTTTACCTTATTATTTTTAACAACCCTCTCAATTTGGAGCATGCAATATTCATCTTGAACAAATTGACAAACCATTTCACACCGAATCCGTGTTTAGGAATGCAATCACATGGGCTGAATATGCGGTCTCATGTGCCTATAATAAGTGGATTGAACTACATAATCCATGTTGGGCATTTTCTTGGAGAAACAACAGGTGCATATCCTGAAAGATATGCACGGTACCTCATACTATGTAGCATGGTAGGCAATATCGCGATATATCACCGATATATCAGTATCGATGAGAAGCCCATACCGATATCAACATATATATCCTTTTATCGGATATCGACAATATGTGGCCGATTATATCGCATGTTGGTGATATATCGCCTAGATGAGGAATCTGCCAGCTAGGATTTCCACCGATATTTTCCCTGCCCCATATCGCCTCAGATCGGTCATTTCGCCCGTATCTTCCTCTAAATTCATTTCGAAAGCTCTTCCTTCCTTCCTTCCTTGTGGTAACCTTTAGATCTACTCCAAATTTTTTTGTTGAAATTGTGAAATTTGTTAGGGATTTTGTTCCTAGTTGTTAGGTAATGCATATTCTTTTTTTGTAAGATTTGAAGTATTTGGTGAGATATTTGGGGAATTAGTTTGGATTTTTGAGTTTAGTTGTGAAATTAAGTTAAGTTATGGAAGAATAAAGTTGGATATCATGTTTTAGACATAGAAAATAAGATTTTATGGTGCTTTATCTAAACTAAAAGTTAGTAATTAATTAATTCCGTGACTTAAAAATTATATCTATAATTTACTGAGATATTCGGGGACATAATTTGGGGTTTTTGAGTTATGTTGTGAAATTAAATTTATTTATTAAAGAATAAAGTCGGATCTCATGTTCTAGATATATAAAACAACATCTTATGGTGATTTACATTAATTAAAAATTAGTAATTAATTAAATCCGAAAATTAAACTAAAAATAATTAGCAAATAATTGATTGTTCTTATTTGTTTCACGAATGTTTGATGTGTAATTTCTTTGCATATTTCAGGCTTCAGTAATCGACATCATAGGTTCACACACCGATTTGGAATTTGATGGTTTTGGTGATCATTTGGACAATGGAGAGAATGACTAGAGGTATGCCACTGCTCCAGATGGCAACAAATCAAAAGCATAATGCAACTTATGTGGGAAGAAGTTGGGAGAAGGGAGATTATGAGACTGAAGCACCATCTTGTTGGCAACAACAAGAATATTACCAAGTACCCGCGTTGTCCTAAAGATGTGAGGGAGTTGGTGAAGGACAACTTAAAGGGGAAGGACAAAGATTTGGAGAGGTCCAGAAGGAATGAATAATGCAAAGAATCATGTTCGAGAAGGAGTTCAATGTCCTCCCAATTCAAACGACGATAACTTTGTATACCCTACTGGCATTCAGACCGCAATAGAGAGGAGGGCATACACGAGGCGACTAAAGAGTTTGAGGAGCGATTTTGAGAGCAGAGAACTCGGTGGTGTACGTGGTGACTTCTATAGTGCCGGTGGCAATGTTAGTGGTTTTGGAGGCGCGCCGGTACTGCCACCCACCAAAAAACACAAGGCGAAGGGACTTGAGCCCTTCTTGATGAGGAGCGAGTCCATACAGTACATGCCAAGCAAGGATCCGAGGCAGAAGACATTAAAGAGGATGTTCACCAATGCACGAGAGAGAGTGGGTAAGGCCATCAATAAGCTCTTCTTTGGGGAGAACATTCCAACCAACGTTGCTAGCATACCTTTTATGCAGCATGCCATTGATGAGATCGCACAACGGGAATGAGAGTGAAGGCTCTCACATCCAAGCATGGCCTCAAATTTCAGCGAAATTCAGTCGAATTTCTGTCGAATATCGATATCCAGTCGAAATCGAAATTCGACCGAAATGACCGAAATGGCCGAAATATGGGGGTCCTAGTACAAAAAATGATCGAAATGACCGAAATTTCGGTCGAAATTCCACCGAAATTCCATCGAAATTCCACCGAAATTCCATTGAAATTCTATTTTGGTCGATACCGAAATGGTGACCGAAACCGACATTTAGGGCATTGCATCCAAGGAGATAATGAACAATTATCTTGGGATGGAGAAGGAGGAGATGAATGAGTACATCTCTGCACCAACGAGAAGATGACCAGAGTACGGAGTGATGCTGAATGGATGGATGAGCTACACGAGGAAGCATATCATCAACTTCCCCGTTTATTACGATGGAAAGACCATTTTTGTGAAATATGTTGACGCATCTGAACATGTGAAGGACCATAAATACTTGCTGAAGTTGATGAAGGACGTCATCAATGATGTTGGGAAAGAGAATATTGTCCAGATTGTCATGGATAATGACAACAATTTCATAAAAGCAGGTGGATCTAGGGCTACTAATTGAACTGAATCATTCGAATTCGATTAGAATTCCTTCGATAAATATTCGAAAAAAGTTCGATTCGAAATCGAATGAACTGAATTTGAATTTAGGGTTTTTTATCACTTGTGCCCCTCCGAGATATCGTAATATCAGTTATGCCCCTATCTTTTTGGTAATATCAGTTGTGCCCCTCACTTCTTGCTAATTTATCACTTGTGCCCCTCGGGTTAGTGACTGTCAATCCACAGTGCAAACGGACGTTAACTTTGAGGACATAAGTGGAATTAATTTTAAAAAATGGTTATATGGTCATTTACACCCTCTTTCTCATCTTCTTCTTCCTCCTCTTCCCCCATCCTCTTCCTCCTCCTCCAACCTCCTCCTCCTCCCTCTCCGCCCGGAACTCCTCCCCCGCGCCGCCCAGCTCTGCCGCCCGCCACCCCTGCCAGCACCTCTCTCCCCTGCTCCCGCACCTCTCCCCACCCACACACCTCCCCCTCTGCCTCAAGGTCATCCCCCCGTGCCTGCACTTCCACACAGCCCGCACAACTCCCCCTCCGCCCCAAGGTTTTCCCTCGCCCCTGCACCATTTTCACATGAGGAGAACCACTCCTCCAATGTAATCCTATTGCGTGCGCTTACAAGGAAGTCTTATCTTGACACAAGTTGTTCAAGATCTGAATTGACCTGGGGCTTGGACTCTTGTCAATGGATTCTTGGGGCATAAGCGTGCCATCATAATCCAGAAGAATAGCCCGAGTTTTGGTCCTTCTATAGGCAGAAACGATATGCTCCATGGATAGCTTTCTAAAGTTGGAATCGAGAGCCACCGCCTGAAATCCCAACCCAAATCTGATTCCCCAACACCTCCGCCTTATGTGATCCCTGCACGTTCGCTCCAAATCTTGCAAGAAGCTGTGAGCCCAATACCCGACATCTGGAATAGTGCTTTTCATGCCGCGTCTGTTTCTCCGAATCTACCATTTCCAGAGCTGAATCCATAGCATTAGCCACATCATCGATGTTCCACACCGTGCACATCTCCCACTCCGCCCCGAGCTCCCGTACCTCCTCGCAGCCCGCCGCCCCACCCCTGCCCCGCGCCTCCCAGCCCCGCACCGAGTCCCAGCCCGCCGCCCCCGCCTACTAGAGGGGAATACCCCCTGCCGATTCCACCCCGAGCTCCTCGCCGCCCTCTGCTTTGCCCCCACTCCCCCCTCCTCTGTCCCCGATCTCCCCCTCCACCCTCCGCCCTCTGCCCCCGGCCTCGTCCTTCGTCACCCCCTTCCTCCTCCCCCTTCCATTGGTGGTTCTCTCCGTTCACAGTTGCAAGCAGCAGAGCTTCACGATTTCAGATCCAGATGATGGTGGTTCTCGAGGTGGAGCTAACTTCGTTCTCGAGCGGCTCAACAAGATAACTCCATGCATCCAGATCGATGGTGAGTCCAGGTGGTGTGAAATGAGGAACTTGAATGTCCCTCCAGATTTTATTTTGAATCTTATATCATCATGAATCTCTCTTTAATTTTAGATGCTTCAATTATATGTTTCCCTCCAGATTTTGTTTTGACCATAATACCCTTCTTAACCACACTATGGTTTGAATAAATCATGATTATTTTAATTTTTTGACGGTCAATCTGACGGAATGGCACAAGTGATAACGGCGAAAGAAGTGAGGGGCACAACTGATATTACCAAAAAGATAGGGGCATAACTGATATTGCGATATCTCGGAGGGGCACAAGTGATAAAAACCCTTGAATTTAACTTGGGGATTCGATTCCCAAATGAATCGAATCTGAATTTACCTGAGTTCGTTCGATAGTGATTCGATTTGATTCGATATTTTATATCCATACATATATGTATCTATGTATCAATGTATTCATATATACATAGTACAAACATATGTATGCATATAATACATACATATTTACATACATATCTGTAGCAACCACTCTACGTTGATTAGGATCTTTTCTGAATATTCTTCTACAAGTAACTATAACATAATTACATCAAAAGGTTGACATGCATCTATTCGAATTCATTTGTAAGTAAATAGATGCAGAAAAGAGTATACGGGCATGTATTAAAAAGCTACTACACCTCTTTTCAGGGTGGGACCGAATGAGGAAGACTCGTCCGTGAACTCAAGTGAGTCATAAGAGTATACTCTCAGACCCTCAGCAAAGAAGACTCACATGTTCTGTGATCTGATAGTACGAGAGTTGGTGAGTGTCTCTTTGGAACTCCAGTTTCATTTACATTGAAAAATTTAGCATTTGCATTATATCACTAAGCATAACATGTGCAAGCAACTAAATATACTCTCAAACCAACTTACTACTAAGTGGTTAATTTTAAACTTATAATCATATGTAGGTTCCATTGATATGATTTACCATATTCACCCTTCACCGCTATGATTTCTATCCTCTTACAGTATCGGGCTATACTAACGTGACTTGTCAATGCGTGACGTGTATATGCAACATTAGGTCCCCTTAAGAGATCCAATCCCTTTCCTTTCCTCTTTATAACTAAGTTCAAGTGGTTTGACTGCAAAAAAATACGAGTTAGAAATGTGGGTCATTTATGCGTCGGTTATACAAAATATCTAAGTTCATGTCTTTCCTAATTATTTTAGCCTAGTGATAGTAGCTTAGATATGACTTACTTTGCAAAAGTACAATAATCAATCTTAGCATACTATTCAGAAATTTTGAGGCATTAAGAGTATACAAAGAACTTTAAGCCATACCAAATTTAATATGCATATATATGTATGTATAATCCTATTAGTTAAAGATTAAATATCATATATAAAAATAGTAAAAAAATATTGGGATTTTATCACTTGTGCCCCTCCAAGATCTCGCGATTTCAGTTATGCCCCTATCTTTTTGGTAATATCAGTTGTGCCCCTCACTTCTTTCTCTGTCATCAATTGTGCCCTTCCGTCAGTTTGACCGTCAATGAATTGACGTAACCATGATTTTTTCAAACCTTGGTGCAGTTAAGACGGGTATTATTGTCCAGACTCCTCTTCTTCCTCCTCTAACCTCCTCCTCCTCCCTCTCCGCCCGGAGTTCGCCGGAGTTTGCCTGCGCCTGCACCGCGCACGACCACACCACACCCTTCTGCTGCCCTAGCCATTGCCAGCCACATGCTGCCTGCGACCTCCCCCGAAGCCGCATGCGCGCCCCAGCGTGCCCCCTTCTTCCCACCAGTCGCCAGCCGCCGTCTCCAGCAGGGTGTGCACCTCCAGCCCAACCGCCTCGACTGCCAGTCGTCAGCAGGAGACCTCCGTCGTCGACCATCTCCCTCCGCAACAGCTGCCGCGACCGCCCGCTGCGCAGTACGGGGCTAGGCGGCGCAGGGGAGGGGAGGGGGCGGCCCAGGGGAGCAGGTGCTGGGCGGCGCGGGGCAGGGGCGGGGGCGGTGCGATGCAGGGCTGGGAGGCGTGGGGGAGGGGGCGGCCCAGGGGAGCAGGGGATGGGCGGCGCGGGGGAGGGGCGGGGCAGCAGGATGGGAGGAAGTACGGGGAGCTGGGGGTGGAGCTGGGCGGCGCGGGGCAGGGGAGGAGTTTTGGGGGGCTGGGAGGAGGTGTGGGGAGCTCGGGGCGGAGCTGGGAGGAGGTGCGGGCTGGGGAGGAGTTTCGGGCGGAGAGGGAGGAGGAGGAGGTTGGAGGAGGAGGAAGAGGATGGGGGAAGAGGAGGAAGAAGAAGAGGATGAGGAAGAGGGTATAAAATGATCATATAACCTTTTTTTTAAATTAATACCGCTTATGTCTTCAAAGTTAACGTCCGTTTGCATTGTGAATGGACGATCACTAACCTGAGGGGCACAAGTGATAAAATAGCAAGAAGTGAGGGGCACAACTGATATTACCAAAACGATAGGGGCATAACTGAAATTGTGAGATCTCGAAGGGGCACAAGTGATAAAATCCCAAAAATATTAGTCTTGAAATATAATAAGAAAGATCAAATGTTGATTGTTATTCTAAATCTTCACCCACACATTTATTTTCGTGTTCCTACATTCCTTAATCTACCTTTTCCATTCTCCCTTTCATTATTTACTAAAGATGGTGGCCTTTCTCCTAACATGTGAAAATGATGATTTTGCTACTTCGCGTTCCTCCTTAGCATTTGTCGTGATTCAAACTTTATCTAGATATACCCCCTTTATTTTTTTGTTGTATTGATTCCTGTCATGAAAATCCATGATGATTATCATTGTCAATGTGACATTTATCATCACATGAGTAATAGACAAGTTCTTCTCACACCATAATATAAGTTGTTCCTTTGTACATCAAAAATTCATATATTTCATTTTCATGGCTCAGTTTTTTGATAATGAAGATTCTCATGCTTAATGAAGAGGTGTTATCTTGCTACATTATTTTTTTACTATTCTCATTATTTCAAATAATAATATTAATTCGTATAGACTTTATATATAAGTTTGATCTTGTCTTACTTTAACATGCAATTATAATTATAATGTGTTCAGCTTTTTCGTCAATGATGTTACATCTTTTTGATTGGCTCATATAATTATAATGTATTTATACATTTCTTCATCATTTAAAAAAGAGTATATTTAGATCGTAAAAGACATAATAATTATAAAAATTAGGTACTTTTATCCACTATATTGTATTGGTTTGATAATTTCCTCAATTTTCTAGTTTTTTCAACTTAACTTAGTAATATAATTTCAAAATTAGATTAATACAATAAAATATCTATATTATATTATTCTTCATATAATATTATTTATATAAGCTCTAATACATCAATTAACATTTCAAATTTGAAATAAAATGAATCGAATTTGATTATTCGAAACTTTAAATGAATTGAATCTGAATTTAAGTTAGTAAATTCGTTTGAAATTCGATTCAAGTTCGGATTCGAAATTTTTATAATGAATTGAATTAGAACTCTCGTGGATTCGAAGGTATTCAATTCGATTAGCACCCCTAGGTGGATCAGTAATAAAGTCTAGCATCTATGATATTTTTTGGACACCGTGTACTGCACAATGTATAGATTTAATTCTAGAGGATTTCAACAAGAGGAAGCTTGTCTCAAAGATGGTGGAGCAAGTACGAATGATTGCCACATTCGTTTACAACCATTTCAAAGTGCTGGCTTTGATGAGGATGATGTGCAATGGTGAACTTGTGAGACTGGACATCACATGCTTTGCAACCAATTTTATGGCATTGCAAAGCCTCAAATAATACAAAGCAGGGTTGAAGACCATGTGTTGTCAAGGTGAATGGTTCGAGATAATTGAAGCTCGGACCGAAGGAGGACAAGAAGTGTAGTCCATCATCAATGGTCTTCACTTCTGGGATGACGTGGTTCAGGTCGCGAAGATAATGGACCTGATTGTTTCTGCATTGCGGATCGTAGGCAGTGATAAAAAACCCACCGTGGGAGTAATCTATGAAGCAACACGCTGTATGAGAGAGGTCAGAGAAGCGGTTGGGAGAGGATTCCAAGCATGGTTGGACATCATAGACGAATGTTGGTCCAAGATGCTCTCACATCCCCTTCACAAGGCTGGTATGTATTATGTAATAAATATATTTTTTTTCATTTTTGATAGTACTTTACATGGATTAAAATATGATAATTGTCCATGTTTGTATCCAATTTCTTACTTCAATCCCAAGTACCAGTACAAGAACGGTCTTGGTTCAAACATTGACCTTCTAGCCGCTGTACAAGTTGTGGTGGAGAAGCTCGTCAAGGATAAGAAGATACATACCTCATGTATGAATGAGGTAATTAAGATTATGTAATCTAGAGTGGGAGTAACAAAATATTCACTGAGAGTATTATGTAACGGTTTATGACTTCAAACAATGTGTACGTCAGCTACTTCAGGGATGCCTCGTGTTATTTAGATAGATTTATTGCATGTTAATGGACATGCAATACTCTTCCTGGTAAGGACTAAAACGAATAAGTTCATTGACTATGTTGTGTGATGTATTACTAATTTGCTATTATTGATTTATCTCCTTTTGGATTTTCCGCAATCGAATGGTGGTTACTGTACGAGATGGAAGCTCCCAACCTACGGAAAGTGGCAGTAAACTATTGTCTCAAGCCGTATTTGCCGGCAGCTGTGAGAGGAATCAGAGCACATTCAACTTGATCCATTCAAAGAGACAGAACAAGTTGGGAGAATAGAGGCTCCATGATCTTGTCGTCGTGCACTACAACTTGAGGTTGAAGATGAAACATTTAAGGGAGGGGCATGACAAAGAGGACTACACATGCCCCATCGATCTTGCATACATTTTCAAGATCACGATGATGATGCAACTGAAGATATTCTGCAGAGGTGGTTGGATGCCAATGGTATTTCAGTGCTTGATCATCCTAGAGGCAGGCCGAATCAGAATATAAGCAAACAAATAGTAGTAGATGTTGGTGACTACATGGCTGAATTCGGGTGAATCACGGACCCTCTTGGAGGGTTAGAGCTTGATGCAATTGTTGACGACATTCTCTCTATTGGTTCGAAATCCAAACCAAATTCAAATCAAAGGATGACCGTAGAAGTGATTATGATGATGTTTGTCCCAGTCGGAGTCCATGACCTGTGAATTATGATGCATATGGGCGAGGCCATCATCATATGAACAATTACATGGACGATTTGATATCATTTGTAGGTTCGTTGAGCTGCATGGACATTGACGGCGCATATCATGGAGGAACACAAAGTCCCCTGGGTGGATATGGATCATTACAAGATGAGAGATCATTTGGCATCTTCCCTGAATATTTTCATTTTTTTGAAATTCTGAATATTTTCATGCTCCTTATGGACCTCCTCTTCGTCCTCCTTAGGCGTATACACCTCCATTATGTGGATCTAGTTACCGTGGGTATGGAGGATGTAGTGGCTACAACGGTGAGAATTACCAAGATAACCAACCCGAGCAGAGCCATGGTATCTTCTTTGGTGGTGATAGTTTTGGTTTCTTCCCCGAGTACACGTCCGTACCTCCTCATCCTCCACAGAGATCTCCTCCAACTCCGTCGTCGTCATCTTGAGGATCTCAAGCAAGTACTTCACAACTTTGTCGTGCACATCGTGATACCGGATCTTGTGATGTTTATCCTCTTCTTGGGATACTCATAGGGATCGATGACCATCAACACATGCAATATGCCATGGATTACATAGTCATGTACTCGTACATGACATGAAAAAATTACTGCGAGTTCATTGAGTCCGCGATCCTCTATGAGAGACAACAAGGCATTGGGGGGGACGATTCAGATCCTCCACGGAACTCTTGGTTTCAGGTAATCTCTTTTATTACCTCTTTTACAATATGACATTAATTTATATTTTTTCATTTATTTTTGTGAATGGATAAATCTTTATACTAAAGAAACATTGTCTCATTAATCATTATGTGCATTTTTTAAGCAAATGACTCATCTCAATGCCATTCACTATGCGCCCAATATGACCGATATGTGCGATAAGAGGATCATAAATGATATATATGTGTTATCTAAGTGTATATTTGTAAGTTATTTAATATTATAAGAACTTGAATGAAATCCATTTTCAATATCTGCAAGTTAGGAATTTGCATTGACATCGATATGTTCGATATGACCGATATGTGCGATGTATGGAATATAAATGACCGATATGTGTGATTTAAGTGTGTATTTGTAAGTTATTTGTTTTTTTAATAACTTGGTTGATCTTAATTTCTAAAAATAACAGCAAAAATGACTTTTTTGAGCCATTTCTGACACTTCCACCAATATCGTCGATATATCGACGATATATCCCGATATATCCTTTTCTGGGTGGACCGATACGAATCAATATCAATATTTCCTACCCTGCTATGTAGTGCATTATCTGATATATTGCATATTCAGTTACGTATAAATGCATGTTAGGCCGCGTATACCTCAATAAGGAGATAAATGTTTATATATACGTGGTTATATTATCAAAATTTTATTATATTGTTTTTATGAATATACGAGTTTGGGTGTGCATCTTTTTGAGTATCCATCCGTTTTATTCTAAAAGCATTATATCAAATCTTCATGCTTATGTTAATCTATTATTAGTCTTGAATAGTTTTATTGTACTGATACATTGATAATGAATAACTAATATTTTTATGTAAAAAAGCAAAATCACACAAACTCATGTACAACATAGTCACTAACTTATGATGTGTTCTTATGAATTTGCATTACAATTTTGAACCTAGTACATGCCAACCTGACTATCTCGACTTAACGCATAGGCCTTTCGATGCATATGGCGAGACGATGCCATTCAGTTTCAGTCATGGTAATAATACGAGGAACTGGACGGTTGGAGTCTAGCATGTGCTTTGAACCTAGTACATGACAACCTGACTATCTCGACTTAATGCATAGGCCTTTGGATGCAAATGCGAGACGATGTCTTTCAGTTTCTGTCATGGTAATAATACGAGGAACTGGACGGTTGGAGTATAGCATGTGCTTTATTATGCAACTAGGTAGAAAAAATGTGCTCATGCTCCACTTCTGCATTGATCGGTCACTGGCATTCCAATGAGTCATCTTTTTGGAGATCTCTAGTCAATAATGTGTCTCCTCAGCGGAATATTAGTCTCTTTAATGTAAGATGACCCTGTTTCTCTCAAGGGTAGGGTATACTATGCATATATTCATAAGATCTTGAAAATGGGCTCGTTTAATAGGACCTGCTTTGATATTTTTTCTCTTGCACTTTGAAATCCAACAAAGTTGGGAGAAGAATTATATGGAGTGTAATGATAAAATAATTATTAACTTTTCAATTTCCTCCATTTTTTTGAATGTTCAAGTTTCTCTCTATGTACATATCTTTCTCTCGTTTTCGTCTTTTTTTTAATCCATGCGCATAGAATTTGGACCCTTTGAGCCCCAGATGAGTTTGAAAATAAAAAATAGATAAAATTATAATTGGGCACGGAGCCCAAGGGTATCATGCATCTCTATGTGCCTAAAGACCCAATTGAGCCTCTTTCCCTCCTCTTTATCGTTTAAATGGTTTGGGGGAACGTAATGCTGCCTTGCATATATTCTCGCAGAGCACAAGGTTGCCTATATTCACCCATCTGATAATCTCTGATTGAAGACGGTTTCGTTTTGTTGCTACTTGCTAGTAACACTTTCCCTTGCCTTGAGTGCCTTATGGATGCTGCACTATAATTTGAGGAAGCTTTGCTGCCACATCGTTTTTTAGACAGGTTGGAGAGAATCTTATTTTTCATCCTTTTGAGAAAATCCAATGTTTGAGTGTTAAAAAATATCCTTGACTTAGAATTTTTGGCATATTGTTAAGTTCAAGCTCATGGGATGTCAAGGAGATGCATGCACTGAAATTCAAGCGATTATGGAAATTCATGGAGAAGAAAAAGCGTTGCTAGCTGTAGTCAATGCGGGCAACACAACCTGAAGACAATGCCAATATCTGCTAAGTTGAAGGGATAATGGTCTCCTCATATGCTAAATATAGGTTCATGTGAGGAATGAAATTGGAAGTAAAGGGAGCTCACCATTGTGTTTGACTGACGTTGTGCCTAGATGACAACTACCTGAAGAAGAAGGGTGGGGGATGGAAGGAGAGAGGGAGGTGCAAGATCTACCGTTGGATTATCATATGGTTAGTAGATTATCTCATTGCAATTTTCAATGAATTTACTATTTTTCTTCAATGATGAAACATTGTTTATTTTTTTGAGGATTGGCGAATAAAATGATATATGTTCCAATTTTTGCCCTTTACTCTCCCTCCAAATCAATTTTTTTCTTGTCATATCATGATACAATATGGATCCTAGATTTAGAAATATAAGAAGGTAAACCACACCCATGCGTTTCACAGAGTGAAGAGACCCTCCATGTTTGGTGCCTACACCCACTGATGTGGACATGCCCCCTTTGGCGGGGCTCATTCAAGAGAGGACCCATGTAGGGTCGGGGACATCTCCTTCTTGCCCATTATCCATCCTTCTTTCTTTGGTCGATAAGTAATTGATTCAAAATAAAGTTAAATTGATGGCAGGGTTTGTGATGTAAGACAGGGCAGTTTACGGGTTGAGGTGTTAACTACCATGTTTACATAGTCGAGAAGGTAATTGACAAACTTTACAGGGTTCTAGGTATAAAAATCCCTATTAAATATGTTTTTTCAGGAGGATTAGTTGGATTTTTGTATGTTTCGGTGCTCCCTCTTATTCTTGACTTTTCCTAGTACTTAAGCTATGATTTCTTGTATTTGTAAAGATCTTAAGGATTTGTTTTTTAAAGTTTTGATGGGCTTGCTAGGATTTGCTCAGGTTTACTTTAGATACCGTTTATTTCTCTCAAACATTAAGCTGAGATGTCAAATCCGACTTGTAAATAATTTCGAATCTGCTACAAATTTAAGTACTAAATAGTCATAGTAGAATTTAGTAATTTATTAGTAATTAGTATTAAGTACCAAGTATGCAATGTAATCCAAATAATGCAACATTAAGGTCTGTTATATACCCCCCCTTAATGTCTATTAGTTGTTGTATACTGTTTTTTTCCATTTCTAATATCTCTTAGCAGTCATCATTTAACTTAGTACTATGTATGCAATATAATGTATATCAATGTGCCAAATACACTCCAAATACACTTCCTTCTTGCATATATGAGTGTATTTGTTTGTTACTTATTGGTTTAAGACCTATGATAATCTTAATTTGTTAGAATCACCTTTTTTGAGCTATTTCCAAAGTTTCCACGGATATCTATGGCATATCCTCTCTTTCTAGACTTACCAATGTGATATTGATATTTCATGGATTCTGGGAGTTGATTCAATCTGATGCAACTGGAAGGGCTTATCTTGAATCTCCTACCTTTTTCAATAAACAGAAGGCCATGCTTCACAAATATCTTGTTTTATTTTGTAGAATTGCAGTTCGATTCAGGGATAGAATTTTGAATTGATGCGATTGTTAGGAAGTTGTTAGGATTTTCTTTTTAAGTTTGTAAAAGGCCTTTATATGGCCTTAGAACTTTTATTTTTCCGGATGCAAGAGAAATGACTTTGCTCCACTACCCTTTTCCATCCTCATCTCCTCTCTTCACCGTCTATCCCCTTAGGAAGCCCACCATTATTCCCTTTTCTTCTCCATCATTTACGCTCTTCTATCTCTTCTTAAGGCAACTATTCATCTCATGATCTCATCATTCTTTCTCCTGTTTTCACCCACAAACTCCTTCCCACACCATTATCCCTTCATCCCCTTCTGTTTTCTCTCCTATGAGAAGAGATTGCACCCATCACCGATTCACCATCATCAATTCTTACCTTCAAACTCACAACAGATTTGTCCTCTGTCCACTTCTACAAACCACCAATATTTCGGTTTCCCACAACACCCCTCCCTCCACATCTTTGTCGTTGCTGTCAGCACTTCTAATGGTCTAAATCTTGCTGGGCTATTCTGTGTTGTTCCTTACCCCCCTCGCTGACCGCTGCCATGAGGACTGATTTGCGTCCGTGCCCGAATCCTCATATGTGGATTGAATTAGGGGCCTACGGGAGAGGGGATTCAGAATTGGGGTCGCTTGGGAATTATATGGTGCTGGTGTGGGCAATGCAATCTATGTTCAGTTTAACTGGACCGTTCCGCTCATTCCACTCACAACTTTTTTTGTTTTTATTTTTTAAAACCTAGGATTTGTTTAACCGATGCGATTTTGTTTGATAGTCCAATTACACGATCCGGCCTGGTTTTTTTTTTCGAACATTGTTTTTTTGCATTCCTTCATATGCTAACTTATCATCTTTCTACAAAAGACTGTTTGCATGATTAGAACTTAGGGCTTTCAACGAAACAACTATAACCTTTACCATTACACTGACTCTAATTTTGAATTTTGATTCATAATTGAAAACAACAATTGTTTTAGTTTATTCTGGTAATTTTTTAGTGTGAAAGGGATTGGTGAATTTATTTTACTTTTAGGTGTTTAAAAGCATGATTATAATCACAATACCATCTACAAAATGATGTTATGTGTAGAAATTCTGAAAAGTTTTAAATTGTCTTCATTGGTTAACAGATACATGGAGCTTGCACAAAGAGTAGATGAAGCAATAGGGTTTATGGAGGCTGCTGGTCTTACTGCAGATCATCCAATAATGGCGACAACTGATTTTTGGACTTCTCATGAGTGCCTTCACCTTCCTTATGAGCAAGCACTAACCAGGGAGGACTCTACTTCTGGACGATTCTATGACTGCTCCGCACACATGCTATGGATCGGTGAAAGAACTCGACAACTGGACGGTGCACATGTTGAATTTGCCCGTGGAATTGCCAATCCCTTGGGTATAAAGGTAACACACTTTCTATAAATCCAGAAGAATTCTGTTTCTTGATATATAGTTACATCCCTGACCCACCAGAAGTTTAGGCCCAAGGTTTCTGTTTATATAGTTGCATATCTATTAAACCAATTTAATGTGTGATCGACATGGTACTAGATCTGTGGTTGCCAATGTAAAATCCTGGCAATGGTGACAAAAGAGGTTGGACATTTCCTTCTGCTTTACATAAAAGTGGAAGACTGAAGACTGCACAAATTTTGACTTTATGGAGAAACAAAATATTAAAGGATTTAAACGTGGAACATAAATATATACTTGCCAACACACCCTGGGGATAGACCAAAAAAATCTGTTTTTTCTATCAAATCCTCTGAATGAAGACTAATGATACGACCTTAAGTTCACACCATTGACAAAGTTTTAGCTTTCGAGGATGGTGTAACACACTGTCAATTCTCACATACTATACCTGAATACTAAGAAATTTAATGGTCCTCGATATGTATTCCTCAACAATCTTCGATCTAGAGGATCCAAACTCGCCCTTTGAAATGGACACATAGTCCATGTGTTGCTTTTGAAGATTTGTATTAAGGTTACTGAATATATTTTTAAAAAATAGTCATAAATCATTACAATTTAATCATTTACGTTGCAATACAAATGTTTTAGTTATTAAAATTTTACGTTTACTTTATTAATTTTATTCTATTAAGATAATGTAAACACTCACCATTCTCAAAATATTATGAAGTCGTGTGCTTATCGAATTCAAGATGAGAACTGTGCTCATTGAAAGTTTTCATGGTTGAAGGACCCCCAACCCCAGATCCCAATCACCGCTATTAGAAAAAAGAAAAAAACTAGAATGTTATTGTGCACGATAAATGCTATAGACATTATGCAGATACACACTTGTACACACTTGTCTTCACCATGCCATTTTTTTGCATGTAGATAAGTGTATAGGAACCATGTATTGTAAGATATAAGTGTCAGAAATGGGAAACCATAAGAGAGAAACCTATCACATCGACATAATTGTAATGTAGTTCATCACTAGAACATGGGTTCTGACTCCGGCAACATGACGTGCATCCTGTTGCCATCCGGTTCTTGGTTCTCTAGCAAAGGCATAAAAGAACTCATACGATACAATAAAAGCATAAACAAACTGAACTGCAAAGAACAATCGAGATATTTTGTAATTGTGTAGTTTCGTTGTACAACATCCATTGTTTTGCTTGCATAGTGTGTTGCAAAAAGAATGCCATATCTCCTCTGTCCTAATACGCACCCCTACAATATAGTTTGAAGCATATCTCATGATCTCAAAAGGAAGAGACCAATCTAAGGACTGTAGAACAAAAGCATCCATTACCATCTTCTCCAGAAGCTCAAAAGCATTGAGACACTTGTGATTCACAGTAAATTCAGTGTCATTGCTTATGACCTCAATCAACGGTCTAGCAATTTTAGGAAAATGCTTTATGAACCGTCCTAGAAATTGACCGTATGGTTAGCAACTATCAACAATAGCATGTTCGATCATTTTTGGTTGATTCGGGTTATGGATTTGGGTTAAAAATTGGCACTCATCACCCTTTCAAAATATTTAGGTTGAGATGTTCAAGTCAATTATTTGGGTCGATTGGGTATATGTCAAAATCAAATTATCCTAGAAAACCCAAACAACAACAACAACAAAGCCTTTTCCTACAATTAAGTAGGGTCGGCTAATCCTAAAAAACCCAACAACCTAAAAAATCACATGTTGGAAGCGTCACATGAAGAGCCAGGATATAAATTTTGGCGAAATTTCGCTGAAATTTTGCTTTCGAGAGGTCATGGGTATCAAAACTTCTATATATGTCGATTTCTCGGATTTCGACGAAAATTTCGGTGATATTTCGACATATTGACCTATTTCGACCCATTTCGGTTGAAATTCATGGATTTCAGTACAAAATTTCCTGGATTTCAACCGAAATTTCAGTGATATTTCGACATATCGACCCATTTCGGTTGAAATTCATGGATACAGGGTATGGTGCAACAAGAGGGTATATACATCGATTATTCAACTTGGGGAGCTTCCTCTCCTTTGGATTTAAGCAATGGAGATGAAAAAACTCTATAGCTTCTATATATTTGACATAGCTTGTTCCTTTCATTCGTTTGTCATTTATTTTCGTAAATAGATGCTTCTTTATTATAAGTATGTAACTAGTTCTGTAATTCATTCGAACTTTGTCTATGACGGTTATTTCTTTGAACAAAGCATTGTTTAATTAATCATTATCTATATTTTAGAATAAAAAATGCGCATCTATTTTTATGAACAAAAGATATCTTTTAAGTGTTGTTAACTTAGTTATTTTGATTTCCATTTCCAGTATCTATCAGTCAGCTCAACAATAAGTTCGATATGACCGATATGATGTGATATAAAGTGCACGGATGAGAGATGTGTGATATAAGTGTGCATTTATAAGATGCTGTTTTAAGATCTTGGATTGGATGATATTAATTTCAAGTATGTAACCGATATGTGCGACATAAGGGGCATATATAAGCAATATGTGTGATATAAGTATGTATTTGTAAGCTATTTATTGTTGTAATAACTGTGAAGATCTTAATTTGCAAAAAAATGATCGAAAAATGATCTTTTTGAGCCATTTTCGACATTTCCACCGAAACGGTCGAAATTTCACCGAAATTTCAGTTTTAGAGAGGATCGAAACGAAATCAAAATCGAGATTTCGAACCTTGATGAAGAGGTTCAGGATTGCATCTTCATTCTTCATAACCTAACATAAATAATTTCATAAAAAGGAGGATAAAGAAGTAACATATCTTAATAACTTGTTCAAAAATCTACCTTGTAAATTGGCGCCAATAGGCTAAGTAAAAACAAAAATAGACACAAGTCACACAATGAAATGGAGAAAAAGGGACTATTAATCAACTTTAAGACTTTTCTACATGCTAACAATGCAGAAAAAAAAACAATGCAGAAAACTTCCTTCCTTGGAGAGCAACAACACATTGATGGTGGGGTACCTAAGCATTGGGAAAAGGCCTACCGCATGTGTGTAACACATGGTGGAGGTATTGCAATTATTAAGATAAGTAATAATATACATGGATATTAATGGTCATATATTATGGGTCAAGTCATGTGGGTTCAAAGCATGGGTCACCCATATTATTTGTTCCTTTTATATGGATGTATCGGGTTGATACCTTTACAATGACCTACAAACTTGGCAAAATATGATTTGGGTCCAACCCGATTCGAAAACCCAATATAAATCAATATTTATGATTTAGTTGGTTTCTTGTGGTTTACCCAACCAATGCCAATCCCGTAAGTGACAATTACAATAAAAGCTAGCATGGGTTCTCCCCTAACTAGGATGTCATAGGGATTACATGCAACACATAAACCATCATTTCCAGCTTGACAACATTTAAGATAAATACAGTAACGGATTAGCTTACACTTTACATATTTAGCAACTATTGGTCTATGCAATCGATTAAAAATCTGTAAAGCTAGTAACATATTTTTAGCCAACAAAGATGTTTCGGGTGTAACTCACCTCAAGTTTACAACCCTTATACTTGATGTGCATAGGAATACCAACAAACTTTATAGATTAGAGAATCGAAGAAAGGTCAACACATGAGTATAGACTAGGAATATTAGAGAGATTCAACATACCGATTGAATTCTAGAACATCCATGAGTCACAGAAACCCTAAAAGGAGCCCAGTTCGGAAAGACTCATGAACGAGGGAACCTCTCTCCTATTGCTGAATCAATAGAGCGATTGTATAACAACTTATAATATCTGAACAAATGGCCGAAACCCAATCCTGAAAACGACGCACATTGGATACTCTTAATTGAGGCATATATGACTATGAGAATATTCGACCTACCTTATTTGACATCGACATCAATTAATTGCAGCTCCTTAGAATTCTAGATGGCACGCGAGATAACATTTTTTCTTATCCTTTATTATGTATTGAACTATATGAGTTTCAAAAAAAAAATGTATTGAACTATATAAGTGGGAGGTTCCTCCAACGAAGAAGGGGATCAAGCTTTCTACATTTTCCTCCACTAAATACTTTTTGTCCTTGACTGTCAAGTGTCAATCGGGAGATTGTGATATATCAAAGTCGGGCATTTTTAATTTGGGGCACTCGTTTTTGCATGACAGTCACTACACCTATGGGGTGTGTAATAAAATTTCATCTTCTTTATGCTTGCATGCTTGCATAGATTTTTTTAGTTTCTAAAACCATAATCAATGAAGTCGACAATGTTTGCTCTCATCATTTGTGCCATTTGTAGGAAGGACAACTACGTTTTTAATATGAACCCTTAAGCTCCTCCTTATGAGTAACATATGACCTTCCATCCCTGGTTTGCGAAGAATCCGCTACTTTGCGAGGGTGAAAGAAGGGACGCGACATAAGACAACCTGTTGTATGGGTAGGAATAATGTCGATCCCTAGGTCAAGAACCTACAGCGAGGGGGGAACCTCAAAGCTTGTGCAAGACTGCTTGAGGTTATACAACTTGGAGTACAAGCTAGCCACTTTGGGGTTGTTGCCACCACCTCCATTTACCTAACGCTTGGAGTTGATTTTTAGGAACGCTACTACAAAGGGACAACTCTTTCCATTGGATGAGAATGATTAGAGTACTGAATATAATTGGAAGATCGAATAGACTTGTTTTCTCGACGAGACCTCGAGTAGATGCATGATTATGATTGCAATCACTTTGATGAGGTTTCACAGGATGAGACTGAAGCATTAGGATCTCACTTGACGATCTACATGATGATTGAATTTGAGAAGCAATTGAGGTAAAACTAGGAAACCAAGTGCCTCCTTACTCTAGTCTTTTGGTACGCCCTTTCTCTTTTTCTCAGTTGGTTTAGCAGATCAATCAACGACCATCTTCGAAATATCGAATATGATGTAGGTGACGTTTTTAAAGGTGAAATGCGAAACGAGGTTGTTTTCCTGTAATCAAGACAAGGTGTAGCCTCGAGGAGGTTGAGGCATAAGCCTAAATTCCCCCTTAAAAATGATGCAATTTAACTGAATGATATTATATAACTTTCAAATCTACATTATAAGTCTATAATAACTATCCAGTCACTCAGAGCAATTAAAAGGTTTTTTATATAATTTGCAGCATTGAAGAATAACAAATGTGAATGTTAAATCAAATTTATGTTTGTCTATTTAAATGTACAATTAAACTCGAACATGCTTATAAAAAGGCTAATTAGCTCTTTAAACAGAAGCATTCAATGGATTACAAGAAATGGGGTGGGATTACAAAAAAATAAAAATAATATAAAAAAACTACACTTTGGTTGTATGCATACCACTTCTATGTAATTAAATCCATTTGAGGTTGAAAAACAAATATTACAACAATAAGAAAAGGTACTAAAGCCTATAGGTTATAATAGTGCTTGGGGTAAATGAGGGAGAGAAATGATTGAGAGAGAGACCGGAAAGCTTACAAAAACAAGCATAAACTAGAATCGACAAACAATAACTAGAAGCAATAAAGTATCAATGAGCAACAATGTTGGTAGAGGTGTACACCTAAACCTCACCTCTATGCTGTGGGAGAGGTGAGGCACTCACCTTGTTAAACCCAGTCGAGGCATGCACCTTAAAGTGTAACATGCCCATCTCGCCTCGACTGCATTCTGCCTCGAGGTGCGCATCTTTGTACCATGGGCGTGGGATCACACACTTGCCTCATTCTTTCTTTCGCAATTGATTTATGATTTTTGTTCCCCAGTCCGTCAATAATATATATAGCTAGCACCAAAGTTCATTGTGACTTTGTTGTAATCACATTGATGAAAAATAGTTCTCAAGTGTTGTGTGCACCATCAAATAGGGGCTAGAGGAGACCTCAACAACATTCATAAATGCTTCAAGGACCAGTTCAAGAAATGCAATAAGCCCTCTTACAACTTTTCCATCAGAGCATTCATAGAAGGATTAAAGGAGGGAATGCTATGGAATTTCCTCATTATGTAAACCCAAGGACTATAATCAACAGTTAATCCGAAGATTGCCTCTGATATCTTATTGTTGGCTAATTCAACCCTTTTCTAGGATTGAGGCATGCACCCTCAATATCAAAGAATCTCTTTAGCATTACAAAATCCTCCCTTACTGATCGCCGTATACTTGGATGTCATCTAGTGAATGATATGCTGGTTAATGAAGGCAATATAATTGATGCCTTATTCATGCACACATTTGTTTCCATGTATACACCTCTCAACTTAAAGACATATTCCTGTTGTCGAGTTCAGAATCAAGAATACCATACAGATGGGCTAGATCACCTCGCTGATATCACTTATAAATGGTTATAAGTTCTTGAACATTCATGCCACTTGTTTGTAATTGTGTTTGAACTCTCAATTCATAGGAATTCTCGGGTACTCGTCCATACAACAATGCTAACCACTAGCTTCCTTCCACTTATCATTAAAGTTTCCTACTTGTGACCATACAACTAAAAAACATGACTTAACTTGATCAGCTCCATCTAGACCCTCACCTTTAGGAAACCCCCACCCAATTCCAGGAGGATAAGAAGAGAAAGGTACCCATGTATGCCTCAATGCTCGAGCAATGGAGCATCCATTGGAAGGACGAATCTGAATGATGCCATTGGACATATGATCTGACAACTTCCTTTGCGAACATTTCCGAGAGGATCCCACTAAGTTGATCTGATCGGGGAAGAGTTTGAAGAAGTTAGTGTTATCTACCTGAAGAACCTCTAATGGATCAAGTTCTATCATCTTCATTTGGATTACCTTGGACGTCGCATGCACTAGCCTTGATGTTATTGAACATTGCTCGAACATTTGAGGCGATGCCAAGTCGATCAAAGAGGCTCGTCGAAAGAAGTCAAAATCCATTCATGCATGTTTGAAGGAAGGGAACAAACCCTTGAAAATACACTTTACTGAAAGTGTTTATACCTAGACTGGCTGAGTAGCATGGTGATGACCAAGAAAGTCATTTCACAATGTCACATGTGCGTGGCTTTCACTGATATGAACAAAGCATGTTTCATATATGAGTATCTTTTAACGATGATTGATGCATCGATTGACATCATCATCAGATAAACTCACATATCATTCATGGATGCCTACCCATGATATAACCAGAAATCCCTTCATAGGAGGCAGGCATCTTCTCTTCATAATCAATATGGGTCTCTTTATGTACATAGTTACATTTTGAGCTTAAAAACAACGAAGCGTGTGCCTTGTAAATTTTATTTTTCACTGAGTTAATCACCACGCTTTTTGAGGTGTATATTGATGACATACTCATCAAGGACAATGGTTTTACGGAGCACGTGAGCGAGTTCAAACAAGTATTCAACCTAATGAGAAAGTTCAAGGTGACATTGAATCCGTAGAAATGCACTTCTGCAATCTCCTATGGAAATTTCCTCAGACTCCTGATATCAAATCAAGGATGTCAACTTTAATCAAAATTCGAGTGATCATGTTGCTACAACCATCATCCATTATCGAAGCCATTCAAACCGGTTAATTAGTTCACAACCATCTGAATATTTTTGTCTCTGATCCTCAGATCGATTTTTCCCTTCTTGTGCACAAAAACGAGAAAAAAGCTCAAATATCATATATTGGATCTCAGATTGTTGAAATGTATTGGACGAATTGAAGAAACACTTGCAGAAACTTGCCCTTCTTTCTCCACTGAAGAAAAGCATTTGCATCTATCTTGCAACCTTCGAGCATGTTGTAAGTTGTCCCTTGTCAACGAAAGAGATCATGTCTAGCACCCTTAAACACGTCCAACAAAGTCTATCATTGAGAAGCACTGTTGCATGATTATTTAGATGAATTGGCCTTAGTCTTGGTACATGTGGCTCAAAACTAAGGCCGTACTTCCAAACACGTAATCATAATCTTTATGGACACACGGTGAGGCGTTCGCTCAAGTGATCCTCAACCTTCAGAAGTTACGTGCGTTGGTCTCGACTCACGAGCTCTCAGTGTCACCTTGTAGTGCATACTATAGGTCGTTGGGCTCACATTGGTCAGGCTTGCCCTTGAACTTGATTGACCCTAAAGCGGATGCATCTAGCTCGTCATTTTTTTACAAATCTTCGACTCATCTTTAGATCCCTCATGGGATACGAGGGAAGTATGCAGTTAGGTTGGCCTTCTAGAATCTTGTAAACTGCCAAACCGAATGAGTACGAAGCCCTTCTCGTAGGTCTCCACATCGACAAGATAACGACCCCACTAAAGCTATAGGATTACATAGACACTTAGTTAGCATCATTGCAAATCACACAAATTTTTCATGCCAAAGAGGCTTCCATGGACTTACTTCGAGGAATGCCGGGCCTTGAAAACAAACTTTAAGAGGGTTACCATTAACCATGCCCCAAGTTCTATTAGCACAATCAGTAATAATTTGGCAATACTAGCCTCCTCAACATGCCTGATCAAGAATGTCAAGGCATAGTTAGGGAGCATTGTTGGAGTCACGATCCACTCAACACATATTGAAGGGTCTGGATCACTCGTTGACCGAGTAGACTGCAAAAGCATGTGCATCAAACACTATCTTGTTTTTAGGAAAGGAGTATCCACACAATTAAGGAGATTCCTCCCATTTCCGAAGCAACATTCACTAAAGAAGAGGCACACCAAGAACTCTGTGGAATCCATGAAGGCTATCAAACATTTGTCCATAATCCGGTAAAGTACGATTATGATTGGCTCGAAATATCTAATCAGATGTAGGACTTCGACAAGAAATGTGATGCTTGCTTAAGGCTTTCCTTTATACCTCATCAACCTCGTGATTTATTTATCTTGGCAATCTTGCCGCTTTCTCCCTCCAACACACACACACAAGAAGGATCATGTACATCGTCAGAGAATCTCCTTAGCACACCACAACATAAGTTTGTCTTAATAGTTGCCGAATACTTTTTCACGTAGGTATGCATGAGCCAATAGCAAGATAAACATAAAAAAGATGATCAAATATGTAAGAAAGAACAATTTGCTGCAGGTGTAGAGCATTGGAAATTATCATAATAGACAATGTCTCCCTTTTCTTCAAGGAAGAGTAAAGGAATTTCGCTAGGATATGGAATCACCCTGAAAAGAATCTTGGTGTCGCATCCTTTTAGTAAACGAGAAAATGAGGCCATTGATTGAACAATCATTTATGCCTTGAAAACAATATTGCTTGAAAGTGCGAAGGGAGCCTTATTTGACGAACTTGAGTATCTCTTCTCGGGTTAATGAACAACTCCATGAACTTCCATGTGATTGATATGCCTTTTTCATGCTAGGAAACATATGTACTACTATAGGTAGACCTTTTATCCTATCGAACACTGTTATCAATCCTAAGGAAAGCAAAGAAGCACTGTTCAATTTTATTGTTTTATTGGATGACATCAGAGAGAAGAAGAAAATGCCACTGTGTATATCAAAAAACTCAATCATTGAAGGAGTTAATGGTACAAGTCTACAATCGAAAGGTTTGACAAGGAACATTGTTCTGGGATTGCTCGTCCTCAGACATACTGAGTCCTCAACCCCTTGAGATGGCATAAGCTTGTTCCTTATTGGGAATGACCACATATACCTATAAGGTGCATTATACGAGGGCCTAAGCACTAACAATAATAGGTGACCAACTCATACGGAGGACCTGACTTGCCCCTGTTGGGAGAAAATGATAATCTGTTTATTCATGAAACCCTAGGCTCTCTTAAGGAGAGGCCTATGGGTAAATTACATAAGATATACATAAGAAAAATAAAACAACGGAAACAGTACACAAGACATGAAAATATCTCTACACTCCCCCTTAAGTTGGAGCATAGATATCAATCATGCTCAACTTGGACGAACACTTCTGAAATGGTCCCCTGAGCAATGCCTTGGTGAAGATGTCCGTTGTCTGTTCACCTGAACTGATATGAGAGGTAGAAAACAAACCCTTATGGATCATATCTCTAGTATAATGGCAATCCGCCTCAATATGTTTGGTTCTTTCATGGAATGCGGGATTATTTGCAATAAATAAAGCAGCATGATTATCACACTCTAGATGCATGGGAAGTGGTATCTTGATGTATAAATCTGCAAGCACTGCTCGCATCCACATTATTTTTGTGCTTGCTTGAGCCATAGCCCTCTATTCAGATTCAACACTTGACCTAGCCACCACCGTTTGCTTCTTGCTTTTCCAAGAATCAAGAGAACTTCCCACAAACACGGCAAAGCCAGAAGTGGACTTTCTATCCTGGGGACATCCTGCATAATCTGCATCAGCACATGCAGATACTGAAAGAGTTGCTCCCTTCTTGAATAATAATCCTGTCCGTGGAGAAGATTTTAAATATCTCAAAATCATGTATATGGCATCCATATGGACCTGTCGAGGCTGCTCCATGAACTGACTCACCCGACTCACTGCAAAGGCGATATCGGATCTAGTAATAGTAATGTAGTGGAGCTTTCCAACCATCTCTCTATATCTTCTTTTGTCAACCTCTTTCGTATCATCATCATACAACTTCATACTAGGATCCATTGGAGTACTAGTTGGTCGACACCCAACCATACCTATCTCAACAAGCAAGTCTGTAACATATTTCCTTTGGATCACTATAAGATCCTGTGCATTCCTGAAAAATTCCATCCCCAAGAAATAACTTAGAGTACCAAGGTCCTTGGTAACAAAGTGATGACCCGGAAATTCTTTTGCCATCTTGACCCCCTGCACATCATCTCCTGTAACAAGTATGCCATCTACGTATACCATAATGACAACGGTACCTCTAGTTGTTTTCTGCACAAAGAGTGAATGGTCTGCATTTGACCTCTTGAACCCTTGCTTCTCAATTAAATCTGATAGCTTCTGAAATCACGCCCTTGGACTTTGTTTATGGCCATATATTGCCTTATGAAGTCTACATACCTGCTGTCACTCCCCCTCAACAGCAAACCCATGTGGATGCTACATGTAGACTTCCTCCTGCAGATCACCTTACAAGAATGCATTTTTAACATCTAGCTGAAACAAGGGCCAATCACATACCACAACCACTGTAAGGACTCGAAGAGTAGAGTGTCGAGCTACTGGAGAAAAGTATCCAAGTAATCAACGTCGTTAGTTTGAATGAACCCCTGTGCCACTAATTTGGCCTTGTAGCGATCCAGACTACCATCTGCATGATATTTGACAGTAAAGACCCACTTGCAACTGACAATTGACGCGCCAGGAGGTGGAGATACTAAGGTCCATGTACCACGTGATCGCAATGCAGCCATCCATTCCTCCATAGCCAAACGCCAACAACTATCCTTCAATGCTTCCTGGTAATTCCGTGGAATATCCACAACAAAGAGAGCAACAACAAATCTCTGAAAAACCCCTGTCAGACGCTGAAACGAAACATGTGAAGCAATAGGGTAGGAAGCACAAGTACGCTTCTGCTTTCAAAGTGCAACAGGTAAATCCAGATCATTAGAGACTTCCTGTATCCGTGAGCTATCCCCCTGTAACGGATTCTGGACATGTTTATCTTCAGACCCATTGTTAGAAACATGAATATCAGAACAAACGTGGGGTGTAGTAACAGATGAATGTGTGCTAGGGATAGAGGTAGTCCGACAGGTGTAGAATTTAGGAAATGATGGAACAACGGGAGGAGGTGATGGAGGCGGAGGAGGAGGTGGTGCTATAGGTAGCAAACTCATAGGAGGAGGAGGCACATAGATTCCCTCCTCAGAACTGGACGAAGCCAACCTGTTTCCTGTAGGAGAGAAATACATCACAGATTCAAAAAAGGTGACATCCGCACTAAAATAATATTTTCGACGCAACGGATCATAACACCTATATCCCTTTTGAGTCCTTGAGTAACCAACAAACACACATTTGACAGCTCTAGGAGAGAGCTTGTCAAGACCTGGAAGCAACTGATGGACAAAGGCCACATAACCAAACACACGAGGAGGGAGTAAGAACAATTCTTTTTCAGAAAAGACTATAGAAGAAGGATTTTTTTTACCCAAGACAGACGAAGGCATGCGATTGATCAAATAACATGCTGTAAGGACCGCATCACCCCAGAAGGAATGTTGGGCGCATCTTTGAATAAGAAGAGTTCGAGTGACACCAAGTTAATGACGATGTTTCCTTTCTCCAACCCCATTTTGTTGAGATGTGTAGGCATAAGATGTTTGATGTATAATACCACGGGACGAAAGAAAATGGGACAAGGCACGAGTACAAAATTCCAAAGCATTATCAGTCCGCACAATTTTAACCGAGGTTGAGAAAATATTCTGCACTTCATTGATAAAATTTTTTATTACATCCCCAGTTTCAGATTTATTCTTCAAAAGAAAGACCCAAGACAGACGAGAGAAATCATCCACAACAATGAGATAAAAACGGTGTCCCTAGTGATCAGGAACACGACTCAGACCTCAAATGTCAATATGAAATAAATCAAAAGGGGAGCTACTACTCCGACTCTGACGACTAGGAAAAGCAGAACGATGATGCTTACCCAACTGACACGTCTCACACTGAAAAGATGCTCCTGGTGAAATATGAGGCAACATATGACACAACTTCTGAAGTGGGAGATGACCAAACCGCATATGCCAAGTATAAGGAGAAACTGGGCCTGTTGCAGAAGAGGAAAAACCAGCAAATGGACCTTGGACCAGACGATAAAGACCACCCTGCTCACGGCCACATCCAATCACTTTGCCCGTAAGTATGCCATGAAAAGGGGCGAGCACCGTGCCGTGCCTCCCCCGAAGAGTTGGTTTCAAAAAAAAATATGTCATGAAAAACAAGAGATAAAGAGTCAAAAATAGCTCTACAGTGCAAATCTTTTGTAATCTGACTAATCGATAACAAATTCATAGAGAAATCTGGGGCATATAACACATTCTTCAGATGCATATAAGATGCCAAAGGAATCTCTCACTGTCCAGTGATTGAGGAATGCGTCCCGTTGGCAATCACAACTGTTCTACCTGATGGAACATGTCTATATGATGTAAGCTGATTCCTGTCGCCGCATAAATGATGAGTAGCTCTAGAATCCATAATCCAAACAGAAATCTCAAAGCCATGACATGATGGGAGAGCAAAGATACTACCTGAGGTACTGGCTGTGGCAGATGTATTAGCAGATGCAGACGCAACAATATCTGAGTGTCTTCCAGAAGAGGAAGAGGAGGCGGGAGACATGATATCCCTCAGTCTAGCCACAAGTTCATCAAATCTCTGATCAGAAGAAGGGGAAGCAGGAGATTCAGCCTGCTCTGCAATATGGGCTGAAGCTGGAAAATCATGCTTAGAATAGCATGTGTCCTTTGTGTGGCTTGGACGATGACATTACGTACATGGCTGACGAATGCTGCCTCCTCTACCACGAGGTCCACGTCCACGGGAAAATGAAGAGCCTCCTCGACATCGAGAGGTTGCCATGGTCGAGGAAGATGAGCTAGTAGCTGTAGAGGGAACTGTAATCCTGTTGAGTCCGCGGAATGCTTCCTCCATTGGAGGAATGGTGGCATCCGCTAAAATCAGAGAGCGAGCTGCATCATACTCCGGGTCAAGTGCTGCTAGGAAGACACCGACCATGGTAGCATTCCTGTATGTCTTCTGTTGCTCTGGAGTCGCAGTTAGAGGCATGAAATTGTGAAGCTTTTCAAACATCTATAGTAGGGATGTATACGAGGAATGGAGGGGGCGGCCGTTCTGCTTCATTGTAAATATATCATGTTGGAGTTGGAGAATCTTCGTCTCGTTCCTTGCTTGAGAATATGTTGCCGCAAGGATATCCCACATCTCCTTCGCCGTAGGTTGATGTAACACATCATTGGCGATCTCAGTCGTCAATATACCAGAGAGCCAAACTTTGGCATATGCATTGTCTTTCTCCCAAGAGGCATTGACTCCAGTCTTCTCCAACGGCTCATCCTCGATAAGAATATGCTTCTTACCGCTAGACTTCTTAAGGCCCATGAACTGCATAGCCCAGAGCTCATAATTTGTTCCGTCCATTTTTACAATAGGCGTTGGACCTCTGAATGCGCCAGTAGAAGGAACATCAATCTTGCTCTCTGACATGATGCCGATGGAGAGAGACTAAACCAAATGAGTACTTGCGAAGACAAGTGTCTACACAGACATGGCTGGATTTGGTTGCGCCTATAGACTTAGGCCACAACCAAATCCATCAAAGAGATGAAGGCGTGCGAGGAAGACTGCGAGATGGGCTGCACGTGCCCAGATGGCGCTCGAGGCGCACACTAGGGCCGCAAGGAGGCAGGGGGTCCACGAGACTGGGCGGCGTACGCGGGACTGGCCGAGCGGCGAACGCGGGCCGAGCGGAGGATGAGGGATTGGGCGGTGCTGCGAGCAGGAGGTGGGTGGCGGAGCCGGGTCCGGAGGGGAGAGAGGAGAAAGGCGGGGGTTTGGAGGTAGGGCTAGGGCTAGGGCATGAGAGCTTCGGTCTAGGACCGCCGCTCTGATACCATGTTAGGAGAAAATGATAATTTGTTTATTCTTGAAACCCCAGGCTCTCTTATATAGAGGAGAGGCCTATGGGTAAATTACATAAGATAGACATAAGAAAAATAAAACAACGGAAACAAATACATAAGACATGAAAATATCTCTACAGCCACTATCATTCTTCATAGCAACGCCATGTAAGAAAATAAAGGCGCATGGATAAAGGATGTAGAACTTCCTTGAACTCCAAACAAAGTGAAATTTCTAACTAATACATTCCTACCTCTCCGAACTCCTTTCCACTGGTGCTCGGGAGCATGCTACATAGAGGCAATTGCGTAGGAGGCTAGTTTTTTGCTGACTGCTTGATTTTCTTGTTTGCGAGCATGAATCCAAGGTTGACGCGGGGCCTAGGATGCATCCTCAGCGAAAACTAAGGATTGAATCTTGTTAATGTGCACCGGAGGACCGAACTAATTAAAATTTTCATAGAAGTCCAAATAAAATGTTGTGGGCGTTAACACCGCCTTGAACGGTATTGTTAGTTGATAATTACCTGAGAGGGGGACGATGTTTCGCTCGGGGGTTCCCCTGGCGATGCGCGACTCTAGGGTTTCATCTTCCGGGAAATTGCGAATGGAGGATTGGAAGGGGGTGGCGGGATCCATTGCTTCGGGCCATACACTCTGCCACAACAAGCTATTCAACTAAGTAATTGAGGACTCTGTCCTATTCTGCTGAAAAATTAAGCATTGTTTGAATGGGTGGTCAATGTTTTCATTCACTTGGCTACTCATATATACACTTTGTCGTAGTCTGCATCTAAAGACATCTTTTTACCAACATTTGACATCTCAATAGTCGCATCAAGATGTTATTCTTCAAGTCTGACCATCTTCCGAATAATGTGATGATTGCAGATTATAGGGGGATCAGCAGGGCCCGGAAGCAGTTCTAGGCTTCTATGGATACAAAAAGGAACCCACTCCATATGTGGGTGCGCACACACGTAAGTAAGAGGACATGAGTCCCTCCTGTATCCCCGGAAGATTCACATATCACCAAAAAAGGGTCAAGTAAAAAAAGGATTCATTTGCCTCCACCGCTCCTCTACCATTGCCACCCATGTGTTCGTATATAAATCCATGAGCATTTGAAAGATGGCCCCTAACACAATTTTCCCTGGACCGGTCATCAATTCACAAGCAGAAATCCTTGCCACTTCCCAATTTCCTTAAAATGATGCCACCTTCAATAGTCCTATAAAAATATAAGAAAAGCGAGGTGTGGCTTTCACCCTCTTGAACTGGTCTGAGGGTCCTGTCATACAATGTACATAGCTTAACATAAAATTTCTCACGCCCTAGCAATATCAGTACCCATTTTGATAGCAATCAAGCATTCATTTACCACTGGCCTTGCAATCTAAATCCACATTTCACTGGGGCCCTACAAACCTTGTCTCACCTAAACGGCAGATCTCCAGAACATCCTGCACTCAGACAATTCTGTTAAAACCTTCACTTGAGGTTATGAAGCTGTTCTCCACTCAGTCCGGCTTAGAAAATTGGCTGCAGTAATGAAATGATCAACTTTTGAAGGACCTAGTGAGCTCTCCACAGCAGTTTGGAGGATCGTCCTTCGTAGCATTTCTCTGCTGTCTTCAACAAGCCTAACTGATGCTTCTTGTGGCAACCCCTTCTGGACACCCACTCCTCATCCTTAACCTCAGCATTATAGAGGAGTTGAATTAGATCAGAAGCTGACTTGAAAAAAAGATCAGAAGCTGCCTGAAAACCAGCAGTGTCTTTACACGTCCTGGCTGTTGGGACATGAACCACCTTATATAGATACAAATGCGTATGCGTAATCGACCACCACCACCATGGAAACATGTGAAAGAAAGAACAATCAGATATAATGGTGGTCGGTCACCTCTCGCGACTATCGGAGAGGAAAGATCACTATAAATTAGAACGAGTATAACTCTTTCCGTTCCCTCGATCTCTCATCTCTTTCCTCTCTCTCTCTCTCTCTCCTTTCTCTAGTGGTTACATTGTTCTTGTGGTGATGTTAAGGCAATGTTTCTACCCCCCTCTATATATAGATCAATTATAAATCCATAATCCTATTTCTATTAGGACTAAAAATAGAATACAACTCAATTACTATTAGAATTAGGAGTCCAATCCTATTTGGATTCCTAATCCTAATCTGACTCTAATCCTAACAATCTTATCCTTGAATTGAATTCCATCACGATCTTGTAATCGTCTTGGGTATGTACTGGATTATCCTCGTCATCTATAAGTCTTACCACCTCTAGGTGACACACCCATCGTTGGATGCTCTCAACATGCCACCTTACACGATCTCTTGCCAGTCGTCGTTAGCAGATTTTTTCGACACCTTGGTCGATTTCTCTAAGAGACCACTATATCACGGTTTCTGAAGATTGTGCAATTGTTGCATTGCGCCGTCTTCTCGACGTCGAACCTCGTTCTGATCCGTCGCATAATATCCCTTCAACAACGCTGAACCCAACTTTGATATCACTTGTTGGGAATGGAAGCGATACCAACTATGCTCTGATACCAATTGATGGGACACGACCTCTGCTCTGATAACCGCTATCGTCTCCTCTCAGATATCGAATGAACCCTCGGATACGGATGCATATGTATATGCGCAATCGACTACCACCACCATGGAAGCACGTGAAAGGAAGAGCAACCAGATAAAATGGTGGTCGATCACCTCTTGCGACCATCGGAGAAGAAAGATCACTATAAATTAGAACGAGTACAACTGTCTCCGTTCCCTCACTCTCTCTTCTCTTTCTTCTCTCTCTCTCTTTCCCCTTTCTCTAAAGGTTACATTATTCCTGTGGTGGTATTAAGGCAATGTCTCTACCCCCTCTATATATAGCTCAATTACAAACCCATAGTTCTATTTCTGTTAAGACTAAAAACAGATACAACTCAATTACTATTAGGATTAGGAGTCCAATCCTATTAGGATTCCTAATCCTAATTTGACTTTAATTCTAACACTGCCTTCGACCAACGCTTGTGGATAAAAAGATCATGTTATCAGCTGTAGTGGAAAGTCTGTACGTAGTAGAATCTCAACAGAGGCTAGCACAGCTTGCTGATCTCCTCTTTAATGTATGCCAACTTTTGCTCCAGACAACATCTGTTACTAGAACAAAAAGGAGATGAACCCATGCACAACTTGTTCACCTCCTCTTTAAGGCTGCACCCAACACCCACTGGTCTCTTGTTCAATAGCACATACACCACTGTGGTGACACGTTGCTTTATTTTAATGACAGACTGTGCAGGAAACTCCCATTCCTCAAAGACTTTAAAGTAACTTCCGATTCGCCATATCATGAACTTCATTGAAGTTTACCTTGACCTTCCACTAGAAGTCTAGAAGGCAATGGTTTTAGCCTTCACCAAGACACTACCACCATTGATGACATAACAAAATCATCCAAAAAGGACCTTAGCAGCCTTTGCTTACCTAGTTGAGTGCTATCTTGGTTTGAAAAAAAACACGCCTCAAGGCGCTAAGACGCTCGAGGCGAAACAGGGCGGGGAGCCAAAGAGCCTCGAGCCGATCACCTTGAACCCCTTGGTTGAGACGTGCACCTCGGATGCCTGAGGCAGTCGAGGCCGATTGAGGCGCAAGGTGGTGTTAGGGATTTTTTTCAAGCATTTTTTAAAGAAATAATTTGTTCTATTGGTATTTCAGATATTTATAGAACTCTAGTTAAGTATATATTTATGCAAGATGTATGCTTATGTTTGACCTCTTTCATATTCATATTTACTATTGACATGCCCAATTACTATAAGAAACTGCGTGTGGATGGTGGCAAATGGGGGGCATCAGACCGTTCTTCATCCAGGTTCAGTAGAACAAATAGTTAGGATTCAACTCATATGATTCATATCAACAATTTGGATATCTTTATTGACAATTATAGCCAATCCCTTTTTGATAAATATTTTAGTGATAGTTATAGTGTCACGACCCGTCCCGCTAACCGGGACGTGCCGCGACAGAGATCTTTCTTCCTCATATATTCCTTTTTCCTCAAGTAAACATGTGGCAATCTCAAAAACATAACATCTTTGTATTTCAAGTTCACAACATTAGCAAGTGTATTACACAAATTCTATCTATTACAGCTTCTTACAAAATAACCCAGACACTACAAAAACAACCTTAAAGCAAAAGACACCTCCTTCAAGTGTATCCGTGGTCCTTTCTCCTGCTAATCGTGATTCTGCTGATCTGTATAAAATATAATATAACGGGATGAGTCTAAACCCATTTATGAGCTTAGACCCAGTGAAAGGATCTCAAGCTTTTTACATATAACTAAAATCTGAAATATGAACATCATGACAAAAGTTTATGCTTAATACTGTGAAATAGCTTGAAAGAGGCTTTATAACAGAAATTACATATAAAACATGCTAGTTTTGCAATTGAACGCTGAAATCACTTCAAAAGCTGATAAACTGAAACATAAACATCACTATCAAGCTGTTTGTACTAATCACCACTGTGGCTAATTTATTGACTCATGAACGCTGAAACAAAGCTAAGTCATACGCGCAGACGGTCCCAAAGACCAAAAACACCCTGCATACGGCCCAAAGCCTATATGTATACAGAATGCGGACCCAAAGTCCTCTTGATACCATATCTAATGGTTTGCCATATCTAATGGCGGTTTCAGGGTCATATCTAATGACATCACCATATCTAATGGCTAGTTCACGAATTTTATAAAAGAGCTACTGTGGTGCTTATCTTCTGATTCTGATCCTTTTCTTGTCACTAATAAACTGTACTTTTGCTAATTTAATCTCATAACAGCTAAATCATGAACATAAAACACTCTTGGCATAACATACATATTCTGATAGCTAGAACTTGTTTAAGAACTTGAAAACTGAGCCATAATGCATAGTAACCGTGCAAAACATAATTCTTTACATAAAACTCATATCTAAATAGTGAAACATCACGTCTCGTGTTCCATCAAGAACAAAATGCATAAAAACGTGCTATCATGATAAAACATATGAAACGACGTCTGAAATACGTTCTAAAGCCCTGATTTCATATCCAATGTATGGTACTTGTAATTCATGCGTAAAAGCTCAAGAAAACGCGATTGCATACTTGTTATCATAAAACATGCATAAAAGCTAAGACTAGTGCTTTAAAATAGCGCTTGAGAATCCCTCACCTGATTGTTGTCTAACTTGGGTCGGAAACGTTTCTTTTGTGAAATCCCCCCCTAAGGCCGTCTTAGATTGAATACTACGGCTTGGTGCGTACAGAACTTCGTTACGGCTTCAAAAACACGCTCGATAACCGGCAGGGCTTCGCCGCGGCTCCTCTCGAGCTCCTCTCGCAACCTCGGCGGCCTTGCGGCTTTATGGTGGAGAAATGGGCGTGGGATGATGTGAGGAGGTGTATGGGGGGTCATGGGTATTTATAGCCCCCCATCCCCTTTACATGTGTGACATGTGTCAACATGTAAGGGAGGCTCATGTGTATGAAGACACATGGCATGGCACATGGCAATATCACAAGGAAACTTGTTGCCCAAGTATGTGGCTAGTCTTATCCATGAGATTACTTGTTGCCCAAGCAATAGGCATGGCTTATCCACGAGTTTACTTGTTGCCCAAGCAAAAGACTACACCGTGACATGTGTTAGTCTCAAGATAATGGCACATGGCACTACTGAGGTTTTGACACATGTCCTGACCATAGAACGACACGTGTCCCATGATTTACACTCCATGTGTCCTACTTTTGCTAATGACGCTTAATTAACACTAATGGCGGGTAATTAGCACTAATCATGCTTAATTAGTCTTAGTGATGTGATTATGGCTAATGAGTATAACTCCATGCTAATGACGCTTAACTATCCCTAATGACGGGTAATTAACACTAATCATACTTAATTAGTCTTAATGATGTGCTAGACAATCCAAAGAACTCTTAAAAGTCATAATTATTCAAGATGGTCTCTGATTTTTACAAAACAAGTTTCAATGAAATTGTTGCATCAAAGCGAATCTATTGACTGTGTCAAATACTATAAATTCAATATTTCCTTGAAATAACACTTGATATCATTCAAAAGTATAGTGTACAAAAACGCGTATTACATATAGCCATTGATTTCCTTTTGAACGGTTAGAAATTTAGTAGAAAGTTTTATGGCATTGACCTCCTTTTTTTTCATGTTCTTATCTTCATAATTTTGTCATATATTACATTGTTATATATTATATATTTATCAGATTAAATAATTTCACTAATAAATATATTTATTATACACTTTGTAATTATTTTCCCATACGAACTGAGGCCTACGCCTTGACCGCCTCGAGGCTACCCCTCGCCTCACTTCTAGGGAAAACGTCTTGTTTTTACAAACCTTGAGTGCTAGTACAATTGAGTGTGAGGGAGAGGCACTTAATTTATGTCTCAATGATGGTACCCAACTATCAAAAATAATTTCAATCCCTCTCCTGGAAATCATTGAAAACCTGATTAGGTCTTTTCCTTGTAATTTGTAGGGTTGGATACCTGGAATTTTTTTGCCTTTGAACACATCTATCACGGTTAAATTCTATTTAGGTCCAAGTAAACCAAAAGTGCTCTTTTTTTTTCCACTTTTCAATTTTTCATCAGCCAACTTCACATATTAGGGGCATCATTTAAACTTCCCTGAACCTGCCCAAATCACTTAAAATCACATTTAATCATCTATTGGGGTGACTCTTATTCTTCAGTATTCCCATTACATTTCTAATTTTTGCGTGTCCACATATGACATCTCCATTTCTTCTGCAACAGCCTCTCTGCATGTTTAAATCTCTCGACCAAACACTTAAAAGGCGTGAAGGATGATAGGAGTTTCCTTTCCTCTTCATTTATTTTTTCCATAAAGTTTTGATGGCATTGATTCATTGACGAGGCTTGTTTCAACATATGCAGGTGAGTGATAAGATGGACCCTTCGGATCTCGTAAAGTTATGCGAGATTCTGAATCCCCACAATAAGCCAGGAAGGCTGACCATAATAACACGGATGGGAGCTGAAAATATGCGTGAAAAGCTTCCTCATCTCATACGGGCTATAAGGCAAGCTGGCTTGGTTGTGACATGGGTGAGTGACCCGATGCACGGGAACACCACAAAGGCTCCATGTGGCTTGAAAACAAGATCCTTTGATGCAATCAGGGTTCGTTCTTTAAACCAACCTCTTGACTTTTCATGTATACTGTACAACTCTAATGTGGATATTACTTGTCCAGTCCGAACTTCGTGCATTCTTTGATGTTCATGAACAAGAAGGCAGCCATGCAGGTGGTGTCCATCTGGAGATGACTGGTCGGAATGTTACCGAATGCGTCGGTGGATCGAAAGCTGTGACCTATGATGATCTGAGCTCTCGTTACCACACACACTGCGACCCCAGACTGAATGCTTCACAGTCTTTAGAATTGGCTTTCGCCATTGCTGCGAGACTGCGGAAGGGACGGATAAAGTCATCCAATGGAGTCTTCCTTTCTTGAACTGTGAGGTGACTTTTCAGTAATCAGCTGTGTTTTAAGTTATCTAATATTTTTTTTTTGCAGAATTTAAGTTATGTTGTTGATTCTAGATTTTATGATAGATATTTTGAAACTTCCCCAACTGTTTTGTTTTGCCGTGACATAAGCAAGAACTTTACGGAGAACAGTAATAAATATTACTCCCATGGTAGCTAATCTTTGAAACTGCATTATCTCTTTAGCTTACAATCAACTTGCTACAATTTCTCTAGTGGAGGATTTTGTAAAGGGTCATATGTGGCTGCCCCCTAGCCTCCTTATTTGGGCAAATTTTTTTATTTTTTTTGAAAAATAACACCATGTAGATTCATCCCTATATCCCTCCTATATACCATTCGAATTTCGTCAGAAACAGAGACTCCTACGGCCTCCATCCGGACAGTAATTTTTTAACGGTAACATGATTTTTTTAAATCGATACCATCGAGATGGAGGCCGTAGGAGTCTCTGTTTCTGACGAAATTCGAGTGGCATATACGAGGGATATATGGATGAATATACATGGTTTTATTTTTCAAAAAAAATAAAAAAAACGCCAAAAAATGGGAGCGGGGGCAGCCCCATTTTTTCCTTTTGTAAATCTTGCTGTCTAGAATAGTGTAACAGATTAAAAAGAATCGGTGCATGTTATCTGACGATCGGTATGACATATCATTATATTTGGATTCAATCTGCCTGATCTATCCTAGCACCTGTGTCCATTCCTTTGATATCGTAAATATGTTGGTCATGCTATTGATCTTCGATATGGATATCAAGACCCGCGTAATGATATTATCAGATTTTGTTAGTTTGTGGCATCTGCCTGCAGTACCCGCCTACTCTTTTGGCCTTTTCGAAAGCCTTGTGGTTGTTTGTTCAGATGAAATGCATTTTAAAGGTGTTTTGCTTGCTCAATAAAAGAGTGCGGCATCTGCGCAACGTGAGCAATACCAGGTCTCAATCTTCCTAATCTGTTTTGTTACTACTGGGAGTTTTAGCTTTATACACTTACCTTAGAACCGGCATTGTAAGCATCTTATTCTTCATTAACACACTTGATCAGGGTTTGTAGCTTATCGAATGAATTGTTAGCCTAATCTGCTTTTCTTGGATTCACCATTTTTGCTCAGCGACGTTGTTGCAAACATTGTCTTGGATTCACCATTTTTGTTCTCCCGAAACGGCTTCGAAGATTACTCATGATATTCTGATGTAGTAATAGGTGTTAATATTTTAATGCAATCCCTTAGATCAGGTTATTTCCTAGTGGTTTTTTGGAAGTCCAGTTCGCAACGATTTCTTCCATTCTTTATTGAGATATTGATCATCGTTGCAGCGTGATGTGGGCACTCCAAACCGAAGTTGTGGCCAGCTATTCTGACCCAATTGTCTCATAGTATGAGGTTGGTTTATGAATATTATCCAATCCCTGCACACCTTTGTGGCAAGTTGGCAGTATAACACCCAGACGTGGAATGCTTCATGTCGTGTTTTTTTAAAGAATGCTCAGTTTGAGATGCGAAAAATAAGATATGTTGCTTGAAAATTTGGATGTGGTCATTGGAACTAAGGGTTCATTTGGTTGCAGGGTTGGGCAGAGTTGGGTTGGGTTGGGGTACCCCTGTGAATAGTAAACTGTGAGGAGGATTGGGGTGTTTGGAAGGAGGGGTATCTCGGGTTGGACCAACCCAACCCTGCAACCAAACGGAGCCTTTGGAGCCAAACTCTATAACGAAATTGAGACTCGAGCTTGGACTTGATAATCTTCGAGCCTAGGAATGCAGACTCGAATTCGTTGAGTGCAAACTCATCAATCTCTTCCTAATTAAATATAATAATTTACTTTGATGGTGTGCTCTTCCACTTTTTATTATATACTGATTGATGTGGTCTTCAAATATTCTTTTCTTTAGCTGTGCGGTCTTCGAATATTCTTTTCTTTACATGTAATTCATATTGGATTTTCTAGCCATAATTCAAATGTTGAGGACTAATGTGCCATAAAGTGCAAATATGAGAGCGTAAATAATTGAGCGAGAATGCGTAAATATATAACAATATGAACCAATCCGAGAGATTTTATTAGTGCGGGGGGGGGGGGGGGGTTGAACCATGGTCTTTAGAGTGGAATCTCACAGCTTCTACTACCAAACCATAAGGTGGGTTCATATGGATTATTTAGTGGATTAGGAAAAAAAATAAAATTCGTTAAGATTGGATTTGATATGGATTGAGCTAAATCAATTAAAATTGGATTGGACATGAATTGAGGTAAAATCTGTTCTAATCCGATTCATATGCACCACTAATCATTTATATGGATTATTTTTAACTTTTGGTACCTTCTTAATCACATGGAATTGGAAATTGAAGAGGAAGTTAAGAATTAAGAGATATAACATGTAAATATCACACAACTCTATGTAATTTGTTGGAAAAGCTTTCAAGATGCTGTGATTACTCCACTGAAGTTTATCACTTAATTTCATTCACACTCCAATGGTCAATAAGAATGGATCAATATGACACTAGAATATATGCTGAGTACATGCACCTTAGATGTTGCACATAGTTGGGACAAACACCTTCCCTAAGCTGAGTTCTCTTTTATAACTATCGCTATAGCATCAAGATGGCTTCCTATGAAGTATTGTATAAAAGACCTTGTAGATTACTTTCATGTTGGAGACAAGCATATTTTGAGTCCATAGCTTGTTCAGATCAATAAGAATAGTGTTGAACTAAAAAAGATGCAGAGGAAATAATGATTTTCAATATATTTCTTTACCAAGAAAATTTGAGGAAGAAATTTTTTAAAGGTGATAGATTGGAACGGATTTTTCTTACACTAGCTAGCTTTCCTTATTTCCCACACTCAAAAATATAAAGGTAATCAAAATGGAATGTCAATTAAATGTTATTTTTAATGATAATTTATTAGGTTTTATTTCCTAATTGATCCATCTTTTTTAATAGCATTAAAAACTCATAAATCTCAACATCCACGTCAATCCAAATCTCCCTGCTCGTATATTAGAGAGAGATGGAGAGAAGGTTCACTCATCGGGAGTCCCATCTTCTTTGCCGGAGGCATCGGCGTCAAATCGGAGGAGCGTGGGGACTTGCGGCATTGAAGGAGTTGCAGAAGAAATGATTGCGAGTTTGAGGGATATACAATAAAATCAATGTATGTATCGGCTTAGGATTACGTAAAAACGAAGATGATATATTTATATAATGATTGGATTTTATTGATACATCTTAATGTATGCGTCGGTTTCATAGGATTATCAAAAACGTAATGACTTGATTTTGAACAAGATATCCAACTGTACGCGTCAGTTCATAAGATAACAGATGTATACAATGACTTGATTTGAGTAAAGACGCCTCATTGTATGTATAGAATATTGATTCTATCTTCTCGAATACCTCCAAATACATATGTCAATCCCTTAAAATATTGCATCGGTATGCCTATGGATGTTTTAGTGGAGGTTTAATTCCCGGATTATGAACTCTGAATTGGTACGCACGATGTCACCTCAATCCATGCTTGATATTTCGTAGGAATCTTTTTACACAAATATGGAGCACGTTGATAAATTCAAAAAAAAAAGTGAGGTCTTTCGTACTAGGCCTTAACCTGAAAACAAAATAGACACTACAAAAAGATTAACAGTTGTGATTCAGATCCTTAATTCGTGGCTATTGTAATTAATTCACTTTATTGTTTAATAGGTATGCATATTTGAATATGTAGCAACGACTTTTGTTATAGGATAAATAATTAATATGAATTAATATGTGGGCATGATGAATAAAATATAAATCAAAAAGTATGTATACACATACGAAAGGACATACAAACTGTATGGTTTAACAAGTTATAATAAGATGCTTAACTTATGCATTAAGATAATAAGATGCATGTAACTTATGCATTAAGATAAAGTATGTAATTTTTTTATTGAATGGACTTACATTACCTAGGATATTTATGTATTCGTATCAACTATTACATCACTAGTTAAAAGAAATCAATACTAATTACAGACATTATTTTATTTCATGATAAATAGAGAGCATTTGATAACCTTAAAAAAAATTAATGCATAGACTAATAAAGAGTCACATGGACGACTTCAAGAGGTCATGCTAGCTCAAGGGGTAGCGATGTAAGGGATGTATGGTTTTCAAAGAATCAAATAAATCAAAACTAAATCCTCTACCGTTGTAGCTATATTGTCGTGTCACGCAATGGGCTACAAGTGTCAGCGGTTAAAAATGTAACAAGATAAGTACATGAAAAATTATGTAAATAAATGATTTATAAAGGTAAACCATTAAAATTATGCAAGAAAATGGTTTATAAAGGTAAACCATTACAAGTTATGAGAGAAATGATGTATAAAGGTAAGCCATTACATGTTATGACAAGAAAATTATTTAATTAAAGATAAATCAATATATGTTAGTAGAAGGAAATGATTAATTAAATAAACTATTATATGTCATGAGAGAAATGATTTAAGAATAATAAATCATCACAAATCATGCAAAAGCTATTTAAGGGGTTATATAAAATGAAAGAATGATTTAAATGATAAAGGAGAGATGCACATGTTATGAATTTCATGAAATGTACCCTTATGATGAAAAATGATAGCTTAAGTATTTTTATGTATATTGCACATGCATGCTCATATTTATGAAAGAAACCAATACGCAACATGTTAGGGAACACACTTATAATGCATGGGAACAATTAGGCACGTAATGATATTTTTCCTTAGAAACTCAAGTACATGCACTATAATGGGTTAAAAAATTGTTAGAATTCTCATGCATGGACTCCGATGCATACTGGACATTAGGCTCATGCAAAGTTTTGTTTATTTATTTCATGTGCATGACAAGGTCGATCAAGCAGATAGGATCACACAATAGTTTCGTCAAGATATTCAATGTGGTAACATTTACTGCATGAACTTGAATGATATTTGTAAAATGTTATTGTATTAACTAGTTATCTTTTGCAACAATGCCCTTATTGGTGATGTATCGATGGGATTCTCAATTTGAATGGATTTTATGAATCCTTATGAAAATGATTTTTATATACTCATCGACTACCATGTATGATTTGGTAATGATTCGATCGTATGAATTAAAGTTCGAACAGTTCATTACAACAGGATGAGAGGTCATCTAATTTATGTGGGAGACCAGTCAAGTACACAATATTATCCAATGAAAATTCAAGTTAGAAGTGAGAGTGGCATGCAGAACTGATATGGGAGTAAAGAAATTTTGTTAAAACTCTGTTGCGACGTTCCTTCCACAGTAGCTGCTAATAACTTCAGATTAACCAGCAAGTGGGAGGGAGAACATGGTACAGAAGGTTTATTTATTTCTTTATTTATAAAATAATAATTTTATATGGATGAAGAACATCAACAACGAAGGAACAAGAGGTAAGATAATATTACACAGAGTCTTCATTGTGGAGACAGTGAAAGCCTATACATTGAAGCTGATATTCTTTTCTGATAGGTTTCCCCTATAATTTGGAGCTGACAAATTACTCTAAAACCAGAATAGGGTATGTGATGGTATCTTCCCATCTATGAACAGGTGAGTCAAGGAAATTCGACCATAGCAGTTGGGAATGGATAAGAGAGGAGATGAGATGTAGTGGTAGGTATGGATTAATGGAAGTTTAGCTGGAGGGAAGAGGTCTATCGAGTGATCAGGTAGAAACAGAAAAGGTCAGCAAGAGGACATTTCAGAGGTCAAAAGGAGGGGTTAGGTGGCACATCATATCAATGCTGATGATGATGATCTTGTGCCCATCAGGGATATATTAGTGGGCACAAACCTTCCCCACCTTTGCACTTCCTGAGATTATCGTCAATGAACAGGTGAAAAGGAATGGAATCTGTGCACCATAGTCTCGACAGATGATGGCCTCTCTCAGTGTCGAGCACACATCAACTGGAGTTGGCCTCATGTCATGTTAGAGCAAATGAATGGTCCATACACCTCTCAAAAGCAAAGGCAAATGCAAATGCTTGCATGCTTCGATAGAATATCAAAAGTGTTTGACCACCTTTCTCATCTTACTGCACTTTTTTTGGGCAACTGGCTAGTGTGCTTCATCTTTTATTTTTATTGTGGATTAATCTAGATGGTAGATTTCTGTGACTCCAATCATTGTCCATGTAATTCGTTCCATGTTCGCATCTCTTCGTTTGAGTCTCTGCAAGTACTGAGATTTAGAAAGGCCGATGGTGATAGAACATGCTCGATTTATATAATTTTTTTTTGCGATTTTCTTTTTTATTCAATATGGAGAAATGGGTCTAAATAATTCGGCTTTAATTTAATTAAAGTTCTCTCCATGCTTATTGGTGTTAGCTAACTTGGAGTTGCGAATTTGTGCGTTAAAAACAGTTTTTTTAAAAAAAATCATGAAAAAATCACTAAAATAAAAAAAACTCGAAAATAGAGATCTTTTCTTTAATCTGACATATAGTGAGATCTTAATAGTATCCGAGCGGAAGGAGGACCACGATTGCTGCAGTAGCAAAGAAGAGTTGCAAGCCACAATACACGAGGGATTTAGCCAAGCTCCACCTCGCTGTAGGAGGTGCCCATCTTTGGAGGCGTTACCCTAGTTGCATTATGAACATCTTTTGTGATCTCCGAACATCCATAATCCAGTCTTTAAGGACTTCTTTGGTTACTGGGATGGGGTGAGTTGGGGTATTTTAATGTGAATAGTAGCTGTTGCGATGGTTATGAGGATTGGAATAAGGAATGTGATGTGATGTCATCTTGATTTGTGATGGATTTCAAACCCAGGAATGCAGGGACGAAGCTAGGAATGTTGGCTTGGGGGGGGGGGAGGGGGCAAGTAGAATAGAAATATTTTTTAGATATATAGAGATATTTTTTACTTAAGCTGTAAAAATTATTTTGACTTCATATAATACCATAATTAAAAATATGAAATATTTTTTCTGAACATATCACAATATTTTTAAAAATTTTGAAAAGGAAACTTGAATAATAAAATTATTCATAAACTTACTACGTCAAAGTAAGACTTGACACAAAAGTTTTTCATACAAAATTATAAAGGGATATTTACCCAGCGAACCCTGAAATCTTTCAAAATTACCTCTACGACCTTTGAAACATCGATATTCCTCCCTAGACCCCGTAATCTTGCTCCGTCTTACCCAACAAACCCTGCCGTCAATATTAACTATATTTGAGTCAAATACCTGAGTTAGTCTTGAGTTAACCTAACAAATTATCATCGGACGGTTAGGATTAGCCAAAATAAAAAAAGGGAAAAAATAATGTGGAGCAGCAGGGAGGTGGGGGCGGGAGCCCATCGGGAGGGCGCTGCAGCAGCAGGGCGGAGGTCGGGAGGTGGGGGCGGGAGCCCATCGGGAGGGGGCCGCAGCAGCAGGGCGGAGGTCGGGAGGTGGGGGCGGGAGCCCATCGGGAGGGGGCCGCAGCAGCAGGGCGGAGGTCGGGAGGTGGGGGCGGGAGCCCATCGGGAGGGGGCCGCAGCAGCAGGGCAGAGGTCCATCGTCCTCCTGCGCCTCCTCGCCTCCTCCGCTCCCCCTTCCGACCTCCCCTTCTCGAGCTTCTTCCGACACGTGCAGCGACATCTGCAAAGCAACCAGAATTGGAGATTGGCGGTGCACACGTCGGAGGTGGAGATCTGGAGGTAGTCGAGGCCGAGGGCGTCGAGGCTGGCATGGAGATTGGCAGTGCGCACGTCGACGTAGGCGGCAACGCAGCGGTCAAGGCGAGAATTGGCATCCAGGCGCTGCGCGATGGAGAGGAGGTCACGGAGGACGGAGGAGGGGATGGGGGAAGGGGAGATGGCGAGAGTGGCGGAGGAGGAAGAGGAGGGAGAATTCATGAGGATGGGGGAGGTGTGGGATTCGAGGAGGAGGCGGAAGTGTGACTCGAGGCGGAGGAGGGAGGCGGAGAGGAGGCCGGAGTCGAGGTTAGGGGGGGAGGGGAGGGAGAGGAGGAGGGAGCGGAGGGAGGAGAGGAAGGGGGGGTCGGCGAGGCTGTGGTCGTGGAGGAACTCGAGGATGTCGAGGAGCCACTGGAGGGCGAGAGGGGAATGGGAGGAGAGGAAGCGGAGGGCCTCCTCGAGGCGGAGGACGAGGGAGAGGAAGGAGGGGAGGTCGGGAAGGGCGGGGGAGGAGGAGGGTAAGAGGGAGGGCTCGAGGCCATGGAGGGCGTCGAACACGCGGAGGACGGCGGCGGCGTGGCCGACGGCGCGGTCGATGAGGGAGGGGACGGAGGGGAGTTCGGACGGATCCGCTCGGAGCGGGCGGACGGAGGAGAGGAGGGAGGGGAGGCGCTGCCGGATGTCCGAGAGGCGGGAGTCGGCGGAGGACAGGGAGAGGGAGAGGGACGGCACGGTGGGGTTGAGGTTTCGAGGAGGACGGCGGGGAGGGCCAAATCCAAGGGAAAATGGCAATGAATGTAAATTTAACAAACAAATTGGGTATAATGTAAACAAATATAACGGAAGCCGGTTAGTTTTAACGGACAAATGGATGGGAGTTAACCAGAGGGTCTGCACGGTAATGGTTAGCAAGATTACGGGGTCTAGAGAGGAATATCGATGTTTCAAAGGTCGTAGAGGTAATTTTGAAAGATTTCAGGGTTCGCTGGGTAAATATCCCAATTATAAATGTCAGGAACCATTCATCTTCTTTATATCCTCTTCTTTTTAATTTAGAATTATTCTTTAAATTTTAGAATTGTTCCTTAAAGTATCTTTTTTATAAAGCATTCTACAAGCATTGCAGTTAATACCCGGCGGAGATTACGAACGTTTCTCTTTTTATATCACCAATTCGGTGCATCTAATCAAGTTTTATTATTCTCTTTTTCCTTTGGCGTGGATTGATTGGCAGAAATGCAAATATACAAATACATATGGATAGGGATATAGGTGTTACTATATCCTTATCTATTTTTAAATACAAATATAGATGCGGATACATACATTGACGAATATAAAATTATATTACCATATCCTTAAAAAAATGCATAGAGATGTAAAACAAGTACCAATCACATACAAATATTCCATATATTAGCTTAAATATACAGGCATTAGATGGAATATAGATTATATAATTATACTAATTATACTTATATCATAATAATTATATCAAATATGATGAAAGAAGGTATAAAACAATAGGTTTTGTCATTTGTACTCCTTTTAGTACGTGCAATATGAGTTGTCTCTTTCTTTTTCGTAATATCAATTGTGCCCATTATTCTTACAAAATTCACAATTATCAAAGTGATATCATTATCTGTATCAATTCTGAATAGGGAGGAAAATAGACGAGCTTCAAGCAATGCGAATATGCATCTATAGAAATAGAAACAAAAAATGAGAAGTTGAAAAAGGAAGCTATGCTATTAGGAGATTTGGGATTACGTCCTCATGCGCCCTTTCACTCACGCCCGTTATTTCGAACATGATGGGAATTAGTCAATTTTTTAGCTTTTTGAATTTGGAAAATCAAAATATCACGGGCAGACTATCTCATTTAACTGAAAAAAAGGAAGGCAAGAGGGGAATATCTCGTTTACCTAAAAAAAGAAGGCAAGGGGGGCCAATGCCCTATCTCTTGGTATGTAGGGAGGGAAGGCGAGGAGTAACGGGGAGGCCTGGCCCCCTCCCGTCCCCCCTCCCTCCGTCCCTGCAGGAATGTAGGGTGTTTCACCAGATTACCTCGGGTAACCCAGTAATCAAATGGACCTTAAGGGCCCGTTTGGTTACTGGGGTACCCGAGGTATCTCGATGTATCCCCCTCCAACCTTGGGTTGGAAATCCATCATAAATCAAGGTCATATCATATCACATTCCTTATTCCAACCGTCTCCCAACCCTCATAACCATCAAAACACCTACTATTCACAAGTGGATACCCCAGCCTACCCCATCCCACTAACCAAATATGTCCTAAGAGCCTGTCTGATAACTGGGTTGGGTTGGTTGGAGTATCCTCCTATGAATAGTAGATGTTTGGATGGTTGAGAGGGTTGAAGATGGTTGGAATGATAAATGTGAAGTGATGTCACATTGATTATGTGTTATATTAACTTTTCTTATGATTATAATATATTTTTATGTTAATTTTTTGTATTTGAACATGGCTACAAAAATATTATAACAAATAAATTATGGGATTTGTGTAACTAATTCCAATACACGAATGCATGTATAGACATGGAGATATGCCTAGGTCTGCTAATGATGTAAGGGGCAATACATTCGATATAGTCGGTGTAACATCCACACTAGTGGGAGTGAATCTCATTCACGCGATCACATGTTACCCAACAACCTTCAAAAGAGTTGTACAATATACCAAGGTACAAATAGTTTTAATTTTTTTAATATAAAAGTTAGAAAAAAAAGATAAAATTCGTAATACATATGATGGCTCACAATAAGAGAGTAAATAAACAAAAAGTCTTCGTTATATAATAACCGAGACTGCATTAAAAGAACTCCACTTAGTAGCATATAACCTCAAATATACTCGTCCTCAAGTAGTGAACTGAACATTTGATCCTTAGTCTATGTTAGAATTTTAATTAAACAAAGAATAAGCAAACTTGCTTAGTATGACCACTATAACAAAATTGAGCTATAGCTTATAGCGATGTTTTTTTCAAAATATGTCACTAAATTAGCCATTGTTAAATATATAATAATGATATTATTCGTTGTGAAATGAGTTTTCGTACTTGAAATTAGCAACGAATATAATATATGTCATTGTATTATTAGCAACAATTCAAATAGCAACGCTTGTTCGTTGATATTTTCAAAATATCAACTAATCGTCACTAATTTTTTAGTTCAAAATTTAGCAACGATTAATTAGAAGTTTGAAAAATAGCAACGGATAAGCGTTGCTATGTGAACCGTTGCTAATGATATAACATCATATATGATATTCTTGCTAATTTCGAGTACGAAAAATCATTTCGCAATGAATACTATCATTGTTATATATTTAACAATGATTAATTTAGTGACGGATTTTGAAAAAATAGTCACTATAGCTCAATTTTGTTGTAGTGGACATGATATAAATAAATGGGAAAGCCTTCTCCTATTATAAGTAGGGTCAGTTACATGGACTCTTGCTCAAATTCATGTTGAAAGATTCGATTATCTTTTATACTGATTGTCGACTACCTAACACAACCTCCATAAGAGGTGATTTGAACCCTGATCTTTTGAATGGTAGGCAGGTTGCACTATTAAATAAGAACTATAATATACTTATGAAAAACATATGAAAGAAGCAAATGTAGAAACTAGCCATAAAAGAGTGCTAACAATAAAGTTGGGATTCCTATAGTTCTTTTATTTTCTCAAGGACATATAATCTATCAAATTAATTCATATTCCTTTTCTTCTATATATGAACCCTGATCACCAGCTAAAGGATAAGCACAATACTTATTAGTGCAACCTATTCAATTACATGTTTTAACATTGAAACTTTATTTTATTTATTTTATTTTTTGTTTTATTTTTTTATTTTTTTATTTTTATTTTATTATTGCATACACCTAATTATATGTGCATATTGCATGATCATGTACAACAAAAGATCAAAGCATTCGAAAAGCTAGAAGAAGCATCGAGTTTTCTTATTGAAGTTCTTGATGTAAAAGCCACACATGTATATGCATATGTAACATACAGAAATGCTATGATCTCTCTAACTAAACTCGACTTCGTTTCAAATTTTAGCCTGATCAATCACCTTCATGATTTAATAGATCATCTGTGCTCGATATCTATTTGTTAATTGATTAGTTTGTAGATCTAATAAATTATTATACTTACTATCTATTTCATTGATCAATCACCTTCTTTCGATCGATCAAAATCTCTTACTATCTATTTGTAGGTCGATCACCTACAAACTTAATTGATCACTTGATCTTCCTGTTTTGACATCTTCCTATCAACTTGTACGACATATCGATCCCTTTTATATCATTGTCGCTTTTTAAAATTCAAAATAGTTCCTATTTGTATTTAATTGAATATCGAGGGTGACTTAATTGTTTCAATCTTAGTTGGTCGATCAATTTTTCCTTACGTTTCAATACTGTAAGTTCTGTGATTGATCACTAATTTTGGTTGAGCAATCTTTTTGTTCTTTTAAATGATCATTTTAATATGATTAAACAATCTCTTCATTATTTTGACAATGCTTTATTATTCAACTTCTCACGACTATATGCATGACATAAAAGTACTCCCTTTGTACTAGTCTCTTACACAAGTCATACGAATAACTAGGATCCTAGAATCCCTCTAATGATCTGGTAGTAAAAGCAATGACTCCTATTTCAAAAGGACCAGGGTTCGAATCCCACCATTCTACCAATAAAAAATATAACTAGGATCCTACTGAGCAATAGCTGGTCAATATTGTCTCACCTTCCCAACCCTACAACCAAACTAGTATCCTACTGAGCAACATGGCTCAGGAGAACATACATCCATTTACTCGCGTTCTAAGATTCTAGTCATCTAACAAGTAATATGATGATATTCAGTATTGTGTGCAAGGAAAAACCATTGGCAGGTAATTAACAATTTATCTCTATTCAGTTTATAACATAAAAATATTGTAACACCCCAATCCCAAACATAGTCCCACATCTAAAGCTCACAAAGTGTGAGAGTGAGTTATAAGTGGTGGGGATTACTACTTGACAACATGTGCTTAAGCATTTTGGGTGGTTGTCAACAGATCCATTTGGGCTCGTGCCCAACAAGTTGTCAAGATCAGTTTTCCTCAATAATGGACTGAGGACCTAAGCTCGAGACGTTACAAATGTAAGAAACATAACGTACTTCTAAATAACTATTACAAAACCTTTCATTTTGAAAACATTAAGGTAAACAAAACAAGAATGTAGTCCTTCCTTTGGGTAACAAATATAGATAGTGCAATCCTTGAGAGTAATAGAAATCTAGTAAAGGCTCCGACACTAGCTCCCTGAAAATGTAGATCTATCGAGTTTTCAAATTTAAAATTTAGTTCAAGTGTCGTTGCAACTCAACATATCAATTATTCAAACAAAATTTATATTTTTATTCTTAAAAATATGGATAATGACAATTCTACGAATGTCGAACTCAAGGAGGCACTAGATAGGTACAAAAAACTCTAGTTGTATAATGCAAATGTTTAGGAAAATCTATGGCAATTTTATGTTTTTTTGCTGTTTTAATATTTTTGTACAATATCACTAATTGTGAAGCTCCGTATTTTTAAATTATGAAGAGCTATCAATATCCAAATAATAAAAGTGATGACTCTATTGTATTGTGTATATCTCTTCGAGATCTTTCGAATGAGTCTAAGAACATCAAATTCCAAATTTATGAGCTCAACATGTGGTTGTTTTAGTGTAAATGGGCCAATATCCAAAACTAGTTTTGAATTGGATTCAATTTGGACTTTTCCTATATACAAGAGGGTAGAGAAATGAAACGATAAACCTCTTTCCACCCCTCATCGGAGATCCACTTCCATCACTAGAAATCTCATTAGAGAGCTACTGCCATGGTCAGTAAAGTTGATCTGATCGACGATCTGAGGGCATGGAGAGGACTGCAAGGTCATCGCCTTGTAAGCGCAAGCATTGCATGTGGCATGATGGAAATGTTGTTTCTGTGTTTGGGAGGAGATCCCGAGAGAATATCCTCGAGATAATGGATTAAACCCTCCTCTTATTGTTGGTTACTTATATTTTTTTATCATATGTTTACACAAATCTCTAGAGCCCATAGGTGCATGATACACTTTTTTGGATAAGTTGCTGATTCATTTCTTGGATCCTAAGAGTTCTATACATTGGTTTCTATCAAAACACATATTATTATGGATAGAACGATGAGAGGAAAGAATACATGATGTTAAAATTAAAAGTGTGCACTGAAAAGTTTTACACTAATCATTTGAAGTGACTAATCCAACAATTTTGGCCCAATGTCAAGAGCTGATCAATCTGCCAAACAGATTAATCAATCAATAAATGATCAGTCAATGTGATTGGACTAATCAAATAGTGTTGCTCCCTAGATTAGAACTGATCGATCATTCTAGAGAGACTATTTGATCAGTTGTCAGTCGATCAACCCAATTAAACTGATTGATCAGTGAACCTGCTATACTCAAATTGGAACTTGAAAATCAAGATTTTCGCCAATTGAAATGTAGAAATATGCAGGAAATCATGGGATGGAATGATACAAATAAATATTTTTCCACTAAAATGACAACTCCATGGATTAAAATATAAAGGAAAGGGGTCCAACTCCATATGAATGAAATAATATCATGTGCTGAGCCATGAGTGTTGCATTGTAACAATGTATGCATGCAAATACAAATGGCCAACATATCGCTAAAGATAATTCTATTGTTGCACGATTGTTCGTGCCCTATAGACGAATCTTCTCACAATGGATTTTTGCCTTGCACATAGATGTGTTTTCCATGGGTTGATGGAGATAGGTACCGCGAGGATGTGCAGGCACCATTGTACCCCGAAGTTAGAAATTTAGATGGTTCTGATCCTGACTGATGAGTTGGATGACACCTTGTATTTGGTGGTTAATTTTGTATTCTGGAGCTGCTCAATGGAGTTTGTTGCCAATTAGTATAGTTTGTAGCCTAAGGTTTGCTTTCATACTTAAAGTAGTACTTAGATATTGGTTGGTGTTTAACCACACTAATTATTTTTCTAAAATCTATCACTAGTCCTAGGATTTGGTTAAATAAAGGGGAAATTGATGAACTAGTTTCCTACATCAGGAAAAAATAAAGGTCTTCAAAGTTTTTTTTTATCAAGGTGTGCTATAGCAAGATACATTGTGATTTGTGAGATCGGACTCGTGCCATACTCCATTGAGAACTTTCACTTGGGAGCACTTGATTGCGCCTATTTCACGAGATGTTTTCGTGGATGAGTTCCATAGCTAGTTCCACCCATTTGATAGAAGATCAGAGGATATTGTTTCTTGCGCCACGGCACGGACCTGTGACGACCCAAGAATACTTTATCTTCTTCATGAAGATCTCCCACCAATCACCAACACCTACTACTTTTACCAAAGAGAACTTGCAAAAGTTCATTCGTAGCTGGCATTGCAAAGTTAATAATAAATTATTTCCTTTTTTGTTTCATCTTCATTAAAGAGGTAACTACTAAAGCCATGAAGATGGAGACGACTCAAAGTCAACTTTAGGAGGAAAATCACAATTATGGCATCCACATTTTGATAGACCATCATGTTAGAACTATTGTTTTCCCTCACATAGATCAGAATGAACCAATAATCATTGCAATCAAAATAATCTCAAAAACAAACGAAACATATATGGCACTTTCAGTCACAAGGTAAGCAGTCAAACCACAAGTGCATATATATTTAACGTGGAAATACTCTTAGATAAAATCCATGATAGAGTTATCTGACTCAACTTTGAACCTGACCCAAACAATCGTTCCACTAAACTGAGTTGCTTGCACAATCAACTCAATTGTATTATATATATAAACAAATCTAACAACGTTAATATCAAAGTAAATATGTAATAAAGAATATGAGACAAAACTAGAAGGATCTTATAGAAAAAAGTGTGTTCGTAAAATGATCACAGAGCATCAGATTGCTAGGAGTGAATCACAGTCGAAAAATAGCTCTTATAACTTTGTTTCAGAGGATATAGTGAAGAGTAAAGGAAATAGACATATTTCTTTTAGTTCTATGTTGAAAAAGAGAGGCTTATAGTCATATTTATAGGCCTAACTTTTCCATAGCCATTGAAGAGAAAATGACAAGGAAAAATATCCAAAAATGCCATATAATCTATCATACATAGAAGATGATCTATTTGGATGAGATGATTGATTTTGGGGGAGAGATTGTTCGATCATAATTCAAAAAGTGATTGCTTACCCAAATGATTATCATAGTATCGTTAAGTGAACGTTAAAACTTAAACATTGATCGATCAGATAATGAGGATTATCTATTAGGAATGATCGTTCAGTCAAGAAATTAGTTTGATTAGAAGTGACAGAATATGGCATGCATATTGACCGATTAATGTGATATTTAGGTCTAAATTGTAGGATGCATGATATTTTTTGATGTTATGTACATAATACGTTATGAATGTCTCAATAAAAGAAAAGTCTTCCACTTCCTTTTGAGCCTAAGTTTATCTCTTTGAGTCTGAGATCAAGTTTAGGAAGAAGAAACTAAAAAGCCCAAAGGGAAGTCAAATCTAAGGAACATAATCTCTTTGAGTTTGAGATGAAGTTATTAAATTTGGTCCAATAGCTTCCTTGCTTTTGACCTAGCTACAAACTAATTACACAGGTTTTGTTATTATCAAAATATGCATGCTTATGCATGAGATCACAATATTTTCTTTTCTTTAATTTTCTAATCTTTTCTTTATTATTTTATTTTGGATTTAGATACATGTATTTGTATAGTAATTAGAGACTAGTTATAGATGAATAATGAATGTCAATTTGTTCGAGTTAACTGTGCTTACATGTGTTTTAATGGGATTTAAAGATAAAATAAAAGAATAAAGGTAGATGAATGACTATTCATCAGTGTTTTCCACCAATATTCTTAAATATTTGTCTCTTATTATTTGAATTCCTAAAACATAGGATACTTTTTCCATGTCTTTCATATCAAATCCATTATTCAATTTCTCTTTTATTTCATTAAGTATTGTTATGTATGCGTACATACACACACATACATACAAACAATACACACATAATACATACATACATATGTACATACATAAATACACACACACACATTTTATGTGCGTATCTGTTTGTGTATACATATATGCATGTGTGTGTATGTATGTATATGTATATGTGTGTGTGTTTGTATGTATGTATGCATGTATCATCTCTTTGTTCTCTATTTAGGAAGATTGCCTTCACATCTATTTGGAATAAATTTCAAATCCATAATACAACTATGGCTACATTTGTATTTGTATTAATGCAAACTTCACAACAAGATAGTAGATTTGCTTTAAGTCTACTCCAAGTCTCCAACTTCTTTTATATAATAGTTAAGAATTAATCTTTCTTTATCTTTATCAATAGTGCCAAATACTTTGAATTTTTTTTCTTGAATGCCCACTGGCATCTTATTGGTTGCCTTTCTTCTGGTAGATCATATAACTCTCATACACCATTTTACTCAACCGAGTCCAATTCAGCCTTCATGGTTTCCATCCATGATTCCAACTCACTCGAAGCCACAATTTCATTAAAAGATATGAGATATGTATAATACACTACATCCTCATATACGATGTAACACGATACCTCATACCCATAGAAATAATAATATTCCATCCATGTAGGTTGTGGTATGAGCCTCTTGTTGTTGATCATACTCGTGGGCTATGTATGTTTTCCCCATCTCTTCCAAAGGATCATCATAATTTATAAGGTCATTCTCTATGTATGTTGATTAATAGCATCTGCTGATTCTTATCTTAGCTCAAAGTCATCTTCATTATGCTCTAGGCAAACATAGTATCAGATTCATTTATTTCATGCTCCTTCTCTTCATAATGTTTAAGGAAGGTTACTTTCAGGACTTTAAAGAGATCGTTAGACTCATAGAAGAACTCATGACTTTAAAATGCTCACTATGCAATAAATTTTCACTTTAATGCCTTGAAATATAGCTCATTTCTATATTGATTTGGTACCAAGACACGTCCTACCCATTCCCATTTTTATGATGACTTAACCTGGGTTTTATTCCATTCTTAATTTTAGACGACGTCGATACCATGGACATGGTGAGAACTCTATTATGTTCGTAATTAACAGACACTACTACTACTCCTTAAAATTTCTTTGAGATACCTAAGGGTGACAACATACACAATATTGTACTCATTGGTCTTTCTTTCAACTACATCATTTCATTGCTATGTATAATTCATCATAGTTTGCCATAAATGCTCGCTTGAATGTAGTATTCCTCGAACTCCTTTGAGGAATAATTTCTACCTCTATCACTCTCAAGAGTTTTAATTGGTTTTCCAAATTTTATCTCCACTTATGTCTTATATATCTTGAACATTTCAAAACCTCTACCTTTCTTCCTAAGATACACACATACATATACACACATATACATACATATATATATAGGAGAAGTTCGAGTAATCACCAATAAATCTTATAAATTATTCCTTATTTATGTGTGTATTGACATTTAGTTCTTCATATGTGTCTGAATTGATCAAGACCATTAATTCGGCCAACGACCATCTTATTGAGAAAGGTTCTTCTCATCATTTTACACTAAAACAATATTCACATCATTTAATCCATCTTCGAGTTTCCTGGATGCTACAATCTCTTATACCACAAATTATATTCATACAAATAAGATAAAGAATAGACAGAAATTACATTCACTAAATCAATAAAATTTATTATAACAAGAAAGAAAAGGCAATGCTCGTGAATAAACTTTCCCATAGCATGGACGTATTATGCTTTCCAATTGTTAAATGCTTATTATAAACACGAACTTCAAACTCCTCCTTGAGCGGACTAAAACAAGTATGAGGTTTTGATACATTCATATATTATATAGTACATATTGAAGTACCATGATACTATCACCTAGCTAGATCCTATATGTTTGAATACCTATGACATTCAAGTAGGTGGTGTTCTCCATGAAGATCCTTTTTCATTTTTACATCTCTTTGAAGTCTATTAGCCTCTCCTTTGTCTTGAAATGTAGCTAGCCACTCTAGAGTCAATCCACCATAGTCATAGTCGTCATAGTCCGGGATAACATACCATGATTAGTATAAATTCCATGTTATGTTGCCTTTGTTTTTTAGGTGCTTTTGAATTTCCTGGCATCTTCTTGTTGGTTTAGTTGACCATGAAGTTACCAAATTTGCTACAACCATGGAATCAATTGAGTGGGTATTTCCTACTTTCCTTAGAGGGTTCAAGTCATTTCCTTACATGTATCATAACATCTTCACTTTCCTCAACTTCAAAGATTCTAACTTTTGATATTTACTTTGAAAATTTCTTCTCAATTGCCAATCAAGTAGGTATGTCGCACTCTTAATGCTCTTGTTCACCTCAAAGATGTAGAGACCATGTTGAAAGACAACGAAGACTTCTTAGAATGGTTGCTATTTGCATTCCTTTTTGAATTGTGCATTCATTAATTGCTAGATCTTCGGCCGTTGCGATCATCTTATTCACATACTATATGATGATTTTAGATGCATTCATCCTACATGAATTGTACTTCTTAGAGGAAGTCAGATACTCACTTCCAATTTGGAGTGGTATTTGTTGTTTGTTGTAGTTTAGAGTTAGTTTGATAATTTACAGGTCAAGAAGACTCTTATTGTAACGCCTCGGAAATTTCGGCTTTTTCCGAAATTCTAACATATATACAATATCATACTCATTAGAAGCGTCTCGTCGCAAGCTTTCCAACGAGACCAAGATTGCGTAAATCCGAGTTCGTACAAGGAAGTTATGCATGTTTTAGTGAACCATGGTCAATGACAATTTTGGAAGGTAGACCCGCGGATTTGCACCTTACTGCATACGTTGGAGATATTTTGAGGGATAATTTCACCTCAAAATTGACAACCTTATTTCCTATTCTCCATCTTTGAATGGTCTTTAAAATCACATTGATCTCTTTCCATTCTCACCCTTCTCTAACTTGACTCTTGATTCCTCTTCGCTAGAGAGACGAGAGGAAGAAACTCTTCCCGTTGGCGAGGCACGAGGCTCCAGAGCTTCGTTACAAGGAGAGGAGGAAGAACGTCGTCGCAAGGGGAAGACGTCGTTGCACTCAGATTGTTGATCGTGTGCTCGGATCAAAGGTTCACGTGAAGGTAACGGATCTCAACACCCCCTTGTTATTTCGCGTACTTTGCGATGGAGGTTGTTGATTTTAGAATTTGATGCTCGATTTCAATCCTTTCCCGGGATCATCGTTTGCTGTTGGTACTTTGTGACTATTATCTTGTCAAACGGTTTCCACATCCTTTTAGTGCGTAAATCAAGTTGAGAAATAATCTTGTCCTAATAGTTCATATTAAATTATTTCAAGGTATTACAAGATGAGGTCGTTTAGTTTTTATCTGTTAAGGAAAATTGAAAGTCAATAAAGGTATGTTATTAAAATTTATCAAATGTGTGCATAGCACATAAATTGTTCATCTATATTTTTCCTTTTTATAATAAATTTCTGCCAATGGATTTATATATCATAAAAAAATTCGGATTGGCAATATGATGTTGGCTACATGATTGTGTATCCTTTAACTTGTTGCACGTCAATGGTACCTGTCGTTTCATGCAATTCTTCTTTAGAATCTTTAATTGATACACCATTCTATTAATAAAATTAATTAATCTTATTTCCATATTTTCAAATTAGCCGTATTTAAAATGATGAATTTTAAGGTAGTATATGCTTTAATGGTATAGTTTTAATAGGTGCATGCACTTGAATATTTATTCCATATCCGTTGATTGAAATTCACGGTTTAAATTTTGTGAACTCTTTTATAACGTCAATATAGAGCCATATACCTTAGATGTCGTCCAACTGCGTAGGCCTTGTGAGTAAAGGATACAACCTCGTATGCCATTTATCATATTACTATATAATAAGTTTCCTTGTTGTGGCCTTTCATTGTCTAAATTCTTAAATTGTATATTTCCTTATTGTATAAATTAGGGAGCAATAATTTTAGTCATTAATTCATGTATGGATAACTGTTTTGAAACGTCCACTTATGTGATTATCTTGAAACATAAATGACGTGCATTGGTCTTTCCACAGTTTGGAATTATACAACCTTTTATAATAAATTATGGAATACATACTCATCTATCAGTGTTGCACTAAGGAGTAAGTTGTCTATATTATCATAACATGTTATATATCCCAAGGTTGATAGTAGGGATCTTCAATTCGCATGTTGCGAGGTTTAGATGGTGATTTTCCTAAACAGTGTTGGATTGTGGAAGTGATTATCAAAACGGGATATGGTCAGTACGTGATTAGATGCTCAACTGTTTGTTTTCTTTAACAATTACCGATAAGAGAAATTTGTTGTGTTTGGGTATAATGTATGATACTTATGGGTATACCCGGGAACAAATGATAATGGGATGGATGGTGACCCGAGGTTCCTCTATGATGATGGGGTTGGTTTGTCATATAATGTGATCTATTATTAAATGTCATGGTTAATATCCTTCGAATAAGGTATAAATATGCATGCGGATTTTTTTTTAAAAAAAATAATAAAACCTACAAGGTGGGTGCACATCCTTGTAGTCTGGCTGAGTCGACAACGAGTCATCCCCACTCGAGGGGCATCACAGAGTGGGGAGATGGTAGATACTCTGGAGCTTTTTAGGTGGATGCACGCGTGCATCGTACCATATAGATTCGTTTTGCGACTATTGGTTTTGGGGTGAGAAAAACTCCCCTGGCAGACTCAGTTGACAGAATTGTGGTTCATGGGGCTATATGCCTCGTGTCTTGAGTGTCAGAGCACTACCAACCAGACTAACTGGAGGATCGCGCTTGCGCATAGGTCTTAGTCTGCACTTTGAATCAAGCGATGCATGTTTCATTCCTAGTGTAGACTTTCTCCTTTGACGGTGAGTCCGGAATAAATAAATAAATAAATAAGCTATGGACCAAAGAACTTAGAAGTGGATTAATTATGTAAATTGACAAAACTCTACTCATTGCTTGTAACTTAATTAGAGACTTTATACTTGAGTACTTAGAATACGTTCATTATACCTCTATAGTTACTGCACTTGCATTGCCTACCTAAAGTTTCTTTTATTTATAAATTATTGTTATATCCTTACTGGGTCATTTGACTCACAAGTTACCCCTCTTGGAAATCCAACAGAAAATCTTGAGCAGTAAACCGAGGCGAGAGTTTTTGGCAGTATCTGAGAATCATTTTAGAGGATGTTACCTAGTTGGGTAGTCTACTATTATTATTCTCCATCTTCTCTTTTGATGATGTAATCACAAGAGTTGTTTTGTTCTGGTTATCTCAAGTTGTGGACATTTTCTATATGAATGGAAATTTTCTTTTGCCATTTCTTTTGTATGAATGTTTTATCATGCAGGTTGTTTATAACTGTTGTTGGGTAATACTTGTGATTGAGCATCGAGATGCGCTCCTATCGAGGAGGGGCGTTACACTTATCAACTAATTCAGCTCCATGTATGACAGTGTAAAACTCCTACTCTTATTTTGACTTCTGGGGATGATCATCTGCTCTAGGAAGGTAAGGATCAGGCTCAAAGAAAGACCCTTCCCCCTCTATTCTCTTGCATGTAATTCTTCCACCCCCGTAGCGTGGACGTGACAATAGCCAGCTGTCTAGGAATTGGGAGCACACCAATTGTTTGACCTCCTTGCGTCCTAGGGGAGCGTCGACCCACCTTCTTTCTACTCGATGCCATAGGACTTCCGCTCCTTTGGATTCGCTTCCCTCCTTCTATAATTTGTTCATGGAACCCGATCTTCTCCATTGTTGTATTTTCAGACAAAGTAGGATCGAGTTTATCTATAATGGAGGGTATCTTACCATGTAGTAGAGTAAAGCAGATCTTTCTATTTCACAATTCGTAATTGGTAATATAAAACTACTTAATTTTTCCCATCTCAATGGATGCAGTATTGTTTGTCATTTTGGATTGGGTACCCTATTAGGGCTTTTATTTCACGAGATGTGAGTTTCGTTGCCGACGGTAGTGGCAATACACGAGTTGTATGTAAATTTATTACCAAGTGCTGACAAGATCAACGATTGAGGGTTAGATAGTGGTGGTGATGACAACAATGATAAGGCCATGATAGGAACAACGATTGGAGGCAAGACCGCATAGCTCTGATACTACTTGAAGGAAAGTATATGTAACGTCCCGGGCTTAGGTCCCCGGTCCGTTATCGAGGAAAACTGGCCCTGACAACTTGTTGGATCGGGCCCAATTGGACCAGTTGACAACCACCCAAAATGCTTAAGCCCAAGTTGTCAAGTAGTAATCCCCATCACTTATATACCACACCCACACTTTGTGAGTTTTTCCATGTGGTACTATGTTTGGGGTTAGGGTGTTACAACCTCCCCCACTTATATTCGCAACGTCCTCGTTGCGATATGGCCCATCACTTATTCCCAGTGATAGTGGCGGCTGCACGCTCCGGGTAGCCATTTCCTCCAACCTCTTTGTAGGGGCGGCTCCACCTCTCGGGTAGCCCTTTCCACTATCAGAGAGAATTTGGCTCTGATACCATTTGTAACGTCCCGGGCTTAGGTCCCCGGTCCGTTATCGAGGAAAACTGGCCCTGACAACTTGTTGGATCGGACCCAATTGGACCCGTTGACAACCACCCAAAATGCTTAAGCCCAAGTTGTCAAGTAGTAATCCCCATCACTTATATACCACACCCACACTTTGTGAGTTTTTCCATGTGGTACTATGTTTAGGGCTAGGGTGTTACAGTATACCACCGATCAAGTTGGAGAGAGCGAGAGATACTGAAAGAACGTGTTGGGAAATGGCTCCTAACGGGCAGAGGTTCCATATTTCCACTCCCGATGGGAGGTACAACATATATAGGGCTTGAGCCATTGCATTGTTTGCCCCCTTTCTCCACACTCCATGGGTTGTAGTCTCCCTTGAGACCCCACCTTGCACAACAACAGGTGGCGGTTGCTCGATCGCGAGATCCTTTCGAGAAGTCGTTCAACTCCATCAAATGAATTGCTTCTTCTCGCATTAGCTCAAAATCGAGATTTTATAAAACAAATTTTGATTTACACATTGTAAATAAATGGGCACAAATATCTTGAATGTTTTAGTTTTTCTAGTTTACCCATTTTACACACATTAAATGATCCTCTAATATGCTGCTGAAATGCCAAAATTTACTATGCCCTATTTTTGTCACTACTCTCGGATGTGGAACTTATCTACTTTTCCTTTTTAAGTTGAAACATTAGTTATGGAGTCAATAAAAGGTTAACTTATACTTTATTTCCAGCCACTTCAACACTATGTGGATTACTTTAGTAGTACGAGGGTTTCGTTGTAGGTACATGAGTAGTATATGGGTATTCAGATATGCTTGTATTCAGGGTCCATTTGTAAGGGAGTAGTATATAAACTCTTTAGGGGTATGCCTCCTTATATCCTCGGTATTCTTCTTTCCTATACAGAGTGAAAATCATTCGTTGCAGTCCAAGGATGTAGTCCAGTTACAGGTAGACCGTGATTGAACCTGTTTGTACGTACGATTGTTTCTGCCATTCGTAACACCCGAGAAATGAGATGAAGTTGTCTATAGGTTTTTTTTGGAGTTCTTAGATTAATTTATGTTTAGAACATCGTGATTGTTAATATGCCTTGCATCTTAACCATTGATTGTGTTGAAAGAAGTTGAAGAACCATCTAATGTCCATATTGTGCCACCATACACTACCAATTTTATATGGGTATTTGGATCCATATGTATTTGGTGTCCATTTAAAGGGGACTAGTGTATATAAACTCCCTTGGATTAGGACACTATGTATCTTTTGTGTTATTCTTCTCGACACAGTGGAAATGTCCATCGCCCAAGAACGCGACCAAGTTATGGTTGAACATTCTAAATCAATGTGCTTGTGTTCCTGCTTGATTGATCGCGTTTACGTGTATTTGCTTCTGAAGTTCGCAAACAACGTTCATGTACTTTGATTTTCTTAAAACTATTGGATATGCTTACTCACTTACATAGTTAACGATTACATCGTGAATGACAGGATGCTGTCAAGTAATTGGGTTCAAGTCCGAGGAGTAATGAATCTAGACTTCTAACATACAGCATCATGCATACCCTTTTTATGTGAACTGGCAAGAAATGAATTTTTTTATTTTTTTTAGTAGCAGACTTGGTAAGTTCGGAGGTCAGAAACATCGTCTTGAGTTTCGAACCCGGATCCTTTAAGGAGTACGCACCCTGGGATAAGTAAAGGAAACAAGACTTGTTATCATTTTTTTATGAAAACCTCCATTATAGACGTTCCATGTGCACATTGAAACAAGATTTGTTTATCCCTTTTGCTCTTCTATACTTCAACGATATTCAGTGCTCCTATATTCTTACAAAATTCATGGTTTTGCTCTTTTGTTATATCAATTATGCTTCTACGTTACCTTTAATTGAAGCGTAAAACTATGAATTTTGCAAGAATATAGGGATACAACTAATATTACAAAAAAGGAAGATATACAACTGATATTGCAGAAATTAATAAATGCTTAAATGAAAAAAAACCTTAAAACGGATATAAGTGTAAAACCGGCATGTACTTATTTTACAATGATATGTGAAAACATGTGCCAGTTGTAATCATGGCATCAAATTTTGCTGGAAGTCAATAGAATTTCGATTGCAATATGCGAGATAAGTGTGATCGAAGTCCACATGAAATGGTTGACATTTGAGGTTGTCAATAGAAGAGTTGGTGACCGACATGATCAAAATTTCAACAAATATTTTGATCGAATTTTGATGGAAGTTTCGATTCCTTTGGTTACTGATACGATAAACGAAACAAAATCATTTAAAGAATTGGCTGTAACGTATAAAATTTTTCCTTAAATAAGACAAGGGTCTTAGAAAATTCCATCAAATGTTCGTCCCAAGTAAAATCATCTTATCTAGGTATAAAATAGAACAAGTTATCCTAGTGTTGCGGAGTTCCGTTATGATCATATCATCATATTATATTTATTACGTATTTATATTCTTCTCATTCTCAAATCAACGGAACGAGCACATGTGCTTATAAAGGTGTATAAGATACGTACAAAATCATCGCCTGATTTAAAATTTCTGCACACAACGGCTAAGATTAACAAGGAGGAGCAACAATACGTGGCGGGGGCGTGATGCAGAGAACCCCCTCTAGAACACCTCCGTCCGCAGCTGCGAGCCCGCGAGCGCGACGGGCGCGCGGCAGAGCGGGCAGGTCCACTGGTCGAGATCGAACCAGGGATCGAGGCACCGTCGGTGGAATACGTGGCGGCACCCGGCGAGGGGGCGGACCTCCTCCCTGTCCAGGAACTCCTGCAGGCAGACCGCGCAGCAGCTCACGGCTGGGTCCGGGGACGCGAGCTCTTCGTAGAGGACAGCCGCCGGGAATTGGACGAGGGCCTTGTGGTCGGGATGGCAGCTGCGGTGGTGGTGGAGAACGGGGTCGACGTCGAGGGGGAGGCCGAGGGAGTGGAAGATGGAGGAGATGAGGTGTCGGAGGAGATGAGGTGTCGGATGAGGGAGAGGAGGAAGAGGAAGTGGAGGAGGAGCTTCGGGAGCTGCAGATCTGAGTACCCTCCCGGGAAACCCATCACTCCCTCTCGCGCTCTCTCGCTATCTCTTCTCCTCCGGGAGCTCACACGGTCTTTCTCGTGGCTTATTTAATGTGTAATAATAAAGAAGAAGAACTGGGACGTGGGTGTGGTGGTGGAGAGCAGAGAAGAGCAGAGCAACACCACAGAGGGACAGCTGGGGAAGGGGAGACCCCCTCTCTCTCTCTCTCTCTCTGGCTCTGGTTGTTGGGTTGGCCAAAGATTGAGAGGGGGCGTATTATATAGAGAGTGGAGTGGCCGTGTTTTTCTTGCTTGTTACCTCTGGACACCAGACCTGACGGTGCTACCCTGGGCGGGCGTCATTTTTTTATTTGACTGAGCTCTCATGCATCCAAGAAAAATGAGATTTTTTACACGTGATATTTGCATTTATACACTTAATCTTTATTTTTCTTTTCTTGCGCCGTTACCGTGTGCACCATTCTGTTAGTTGATCGTTTATTAAAATAAACTAAATTGTGACAAATATCTAAATCAAGGACTAAATAGAGAAAGATCTAATGGCATCCTCTCCTCACCCTACCCTCGTCTTCTCTTCCCTCAGCTCCTTCATCGCTTCTCCTCTAATGGATGGCAACGACACGGGGAGGCAATAGGCTAGGACTCGGGTCAGTGAGGGGCTTGTGGTGTATGCCATCGTGGTTTCGTTGGAGCGGGCCTCTGAATTAAGAAGAAGAAGAGAAATAAAAATAAATAATTATATCGGTGCTCCCTCTGTATTTTTTTTCTAATTACACTTGTACTCATAAGTTAATGCCTGTTTGGGTATACGTGCAATTGTATAAACTCAAAGGACACAAGTGTAAATGGAGTGAAGAATTGAGACCCGATCCTACCCAGGAAATCCCAACCCGTGCCTTGGTAATTCTCCTTAGGCCATGGGCCGGTATGAGGCCAGTATTTTTCTATAAATTGAGAAGCCTAGGCCGACATGTTCGAGCTCGAGTTCGGGTCGAGCTTAGCCCTCTTTAAGTCATCGCTCAACAAAAACTTTCTATCTCCGAATTGCATTATGTGTCATATACACCTCATGCTCGTCCCTTCCCAACCCTCCACTTTTCCTACAAATAATAATGCTATCATGCAACATCTAAATTGGGTCCATAAATTTGAAAACCTTCAAATATAGACTTCGTACTTATTGTGCAAAGTAGGAGGATCTGTTGTACGATTCATACATCATGAACATTAATCTTCAAGGTATGACTAGAGTATGTTTTTTTCATGGAATCATGCATTTTTTTACTTGATCCAAAACTCCTGATGTCATCTTTAAAAGCACTATAGTTATTTGGTTATTAGACAATTTAAGATGGTGAGCATAGCATATATAAACCAGCTTCTGGTATAGCCACAACCTACACCATGGTGATGGGATGGTTTTTATTTCGGATTTCTGACTTTGTTTCTCGATGGATTTACAAATTATTTAGTTCATTCTATAAAACATGTCCTCTTCAATATTCATGAAGGATATACATTGATTTGGTATCTTTTTCACGTCAATACATGGTCACAAAAGTAGATCTTTAGCTTGGATATAGAAAGTTCTCCAAGAGCAGATGCTCCACCCAAATCCGCGACCGCGAGGCACATGCATATTCATAATACTGGGGAGGCAGGTCGGGTCTGGCCAACTCGGGTCACCATGACTTCAGGTTGGGCATGGTCCGAGATTAAAATGTGGTTTACTTGGAGGCACGGGCATGGCCCATATATAGATCGGGTCTACGTCAGGTTATGGATTTTGCGGGTCGGGTCAGGGTTTGGGGCAACCCGACTCAATGCTCCACCCTAAGTATAACGATCCCAAAAAATAGGTGGCATTTAGTTATGGTAGAAAGTGAATTTAAGATAGAGGAGTCTATCATCAGAGTTGGTGGATAAGGAAGTTAAAGTGCTATTAGATAGTGAATTATCCCCTTGCTTGTTCGTCATTGATTCTACTAACCTTTAGTAGAGGGCTGACTTTTTAATTTATTTGCATTGAAAGTTCATTCTCTATGAGACATGATGAACATGTTGATGGGAATACGATCCACCGGTATCATCTCCGATCCGATACCAGTTGATGAGAACGAACCCACCGGATATAGATGCAGCTGTAGATACAGATGCAAATGCGCAATCGATTACCATCACAGGATCACATGAAGAAAAGAACAACTAGGTATAACGGTGGTCGGTCACTGGAGAAGAAAGATCACTAAAAGAAGAACAAGTACAACTCTCTATGTTTCCTTGCTCTCTTCCTCTCTTCTCTCCCTCTCCCACTTTCTCTCTACGGTTTACATTGTTCTTGTGGTGGTGGTGAGGCAATGCCTCCACTCCCCTCTATATATAGCCCAAATACAACCCATAATCCTATTTCTTTTAGGACTATAAATAGAATACATCTCAATTATTATTAGGAATAGGAGTCCAATCCCAGTAGGATTTACTATCCTAATATGATCGTAATCCTAACAGAACATAACCTAATAATTAATTTTAGTACAACTCATCGCAAGCGATTCTAACAAGCTCAACTTCCTATTTTCAATATTGGGAGCAAGCTTCATGGGATTTGAAATGTAGAGACGCAATTGCAAAGAAATTTAATTATAAAGTGGTTGTACAATTTATTGTTGAATGTGTTAGGAATCGATGCCTCTCAACAAGCATTACTTTTTACGTCCCAAACCAAATGTATGTGTTAAAGAGAGCATGCATTTATCTTAGTGAGTGCAACATCCGTATTAAAAAAAGCAATAATCATGCTGCAAGTTTTAATTACTGAATTGCAACAATTCACTTCTCCAAGCTTATAGGATTTATGGGCAGTTAAATGTAATACCTTAAACATAGTTCCGCATCTAGTATCATAAAGCATGATAGGGGGCTATAAGTGGTGTGTTCTAAAAAAACTTGAGATTAAGCATTTTAGGTGGTGGTAAAGGGGTCCAGTTAGGCCCAAGTCCAACAAGTTGTGCGGTCAAGTAATCAACTACGAATGGCTTCGGTCTAGACCAGAGATATTACAGATGGTATCAGAGCAGAATACCTTTAATAGTTGAAAAGATAACCCAAGAGGTGGTGCCACCCAACCCTAAATGAGGAATAAAGAGAATATAAATTGTGTGTTTTGGTATGTGCTCTAAGTTCATATTTTAAGACTTACAGTCACCAGGAGAATATGACCATTAGTGAGTAAATAAGGAATGAAATCAAATATAGTTCATTATTTAGTCAAAGAGGTTTATCGATCAGAATTTAAAAATTGATCAATCAAGTAACCATTTATATAGTCGTTGCACTTGAATTTAAAACGTAATCGATCAATCAAGCAAGTTGATCAATCAAACAAGAATGTTGATCGATCAGCCAAGAATGGTTGAATGGTTCATTTTGATTTTCTGACTTGAAAGTAATTTTATGTAGGTTTGAAACGCATGATGCATGATGCTCATTGTGGTTCTTCATTATACTACTAAGAAAAATAAAACTGCAGGACTCAATAAAAGAAAGGTCTTGGACTTTGTCTTGAGCTTGAGTTCTTTTTATGAATTCCTTTGAACTCCATATACAAGATGACTTGAGAGCTTGAGCTTTGTATGCTTGAGCTTCTTCTTTGTGTCACAGTTTCTCTACCTTTTAACCTAGCTTCAAGCTAAATACACATGGTTTCTTATTATCAAAATATGCATTCTCAGTTTGAACTATCGTTCTCTCCTTTTTTAATGATGACAAATTATTTTCTGTGTTTGCAAAAAAAGTAGGGATTTTATCACTTGTGTCCCTTCGAGATCTCGCAATTTCAGTTATACCCATATCTTTTCGGTAATATCAGTTGTGCCCCTCACTTCTTTCTTCGTCATCAGTTGTGCCCTTCCGTAAGATTGACCGTCAATGAATTGACTTAACCATGGGTTTTTCAAACCTTAGTGCAGTTAAGAGGGGTATTATTGTCCAGACTCCTCTTCTTCCTCCTCCAACCTCCTCCTCCTCCTCCCTCTCCGCCCAGAGTTCGTCGGAGTTCACCTGCACCTACACCGCTCATGACCACACCACGCCCTCCTGCTGCCCTAGCCATTGCCAGCCACATGCCGCCTGCAACCTCCCCCAAAGTCGCACGCGTTCCCCAGCGTGCCCCCTTCTTCCCACTAGCCGTCATCCCCCTTCTTCCCTCCGTAACAACTGCTGTGACTGCCCGTTGCGGCCCCTGCTCCGCTGCTACTAAATTGTAGTCCAAAGGATGAGCAACTGTCTACAGGAGCGGGGGCAGTGCGGTGCGGGCAGCATGGGGGCGGCGCAGTCCGGGGCTAGGCGGCGCGAGGGAGGGGAGGGGGCGGCCTAGGGGAGAAGGTGCTGGGCGGTGTGGGGCGGGGGGGGGGGGGGCGCTGTGCGAGGCTAGCGACGCAGGGGCGGTGCGGTGCGGGGCTAGGCGGCGCGGGGGAGGGGAGGGTGCGGCCCCGGGGAACAGGTGCTGGGCGGCACGGGGTAGGGGCGGGGGCAGCAAGGTGCGGGGTTGGCGATGCGGGGGCGGCGCGGCGCGGGGCTAGGTGGCGCGGGGAGGGGATGGGCGGCCCAGGGGAGGGAGGAGGAGGAGGTTGGAGGAGGAGGAAGAGGATGGGTGATGAGGAGGAAGAAGGAGAGGATGATGAAGAGGGTATAAAATGACCATATAATCTTTTTTTTAAATTAATACCGCTTATGTCCTCAAAGTTAACGTCCGTTTGCACTATGGATGGACGGTCACTAACCCGAGGGGTACAAGTGATAAAATAGCAAGAAGTGAGGGGCACAACTGATATTACCGAAAAGATAAGGGCATAACTGAAATTGCGAGATCTCAGAGGGGCACAAGTGATAAAATCCCAAAAAAGTATGTTCGTGCATGAAAATATTTTTCAAAAGACTTTTTATCTCTCTTCTTTTTTTGTAAACACTCCTCTCCTTTTGAACGTGATCAAAAATATCTAAACTGATACCAAATATTTTCCTGTAGTATCTTATATATGGAGTTATCTTCGCTTAAAGGCTCAACTTAAAGTAGGAGTTGATAGCTCTTTGCTAATACATGATATGCATGATCAACTTATTAAAAGAAGTCACCTAGGGTCCTCTAAGGTCAACTTCTCCAGCCTTGATACCTTATCTGCAGTGGCAATATCCATCATTGATTTTTCATCTATTAGTCATTCGGCCTTAGCGAGATCATCTTTGATGTTGATATTTATAAGTCCTCTCCTATTTGTTGTTTCTTTCTCCTTGATCTTTAGTACTTGCAAATTTTGTTTTCGTATCCTTTCTTTTTCGACTCCTTCATGGTTAGATTGCAATGTACCTTTACGTTCTATAGTCCGCCTCCATTTCTTGGAACTGACATAATTAGAACTTAGTATTTTTTCCTTTTTTTCATTAATAGCACAAAAGTTGTATTTTTTGAAAGCTTGCCAATTTAAGTGACTTTGAAGCTAATAAGACCATCTTTAATAAATCACTTTTTTTCAAAACATTTAAATCATTTAACAAAACAGAGTTATTCATCTATTAATTTTTTATTGATCTTTTTAAGAGAACATGTTTACTTTCTTGTATTTCACAACTTGTTTAAAAAGATCCTGAGCGGTATTATAATCATTATAAGAAAAGTTGTTTACATCATCATCATCATCCGAATCTGAGTACAAATCAAGCAACTCAACAAATCTCATACGAATGCTCTTGTTTTCTTCTTCATTGTTGCTTGAATCTTCCCAAGATGCTTGCATACTTTCTTTTTGAACTTCTTCTCGAGTATAAAATTTTCCTTCAATTGTGGGAGATCCTTCTTCATGTGTCATGCCTTAATACATCACAAGCATCTTATTTATCTTTATCCCTTCTTCTCTTCTTGAGAAAAGACTTGAGTTATTGGTTGATGAATGCAATACCATCACCACAAACGGACCCTTCACACGTTTTCTTGCTAGCTACAAGGCTAGACTCCTTTGCAACATCTATTCTTTCTTCATATTTTCACTTTTGTTTCATAGTCTAGAAACTTGCCTATGAGATCCTCTAGTGATGTCATGCTGAAATCTTTGACTCTTATGTAGTTATTTCTTTGTATTCCCATTCTGGTGAGAGTTGATGTGATGAACTTACTCATAAGTTCTCTGGTTAAAAAGACCTTTCCTAAATTTCTCAATTGATTCACAATTGAAGTGAATGGAGCAGTTCATGTCCTTTATAGTCTCCCCTTTTTATCTTAAATATCTCATATTAAATGATTAGCATTTGCAAACAAGATTCTTTTATTTTTGTGGTACCTTCATGTGTGGTTTCGAAGCCATTTCAAATCTTATAAATGGTCTTCAAATGTGATGTTTCGTCAAACTCAATTTTGGATAGTGCATGGTACATGGTGTTCAGTCATTCGAGTTGCACATCATTTGTGCTCATTCAGGGATGATGTTTCATGTTTCTTTTTCTTTGTTTATCTTGAATTCTTCATGTACCATATTACATATCAAAAATGAGATGATTGGAGGAAGATTGTCATATTCATCTTCCAACTTCCAACTTGAGTAGTTCGCTCCGTTGAAAAAGTGGATGAACCATCAAGTTCCTTTCAGTCTATGATCTTGAGGTGTTGGTCATGTGTGCATTGGAGATACATCCTTTATACGAATGAGCTAGACGACAATAACAAATATTAGGACCTGATGGATCAATATCTTAATATCTTTAGTTTCATATGTATATGTCTTACTTCTACTCTCATTCGGTTAATTTTTTATTTGTCAAATTGCATGAGGTTTATACCATTTTCAATCCAATTATATATGTGTGTGTATGTATATATATATATATATATATGCATGTATGTATGTATGTATGTATGAGGAAAGGGGTCTAATTTCATGGAGTAGGTAACTTACCTACATTTTCATCTTTTTTCAACTTTTTTTTATTTTTTTGAAAAAATACTTCCATGGATTTTTATAATTTTATCCCTATAATATATCATTCAAATTTCATCAGAAACATGAGACTCCTATGCCCTCCATGCAGTATAGGTAAATTACAACAAATCTAAGACCGTAAAAATTATGTTCTGGATGGAGGGCATAGGAGTCTCTGTTTCTGACAAAATTTGAATGATATATTAGATGGATATAGTTATGAAAATTCATGAAAGTTTTTTACAAAAAATGGAAAATAAAAATAAAAATGGAGTAGGTAAGTTACCTACTCTATGGAGTAGGATCCCTTTCCTCATGAAGTAGGGAACCTTACCTGCTTTATGTTCATTTTTTGCATTTTTTTGAAAAACCCACCATGGATTTTCATAAGTATACGCTATAATGTCATTCAAATTTTGTCAGAAATAGAGATTTCTATGCCCTCCATCCAGAATAGGTCGATTACAACAAATCTAAGACCGTTAACATTACATGTTTTGAATGGAGGAAGTCTCTGTTTCTAATGAAATTTGAAGGACATATTGAGAGATGTAGTTATAAAAATTCATGGTGGTATTTTCCAAAAAAATAAAAAATACCAAAAATGGACATGAAGTAGGTAGGGTTACCTATTTCATGAAGTAGGCTCCATTTCATCTCTCTCTCTCTCTCTCTCTCTGTGTGTGTGTGTGTGTGTGTGTGTGTCTATATATATATGTGATGAAAGAGATCCTACTTCATGATGTAGGTAACTTACCTATATCATGCTTGTGTTTTTTTCCAGTTTTTTTTTTATTTTTTTGAAATGCTTCGTGGATTTTCATAACTATATCCGTCTATTATGTCATTCAAATTTCATCAGAAACATAGACTCATATGTCCTCCATCCAAAAAATATAATTTACAGCAAATCTAAGACCGTTACAATTATCTGTTCTGGATGGAGGGCATATGAGTCTCTATTTCTGACAAAATATGAATGACATATTAGAGTGATATAATTATGAAAATCCAAAGAAGCATTTTCAAAAAAAATTGAGAAAAACACAAGCATGATGTAGGTAAGTTACCTACATCATGAAGTAGGATCGCTTCACTCCCCTCTCTCTCTATATATATATACGTATACATATATACATACATATATTTACATACATACATACATACATACATATACATACATATATATATATATATATATGATTGATCCTGTGAGAGCCAAAAACATTGAGAGCATGAGAGCAATGAGTTTATACCATTAGTTAGACGAGGAGAGAGATGAGCAAAATCTAATGGTCCAGACTCACTGTCCTCATGCTCTCACAGTTTTTAGCTCTCACGGGATCAACCCCTCCCCCTCTCTCTATATGTATATGCGTGTATATATATTGGGTTAAATGAGTATGCTCCCTGAGACATATAAGAGTATGCTCCCACATTTCTTTACGTGATTTTTTTTATTTTTTGAAATGAAATCTGAGGGGATTTACTTAGGATAATATATGAAATATGTGTAACAAATTTCGTACAAAACAAACGTTCCTAACACTTCCATCTTTGCCGATAGTAATTTTCCTCTTTGTTGTTCATATGGATTTGAAGAATTGTGTGCTTGAGGTGCAAAGATTCAAGGATCAGATTTTATTTTGCTAAAAGTGATGCTTGAAGAAGAAATTTTGAATATTATCTCTGTTTATGCACTGCAAATTAATTTAGATGAAAGGACTAAGCAAACATTTTGGGAGGATTTAGAAAAGATTATGCAAGGAACCCATAAAAAGAGATGACTTGCTTAGGTGGAGATCTTATTGGACATATGGGAAAGGATGCTTAAGGGAACGCTAGCGTTTATGGAGGGCATGGCTTCAGGGATAGAAACGAAGAGGGAAAAGCCATTCTGGATTTTGTAATGGGTTATGATCTTTTCATTGCAAATACTCTCCTCAAGAAAATGGAGGAGCATTTAATTACTTATAAGACTGGCTTGAATAAAATATAGATATATTACTTTTCATTGAGGATTGTGTTGCAAAGACTGCAAAGTACTCCCATGAGAGAGTCTGACTGTCCAACATTGCTTGTTAGTTATGGATGTGCTAAAGGGGCTGGTAAAGAAAAGAGGGTTTCCAAGATCACTAGAACTAGATGGTGGAATCTTCAATTAAAGTAATCGAGCTTCATGAAGAAGATTTTAGAACACTTATATTGAGATTGTAACGGAAATGCAAACGAGATGTGAGAGGCAGCAGCATCTTGTATCCAAAGGGTAGTCAAAGAGATGCTAGACGAGTCAAAAGGAGGAGCTCCACGCCAAAAGGAGGCTCGGTGGTGGAGTGAAAGGGTGCAACAGAAGCTGATAATTAAAAGTGTATGCTTTAAATCTATGTTTAAGGATATATAGAACAGATGAAACTATCACAAACTACAAAATAGCGAAGAAGAAAGCAAAGAAGGCGGTAAGTGAAGCTAAGTCAAAAGCTTATGAAAATTTGTACAAAAATCTCGACTCCAAGGAGAGCCAGAAGGATATATTCAGGTTGGTTAAAGCAAGAGAAAGAAAGACTAAATATCTCTCTCAAGTGAGATGCATTAAGGATGAGGAAAGTCACGTGCTTGTTATTCAGAAGGATATATAGACTAGATGGAAGCAGTACTTCCATAAGCATGGACGATTCTAGAGGGGGCATGGAGGGGCACATGCTCCCCCTAGATTTTAAGATGCCACCTTTGTATTATTGACATAATACTACGGTTATAATATTTTTTGATTTTCCTATACTAAATGTACTTATAAATTTAAAATTTGATGACTCCCTCTCCCAGTTTGGATTGCTTTATCATGTCTCTCAACGATTATCTCTACGTCTCATCTATTAAATCTCTTTCCATGCATATCTTCTTCTTCTTCTCTCTCTCTTTCATTGTAGAATATCTCTCACCCAATCTTCATCGGACTGGTTGGATTGAATACTGCTGTTGATCTAATTAGTTTGATCGGTTCCATGGAAGTATAATTAGAAATTTAAAAAATTAGTTTCAATATTGATCATGTTCAATTGAAGTGTATTAGTTTGTCTCAGATCAAACTGGAACAAAAAATTTGTATATTATTAATTATTGACAATGATTCAACATGAATTTTCTTAGTGCTTTATTTTATGATTGTCATGATTTAGAATATCAGTTCCACCAATATGATGGCAAATTAAGCTCGATACAATTTTTTGAGATTGATACAAATATTGAAATCATGAATACTCCAATCGGTTTGACCCAATAATCAAACTAGATTAAAGATTAAACCAATGATTGATGGTTTACCGTCCGGTCTGGATTTTGAAAATTGCATTCTCACCATTTCTCCATAAATATCTCTTTCTCCCTCTCACACTCCTATTTGCCATTCTCTTTGATTCGTTGAGAGAAAGGAGTGTTATTACAAAAGGTACTTTATTTTATGATTTGTTTTTTTTATATTGTTACGCTCCATGTTTAAATGTAGACGTTTGTGTAGAATTATTTTCCATAGCTCTTTTAGATTCTTTTTATATGGAAAAGTTTCAAAATGTTATTGCAATATATGGTTTGTCTAAATTTATAATGCATATGTATGTATCCAATGTTCAACAAATTTATGGTTATGTAAAAAAATTGAGATATTTTTCAAAAAATAGAAGCAAAAATCCCTAACATGTGTCACCCTCACAAAAGTTTAAAAATCTTAATCAAAAGAACAATTTTACATTGCATTATAATTTCTCCACATTTTACCTGGTAATATTACAATCAACATATAAATAAATGGTTTACTTTGTACCCCCTCAGTTAAAAGCTTCTGGCTCTATTCTTGTCCTTAAGTTTTTCATTTGGGAACGATATAGAGAAATCACTTTGGGAAATATAGCTAGTGGTGAAAGTTGTTTGAATCATGCAAGTTATTGACAAATATAAAGGAAGGAAGTAGAGGAGGCTTGAAGGTTATAATATAGGGGAAATGTGTAGGACATGATGACATTCATATAGAAGTTTGGAGAGTTTTAGGTGACTGTGGTTTGACCAGGCTTATAAATTTATTTAATGTTATTTGTCCAAAGCAAGAAAATACTTGAAGATTGATGGAGAAGCATCGTGGTGCCTCGTTATAAGAACAAAGGAAACATTCAAAATTGTTCAAATTACATAGGTATCACGCTGATGAGTCACACTATGAAAATTTAGGAACGTGTGATCGAAAGAAGGTTGATACAAGTTTTTAAAGTGAAAGAAAACCATATATATATATATAGGGAAAATTTCAGATAAGATGCACCTTTCCTTGCTATAAGGAAAGTCACCAATCTTGACCGTCTGATCTGGATCGACGGCTTTGATAGGTAGGTTATCAGCCCTTCGAAACCACTGTGAATACCACTCCCGGTTTTCTATTTTTGGTAAACTAATCAAGGAAAGGCGGAATCAAATATATCAAAATCACAAAGACGTCATTAAGTAATCTACTTCCTATTTTTAGATTCGAGAATCCGGCATTTACTCTACCTAATTTTACCAATTTTTACGGTATGTGGTTTTGTGTAGATAGGTGTATTTCATTTTTTTCGTTTAATTTTTTGGTATTCTCAGTCGTTCTTCGTCATGGAAGATCCGTCCTCTTCATCAGATGATGATTTTGCATCCGAGTTTATGTCAAACTTTTTTGAAGAAATCTACCAGGTTCATACATTATATTTATTTTTTGTTGGAATTATTTCGTATTGATCTACATTATCATGTTTTAAACAGGATAATAGCACCATAGATACAAGTCACGATAATTCTGATATCGCTTCTCTCCATCCAGGTGTTGTTCTTTATATTCTAAATCTTCATTTAAATTTAAATAATATGATTTTTATGTTTTCATTTCATCATTTCCTTATTGGATTTACAATTTTACTTTCTATTTTACTGTACTTACCAATATGTTACAAAACTAGGTTTTTTATAAAATAAGAGATATTTATATTTTACTATATATCTTAATATTTTTCAATATATTAGTTTCGTACAATATATGTAGTTTCAATATCCAGTGCAACTTATGAGTATTTATTTTACTTTTTATTGCTCTTGAATACTATTCTCTACTACAGTATACAGAATTTCACTTTATTTTTTTTGCTAGGACAAATTTCTGGAGCTCTTTATTCCAAAGATATTACAGAAGAATGTCTTCCATATATTGAGGTAATGAGACACCAAATAATTATCTATTATTAAGTTTGTTTTTTGATAATTTATGTCTCTGCAATTTTTATATTAGGATTCTGCTACAAACATTTTGTACTCAGAGTGCATAGAAATTGATGGATCCTTTCCAGGTAATAATATTATTGTGAAAATCTATTAATGATGCAAAGAATATATCGTCGGTTATTAACATTAATGTGTTTTCGATTATATTTAAATTAATGCAGTTGATCCAAGTTCCCCTACTGCAAATTGTCTTAATTATCAGCATATACCCACTGTTGGCATGGTTTTTGGTTCCGTTGAACATGCATATAATTTTTACAAAGCTTATGCTACAAAAGAGGGATTCAATGTACGCAAAAGTAGCACAAGACATAGAGTTGATAGATTAACTAAAAATAAGACACTTGTGTTTAAGAGTTTTGTTTGTTGGAAAGAAGGAAAATCAAGAGCTTCTTCATCATCAAGAGATGCATACTCAGTTGAAAGTGATTGTAGCGATGAAAGTAATTTTGAAAGATCAGAGAGAGCTGTTGGTGTTGTTCGAACTGGGTGTAAGGCCATGATGTCGGTTAAATATAGGTTTGATGATCATGATTGGATAGTGTTTTCTTTCATTGAAGAACCCAATCATAACCTAGTATCCCCCAGCAAACGGTTGTATCTTCGTGCCAATAGAAAGTTTTCTAAAGCTGCTAAAATGCTTATCAAGTCCATGACTGATGTTAATATTCCTGCCTCAAAACAATCGGCATTTTTGGATAACGGCTTCATTACAAACAACAAAGTTGGTGGCATTGTATGTGATATATACAACCTTAATAGGATGAGAGAAGACGTCGCGATGGTTTGGACGGAAAACTTGTGTTAGATCTCTTTGACAATTGCAAAAAGTTGACGCCTGAATTTTTTTACTCTTATCGAACTGATGAGGATAATAGGCTCACACATTTATTCTGGGCTGACAGTGTATCCATTGAAGATTATAAGGTTTTTGGCGATACCATTTCTTTTGATACTACATATAGAACCAACGAATACAAATTAATATTTGCCTCTTTCTGTGGAGTTAACCACCATGGTTGCTCAATTTTTTTGGTAATGCATTTATAAATAGAGAAACAACTGAAAGTTTTACATTGTTATTTAATCAATTTCTTGAAGCTGCTAGAAAACACCCCATTTCTATAATTACTGATGAAGATCCAGCAATATGTGCTGCAATCCGTCTTTCTTTTCCTAACACTGTTCACAAGTTTTGTACATGGCACATTATGTCAAAACTGAAACTTAAACTGGGTAGAATGAAGGAAATTGTCAAGGCTCTTAAAACATTCAGCAGACTTGTTTGGCGGAGTGAGTCTATTGATCAATTTGAAGATGGTTGGTCAGCAACCATATCAGAATTTGGATTGCTTGAGAATAAATGGTTAGCAGAGAAGTATGACATAAGACACAAATGGATAGATGTTTAGACAAATGACACATTCTTCGCTGGGATGCGTAGCACTCAAAGGAGTGAAAGCATGAACTCATTTTTACAAAATTCTATTACTAAACAGAACACTCTTTTAGAGTTTGTTTCCAGATTCTAGACAGCCATTCAGAGATTGAAAGAACGTGAGAATGACACGGATCATGATTCAAAGACTAGAAGGCCTAAGTTAATTACCAAATGGACTTTGGAAGAATAAATGGTTGATGTTTATTCGAAAAAGATTTTTTACAAATTTCAGAAAGAGTTGAAGGAGTTAATGATGTTAAATGTTCGGGTTGCTGAAATCAAAGATGGATTGTCATTTTACAATGTTTCTTCAATCGATAAGTCTGTAAAAGATAGAATACTGTCTGAAATGCATCACTCTGATTATCTATCTTGTGAATGCAAAAAAATGAAATTTCAAGGAATACCATGCAGGCACTTACTTGCTGTTATCAAGTTCAGAGGAGAATCATTTCTTTCAAGTTCTTTTATCCTGCCCAGATGGACGAGGAATATTAAGAGTTCTGGTAATTATCCAATCTACAACCAAAATCCACAACATGAACGGTCTGGACAGTTAAATAATATTTGCTCTCAGATTGTGGCTGAAAGTAGTGTAGAATATGATGACATTTTTTTTCTCGTCAAAGCAAAGCTTGTGAAATTGCTCGAAGAAGTTCAAAGCTTAAGTGCAAAAAAAGATTATCAAATGTATCACAAGATCAGCCTCAATTGGAATCTCATGATAATAATAATCATGGTCTTGTTCCTGTTACTGCAAAAACTAAAGGTAGTGGAAGGGGAGGAAGACCAAAAGGTTCAGGTAGTCGTCGAATAACTCAACAAGAATTAATAAGAAATAGAGGCAGGCAGTGCAAAGCGTGCATGAAGTACAATGTTGGTCATGATTCTAGGAACTGCCCTTCAATCAAGATTCAATCAACTTCAGACTGGTATGAACGGTTAAACAGTATATATTTTTTATATATTTCTATTGTTTTTAAAATCTGACAATTTTTACATTCAGTGATGCTTCAGGACAGTCAGAATGATAACAAATATATTGCAAATTTCTTGCATGCTAGATGGTATAATTTTTTACACTTTATTTCGTTATTATATTTTTTTACATATAATTAGATATCCCTTTTCCTACAGAGTTTACTCAGGAGAACATTTTTCAGATATCACATACACAATTATTTAAAATAAGCATGGTAAGTTACACATTAAAATTATATATTTTTTTGATTTGTTATATTCAATCAAGCTTACTGATGTAGTGACCCTTTTATTTGCAGGAGCTTTTTGATCAAGATGGAAGAGTACATAGTTGCAGCCATTAGAAAATACAGACTGATGTTTTAAGCTTATATTTATATGTATTTTTTCATAAATCATGGTCTTGATTGATTTATATTGGTTGTATGATCTGATGTTTCTCAAACAATAGATGTTCATTATTTATTTAGTGTTATATTTTTTGTAATGTTATGATCTGATGTTACTCAAACAAATGTTGATGTTACTCTTTGAATTTGTGCAAACAAGATTAACTAAATAAATAGCATTCGTGGATTTTATGGCTGGTAATGTTTAAGAATCCTTTTCAGTTTTGTATTTGTCGTACAGATATAGTAAATATAACAAAATATATTAATATAATAGCAGTGTAATATTGTAAAATAAAGGAATATATTGTACAATATTATACAGCATATTATATATCCACATTCTTATTGTATTATAATATAAAATATATGACAACTGATTTATTTTTCAAGTTATCTTCAGATTGTTAAAGCTAACTGATCAATTGTAGTAATTTTTAAATTTTACGAAATATATTAATTTCTGAAACAACTTATATGACGCTATCTTCAGATTGTCCACATCATAATTAAGTTAATTGTTCATACTAGTCCTATATATCCATTAGATTCGATTTTAGAATTTCATCATTATATCGGACAATGTACTCAAATCCCTTTAATATATAATGATCTTTGTATGATGTTATTACAATAGTGAATATCAAACGTACTATTAAATGATTATAGGTACACAATCATATTATTTATGATGAATCAAAATATTTAGATATAATGGAAAAATATGGATTATTAATGTATTTCATTGATGTGTAAAACAATCAATTTCAGTATTGCAACTATGTTACAGTTATTGTAAAATATAGTAACACATATTAAAATATTTCATATTATTTTAATTTATGCAGTGGTAAATGTAAGACCAATACAGTAAATTTAAACATTATAATGAAACAATTGAATAAATAAACTATGAGGTGAAAATACATTTTGTTTTGTAATGTTAACATATATGTCGCTTGGTTTATTTATCGCATTATCTTCTTATATTTAACGTTACCTTCTCAATTCATGACATCATTTATAAAATCTTATCTCCAACATATATTTGAGATCATCAGACAATACAATTCATTCATAATAGACTGTATAAAAGACGTAACATGGCTGAATTATGTAAGGTAAACAAAATAAACAAACCAACATTCTTCAACATTCCAGCAAATACTTCTAATTTCAAACCAAAGTTATCTTTCCAACAAATACTTTTAACAAAAACTTCTAAATAATGTTTCAGAAAGCTAAATGTCAACACTGTTCAACATAAAAGAAATTTTTTTGGTGTTTTCATGAAAACTCCATGCACCATCCTCGGTCAATTAATTTCCAACTTCATTATCAACGTGTCCGCATGTCAAAAGAGTACATGCTATTTCTGCCCTGAATCTTGGAATATCTTCATAGCTGAAGTCCAGAGCCCTCCCTTCACACAAGTACTCTATTATCTTCATCATGTAGACACCACAATCCAAGCTGTAAGGAGGTTGTTGCGGGCTGTCAACCACATATATTATCTCCCAGTCATTCATTGTTTCATCCACCAGGTTCATGCCAAAGCATTCGCACATCCAGCCATGCTAAAAAAAACAACTTGTTAATTTCCATTGTAAACATAAGATGTTTTCAATAAAGAACATATATTAAATAAACATACCCATTTTAAGCATCTTTTTTGTGAAATTTTGACCCTCTCATCGAGTTATATGCATAGAATTTCCTCGCTGTGAAGTCTGTGACCAATAGATGCCAGTGATTCTTGGTATGAATAACTGTGAAAACCTTAGACAATCCAATCAGCCTTTCATCTTCCAATTCATGAAGGCTGTCCAGATTATTGATCTCTTCCTTTGTAGCTCTATCAACCGTATTTACAAAATATTGCTGCATGTAGAAGTTGAAAGTATTATGATTTTTTTGGGGATTTATATGTGAATGAAGTGATTAACCATCTTGTAAATAGGCGTGAATAGGAAAGGGATCGTGTCACCGGTACAATATCTATATCGCAGAACATCATTGAACATTTCCAAAATCTGCAATACAAGTAAATAAATCATCAGAGTATTTTATGGTTTATATAGAAATATGATTTAAAATTATGTGATTACGCTATCTTCAATCATTTTCTCATATAAGAAATGATGTATCCATTTTCCCTTGCAAAAAATTCCAAGAGGTGTGAAGTACGTGGCGTTGAACCTGCAGTTTTGAGCAGAATATCATTAAATTGTAATTACAAATTTCTATTAAACATAAGTTCTTGTCATGAATCACAACTTACTTCTCCGCCGGGTCTATTAGGAAATCCTGAATGAATCTCCTTTGTTCATCGGTTATGTTAGCATATCCGACAAAGTCAGTTGCAGGATCACAGAGATACTGTAATGTTTATATAAATATCATTTTTAGAAGATTAATCATTAAAAATGTAAATATGTCATATATATTATCTGGATGAACTATAAATCATTGTATGATTAATAATCTAGTTCAAATACACACCTCGTGTTCTGTTTCAGTTGTAATATTTTCTCTTGTTTCCCTTGCATCTCTTTTTGCTGCATTCCTCTCTTTGACTCTCTTTGTCAAAGAGCTAGGATGCACTTCTGATCTCTCCTTTCTTCTCTTCCTTTGTGCCATCTTATTTTTATCTGTGACAACGGACTCATGCTCCACAATTCCAAGATCAAAACATGGAATACACCCTTTTTTGGATAAATTAATTTCTCCTTCATGTCCTGAATCCATCTTGGTTACAATTTCAGAATTGCTTTCCACCACAAGTGTATTTTTCGGATCTTCAAACTCAGTATGTTTGTTCTCTCCTTCCATCATCATTTTCTCATTGATTTCATTGTTCACTTCACCTGGAGTTGCCTTTTCCAGTTTCACTCTCAGTTCTTCATTGTCCATTTCCAACAATCTTATCTGAATTTCATAAGCTTTGATTTTGGCATCCTTGTCTTGATTTTTATCATTCAACTCTTCTATTATCTTATGCAACCCGTCTATTTCTTTTGAAAATTCAGCTCTTCTATTATCTTATGCAACCCGTCTATTTCTTTTGAAAATTCATCACACATGCATTGCTTGTCAGTCCCTTTTATAGCACGAATGTTAGTTTCTTGATTTATCTTTTTTACAATTTGAAATTCTGTCCTCTTGTATCTCCCTCTCCTTGCAGGTCCATCCTCAGGCACTTTTATTCGGGATTGGAGGTTTATCTGTGGCCTTCTCAATGAGAACCCGTATTGAATGAATCTTTCATACGGGAAAACATATTCATCTGCTCCTATTTTAAATATTTCATTTTTTTGTGGATTCAAACCTCCTACAATCTGATACATTTGTAGTTTACAAAAAAAGGTATGTCAACTTTAAATTACTATCAATTTCAACATTCAGTCATATACAGTGTTATTTATGTGCATATACTATTTCATACCTGTTCATTGGTGAGTGAAGCGATTCTCCTTGACAAACCTTTTATTGAGCCTGCCCATTTCCGTATCCTTGGACGTAGATCTCTGTTGACGACAAGATCTTTGAACAGTATTCTAACATCCAGACCTATTATAATTTTCAAAAATATCTGATTAGTTACGAATTTATAAAATATTATACAATAACATGTTTACTTACGTATAGGCATGCTACACAACCCGTAAGATATCCAAGTGTTGTTCTGGACGATCCTTACCTCCTCTGATGTATTTTATGCAATACATCTTCCATGTTGAACAAAATCATTTTTGCTACAACGTCTGACCAGTTAAAAAATCAAGTATCTTCCAAAGATTCTACGTAATAAAGTAAGTCTCTTGGGAAAGAGTATCCACAATCTAGGAACAAGAACGTGGAAAACATGAACAATATCAAGCAAGTAACGTAAACAGACACCGAGTCATCATCATCTCTATCGTAGAAATCTATCAAAATATTGACTAATTTCTTCCGGTTGAAAATCATTCCAGAATCAAATATCTCTTCTGAAATAAAGCTCTTCCACTGTAGGTGTCTGCCCTTCACAGTCACTGCAAAGCCTGTGCTAGGAATGCCTAATATTGCTCCTATGTCTTCGTCCGTGAAGTTAAGAACCCGGTTCCCAAATTGGAATTGGCGTCCTCCTTGATATTGTTCAACAATCCATTGCAGAATCCTCCTTTGGATATCAACCTTCCCGATGTTTATTAATTTCGAGAATGCAGTCTTATTTATCAGACATTGTTGCTTTGCTGTTGGTCTATGAGCATCTATAAATTGAACAAAATGCTCCACAAAGCATCTGTGTTGTATGTATCCCTTACCTTTAAAGAAGTAAATACATTCTTATAGTAATTGTCTATAAAACACATATAACAGATTAAACAATAAAAATTTAGAAAATTATCTATAGGGATATGTAATTTTTATCTTACTGCCATATTTTTCTGTCATGCATTCTTCAATAGATGCATCTTCTATGTCAGGGTTTTTACTCATGCCTTTACCCTTCCCTGTAATTCACAGATATTACACAGCAGACATGAATGTTGTTGGTATCATTTTTTCTTTTGCTTTAGCGCAGCAGTTCAACTAAGTGTTATTGTTTACATGTTTTTTTCTGTCGTAACTTTGCAAAGATCATTGTAACGAGATATGAGTAATATGATGATTTAAAATTCCATTCTATGCAATTTACATATAATCAGATGGTTAAAGTATAATCAAAATAGCATTTTTTCTGACCTGTTTGTCTTCTTCTTAGTTTCGTCCTCTTCGTGCCTTTGCCGTCGTGGATCGAAGGTCACAAAACCCTTAGGGTTCTTGAGTCATCAAAGTCGTTCGGAGAGGGAGGCAACTCTGTTTCTGTCAACTTGTAACTGAAGGCGGAAATCTCGGTGATAAAGTCTTCCTATATATTACTTTAAGTTATTTAAGTCAAATTAATTATGTAGCTGTATAATCAGTATTTAATAGATGTTTGTATTAGCTAAAATAGAAACTTATTATTCTCAAATAATCCTATACTCTCAAATTTCAAAATTTTTGCCGTCAATGTTCATTCCACAACGTCTTTAGCTTCTTCACGTTTCCAGGTACGAATTCTTTCATCCTTCTTTCAATTTTTCAATGCTATTATTTATAAAAATTTAGAAGAAATTTTTTTTTGCATCGTTGTTAGTACATAGTATTCATTGGTTCATTCAAAAATATATTTATTAGCTAATTTTCGTAAGATCAATTTGTCTTATATCATGCTAATTGAATGTTTGTCAAAATTTCTTATATATCAGAAGATGTTATCTATTAATTTGAACCCATGTTAAGGAATCGTTTTATTTTATATTAGATAATGTATTTTTAATAAAAAATAATTAATATTTTTAAAGTAATTCATTTATTTAACAAGTTCATGATTTATTATATAGTAATTTTCATCCTCTAATTATCTTAAGATTCATAACATTAAAATTTATTTTGATATTGTATTTTTTACGTTATAAAATGTATTTGGTCGTTCAACTTTGTATTTCAAAGTTAAAAATAGTAATGTATGGGATATAATTTACTGGTTCGTTTTGTAATAGTTTATATTTTAATGATCTCTAATGTATTGTATTGTTATAATTTGTAAATCTATGTAAATTAAAGCAATCGCAACGCTATTTTCACTTGTGAATTCAAATTTTTAATCAAGTTCGAGTAATACTGTTAAGTTTTTTTATAGAAATATTTCTCTTTCAAACTTGTTTACAAAGGCAGAGCTCTTGTATGCACATATTGTGTTATGCGTTCTCATATAGTATCTTTCGGAGACATATCGCATTAGAGTGATAAAAAATATCAATTAAATGACAAGTATTGCATATATGTGAATATTCATTTTGTATTCCTTTGCATTGTTTTGTATTTTAGTACATATTATTGTAATTATTTGTAATTTAAAGTAACAAATTGAGCTTATCAGATTACAAGTCGTAGGTTTAAGGTAGGTTTTACTTATAGTGTGAAGCTATGTTTTAGGAATTTTTCAATTGGTTTTGGTAGTAAGAGTTGAAATTGTAAATGCAGAAAATGTGTTGTGGATTGTTATATTGTAATTGGAAGTGTTTTATATCATAAATTTGTTTACAATTTCGTTATAACTGGCAACAATTTCACAAAGTCTTGGATTTTTGTTGTATTATTTTGCAGGGTTTTGTATTGTGTGTTATTAATTTGTAAATCTTAGAAATTTAATGTACACAGAACGACAATAACAGATGCGATTATGTATACAGGTCGTACGTTTTTGATAAGGTTATAGTTTATTTTAGGTATGTTTTATATTTGAAATTCGAATTAATTGTAGAACTGTTTAGATTTCAAAATATTTCAAAATATTTAATTTTATGTTAAACGCTATTTGTCCTCCTTAATCTTAGCTAATTAGTTAGTTCGAATACCACTCCTACCTTTTCCTTGGTGGTTTTAATCTCATCCATTAGATCCCCATCTTATGGTCATTATGAGTGGCTTTCCAAGCACCAAGAAAAGGTGCACCTCATTGGAAGGGCTCTCTCTCTCTCTCTCTCTCTCTCTCTATATATATATATATATATATACACATATATATGGTTAGATGAGACTGCGTTCGTGCCATTTTTCCGTTTTTTTTTTGAAAAATATCACCATGTATATTCATCTATATATCCCTCTAATATGACATTCGAAATTCGTTAGAAACGGAGACTCATATACTCTATATGTAGAACAAATCGATTACAACGATGTTTATACCTTTAAATTACATGTTTTATCTTTGGAGAGGATTATTATATCGAGATCCCTATTTTCACGCCTTCTCTATTTTTTGGCATGTTTGGTTGCAGGGTTGGGCAGGGTTGGGCAGGGTTGTGTTGGGCTGGGTTGGGCTGGGTGAATAGTAATATGTGAAGAGGAAGTATCCTTATGAATAGTAACGAGGGTTGGGCCAACCCTGCCGAACTCTGCAACCAAACGGGCCCGGGAAGAGGGGGGCGTTGTGTCTGCATATGTGCAATTTCCCTTTATCGGTTCTGTAATTTTAAACTCTATAACTCTTTCTAGTGCGGTGAATGAATGGTTCTTTTGATCGTTTCAGAAAAAAAATAGGAGACTTTTACATAATTAACTCTAAAAATTAATGCTCAAGTAATCTAGTAAGATTGACCAGACTTAAAACAAGGTGGGAAAGGCTGGTGTTTGAAGAAAGAAGATAGAGACCGATGGGATTCCCAACCAATAAAAAATGACCACAAGTAACCAAAGATTAGATGATCTACCTACCAACCTTTCCCTGTTTCCATCTTTCACACCATTAATTAAGCATCGATATGGTTTTATATAACAAGATTTACGATAATATCATGTTTACGTATGTGTCGTAACAATCACGTATGCATATAGGAGGACTTCATGCTTCTCGTATATGTCGTAACAATCACGTATGCATATAGGATCACGTTAGTTGAACATGTTCAAGTAGTCGTATTAATACCCACCCAAAAAAGCACTGATACGTAATTATATACGTTAAAAGTTACTGTTTCATATTATCGTTTCTTAAGATTATTAACAACTATAAGAATATACTTCAAAATTCATTACAGGACAAAAAACAATGGACTGATAATCGTAAGTATGCATTTAGAATTTTGTACCAACTTGCAACCGATCATAGCAGTACGTGTTAAGACGTAATCAAACAAACTATTAATTCCGGCGATGGCTGGTAGTAAATCCAGATCTATTAACCACACTGGAGATTAATTATGTATCTATTTCTGAGGGAATTTTGAACGAAACCACGGTAATGGATCCCTCGTCTCAGTTTAGTCTTTAGGATATGTTACGAATAGCGGAAGCACGCACAAACACGAATAATCACGCAAGCATGAAAATACACGGATTTACAAGTTCTGCCAATAATTGAGCTGCAACGATCGGTTTTCACTATATAGAGAAGAAGAAAATGCAGAGGATATCGATAGCTCTAAAACCAGGGGCGGAACTACTATATATTATGGGGGGGGGGGGCATGGCCCCCCCATGAGTATTATACGTCACTTGTACAATGTATTAAGTTTTTAATACGACCCCTCCTCAATTGTATTATAATTAATGTTGTTAGAGAAAGGTTGTAGAATCATTAAATGATCAGTGGTATGGTTACTGTTTTGGAGACTAGGGTTCAAATCTTATCACCATCAATTTTACTTTCTTTTATATGGTTTATCCGATCACTTTCAAAGTATAAAGATAATTTGATATAAAATTGTATTCGAATTTATTTATCTCTCCCATTGTTTTTAATACTCCTTGTAAATAAAATAAAATTTATTATTTCCTTTTAACCATGAACTTTTTTATTTCAAAATTTCACCTGATAATCTAGCCTTTTTAGGATGGATTTAGAGAGGCTTAAATTATTATATTTATCTAATTTTAAAAAACAAACACTGAAAATACGAATCTAATTGAAATTCTAACATTAATAATAGATTTGAATTCTACGTTTATCAAGATTGAAAGAGGATTATATTAAAAATATTAATTCTATTTTAAAACATCGTTCGAAAATACACAGATTTTTCCATTTTTGAGCATACATAGTAGTTGCATACTTGGCTCCTCCTTGATGAAATTCCTAGTTCCGCCCCTGTCTAACACTATGAGAGTTTATATATTATTTCTGTTAAGCGAGACCCCTATCTTGTTGGGATATAATAAGGCAGGAGAGGGTGCATGGAATCGAGGCATATAGACGCGATAGAAATGGTCGAGATTTTTTCGATGGTAGCCCACCTGAAGGAACAAATATTGGAGGACCCTGTGAGGGTGAAATTATAGCGACCCACCAAGGGATAGAATCCAAATATATTTGGAGACATGGAAGCTCTCGTCAAATAGAAATAGTGGAGTGCATGCACCTTGACCTCTCAACACAAGCGAGCATGCAATTATGGCGATGGGATGGTGGATGTAGGAGTACGCCAAGGACACGAGGTCCCTTCCTCCATCGGCCTTTTGCATGGTGGGGGCGGATGTGGCCCTATCATCCCTCTCACCTGTTGTCTCCTCTCATTTATGACAGTATGAATGGATAATGATGTGATTAGGAGGTGGTCATGGATGTCCAACTCTCCCGTCTTTTTCTAAATTTCATGGGTTCACATGTACTCTATCTTCTGCCTTGAACTAAAATCGTAATCACAGCATGATCCTTAACCCACCTCTTCGGAGACCACTGTCCCAGATATAACCTCAAACCCATCTTTGCATTGACCTAGTTTTTTATGTATAAGCAATGGAAAGGAAGTCGTTGAATCTCCTCGCCGTCCTTGTCATGGATTTCTAGCAGCAATTAGACGGTGAGGATGTGGCGTGGGGAAGCTTTGACGGGAGACACACCAACCATTTTCGTTGTTTGTTTGCGTGCTACCTAAACCTTTTTTCCACCACGTGTGTCATGCTTTCGCGGGGTCCGAGCATTTTGAACAACATGTTAGTTACCCACTCTTCTTAACTACAAAAATGAAGTGATGTTATGCACAATTCCTATCCCTGATGTGATCTAGGAGTGCAAGCAAGTGGTGGAGGGGCCTGGGGTTTTACAAGCGCATGACCTAAAAAGAATAGAGCTTCATGCATGATACTTTAAGGCCTTTCTAGCATTGAAACAAAACCAAATTCTCTTTCTCTCTCTCTTGCCAAATCCTCATCTCTTTATGGAACCCAACATTGATCTCACTCTATTCTAAGACCTAAGACCTAGATCTCATCTAGAACTCCAATTTCCACTTTCTTGTTGATTTGACATCACTACAACAAAATCACCTATAAGTGATGTGTATTTACAACAAACAATTTTTACATCCATAACTTTGAATAAAAAAATTCGTAATTACATTCATAACCTCGTGAAATCACGAATTACACCTAAGACCTCAAATAATGCTCAATTCTTACATGACATAACTTTGTGTTAGTTACCATCTATTTTCTCCGTTAATTCTCACGGAGAAAGATTAAATATTAATAATTTTACTCTTAAGACCATATCGCATTTATAAAGTATGCCATTTGTATAAAAAATATAAGAAAATAAGGATGCCTCCTCATTGACCGCATCTTCCCTCCTTGTCGTTGACCACTGACTCGATCTTAGGTTCTCCTCCTCGTCGTCGAGTTGCTTCCGGGGGAGATCCTCCTTGATGGCGTCCTCTGGGAGCTCGCCTGGGGTGTCGTTGAAGCACTTGCTGGGAGCGGGGAAGGATCGGAGAGAGGTGTGGGTGACAGTGGGAAGAGGAGGAGGGCATCAAGATGCTGAGGACACAGAAGATGCGGATGGGTGCCCTCCGCCCCCTCCTCTAAAATGGCAGCTCCTGCTCCACCATCAAGGATGGGCAGAACTGCATGGCCCATCGGAGTTCCTCGTCTTAGGTCCCGCCTCTTTCGCCCCCGTTCTCACCTTCCTCCTCCAGGAGTCCGACGATGAGATCAAAGGCATGAGATATTCCAAAAGAAACGAGTTTGCAAAGGCCGATCGATGGTCTCACCCTGAGAAGATCGAAGATCTCTGTGGCACTGATAGACACGAATCTTTCCTCCCATTCCTTGAACGTGATCCGATCCTCCCAGCCGTTGCGACACCACTCTGCTCTCTTCCTGCAGTACCGTAGCACTCTGCGGAGGTCATCAGCCTTCATCGCGACTGGGATGTTGTCCACGCAACTGTTGGTGATCATCTTCTCCAGGACATTCGATTGCCATGCCATGGCCTCACCGACCAAAAAGCGAGCCCCATCGGAGCTGATCAGATTCAGCTTCTTCCTACCATTGTTCGCAACCATCACAATCTCCAGAGGATAGGCCGGTACAGAAGCCGCACGCTCGATGGAGCTCGACGGTGCTTCTTCTTCTTGGCCTTGTTATGATAATCATCCAAATTGATCTCAACGATAGCTGATCCCAAGAGGGTTGCACCCTTCACAGCTTGAGCCTCACAAGAGGGCGGTGAATCTAGCTTCTCCTTTCCCTTCTTGGAGCTGTCGACCTCGGCATCCATGACCGACGGAGGGGTGGCAGAGTCGTCTGAACTCATTGGATCTCAGATATAGAGAGAGATGAAAAGTTGGAGTGTTGGGAACGATGTAAAGGAGAAGTGCACACACCCTCGGCTTGCAATCGCCCTCCAGCTCACGTAGCTGCCTGCCAACTCCCTTACCCCCACCGACTCCTCCCCCTCACCTAGGGTGGAGCATTGGGCCGGGTCGCACCGAACCCGACCCTGATCCGACCCGCAAAAGCCCGAGCCCGGCCCGAACCCGATGTACAAGTGGGTCGGGCCCGGGTCTTCATTTTTAAAAAATATTATGCTCGGGCCGGGCCGGGCCCGAACCCGAAGTACAAATGGGCCGGGCCCGGGCCCTCATATTTCAAAAAATCATATTACAACTAAATTAGGGGACACGCATTTATAGTCAAAATACATCCAATATTTCCTTCATCCATCGATGGTAATATTATATAGTAACAATACATCCAATATTCATGTGTTATGGATGAATTATATCCATAAAAATAAATTGGAATCAGAGTGCAACTTCATGGAATCAAAATAAGTGTGGGTTGAGCCCGGCCCGAGCCCGAGCCCGACCTGAACCCGAGCCCGATATCGCGGGCTTTGGGCCGGGCCCGGGTCCTCACTTTGCTGAAAAAAGCGGGCCTCGACCCGGCCCAAGGCCCACGGAAAATTGATGGGCTCGGGTCGGGCTTTCCCGGGTTGGGCCGGGTCGAGCCCAATGCTCCACCCTACCCCCACCCCCACCCCCTCCAGCTCCCGTCAACATCCATCGAGCCGACTGTCTGCCATCCTTCATTCCCCGTTGAAGCCCTACAAGCCCCCGCGTCGAAGCCCTCGTGCCCTGCAAGCCCCTGGGTCAAAACCCTCCCCTCGTTGCCTGTTGTCCTTCATTCCCCATTCCCCGCACCCCCGCACCTGCAAGCCTCCAAATCCATCCAAAAATATGTTCTTCCTTTTTTTTTTACTTTTGATTAGCCCCAACCTTTAGGTCACAGATTGGTTAGATTAACTCAATCATCTGCTTGAGTTAATGAATCCAACTTATGTTACATAAGGTTATGAGTATGAACTAAAATATTTATTCAGGGTATTGGGTGTAATTTGTGATTATCCAAAGTTACGAATGTAATTACAAAACTATTCAAGATTATAAGTATAAAATCCCTTACAACACCTCTGTAGGATTGTTGTGGCAGTTCATATTCGTCATTTCTGATAGCTCCCATTACTAGTTGGTGATTTACTATAAAAGAATTCCCTCCTAATAGCTCCCCTTACATCCGAGATACTAGTTTTTAAAATCAACAAACACACTCCTTCCATCGTTTTCCCGATCTCCTCTTTTTCCCCATCTCCTACCATCCTCTTGTTCATTTGTTACTCTTGAACTCTTCTTATTTATTTTACACTTGTGGATGAAAATGTTCTCCGACTAATTTGTATAAGAGATACATGTTGATGTTGCATTCCGGAGGATGGGTCTCTGTTGGAGTGTGAGAGTGTCACTGCCAACATTGATCTTCGTTGTTGATGTTCCGTGAAAAGAGATAAACATATTTCTATTATTTCGCCATTTCCGACAATTCCCTTCACGGAAAAAAAACTTTTTGACAATTTATCAAAAAAAAATATCTCTCAATAGCTCCCATTACTTCCGTAGCCCTAGTCTTTTTTAATCAAGAAACACACCCTTTCCATCACTCCCAATCCACCTCCACCCTCCTCCTAGTATTTTTTTATTTATTTTACAACATTGATCTTTGTTGTTGATTTTCCATGAAAAGAGGTATGCATATTTTATCATTTCCAACAATTCTCATCGCAGAAATTTTTTTATCAATTTACCAAAAAAATTCCCTCCCAATAGCTCCATAACTTTGGAAGCCCTAGTTTTTCTAATCAACAAGCCCACCCCTTCCATCATTCCCAATCCCCCCCCCCTCTTATTCTTCCTCCTTTTCTCCGTCTCCTCTCGGAACCTCGTGAAGCGTCTGTCATCCATGAACCGAAGACGCTGTCTCTCAAGTTCTACGAAATTGATGGGTTCATTTGTTACTCTTTGACTCTTTTTATTTATTTATTTATTTTACAGTTGCAGGTGAAAATGTTCTTCGACTATTTTGTAGAAGAGATATATGTTGCGGTCGCACTCCGAAAGAGGGCTCTTTATTGGAGTGTTATGGTATCACTACTTTTCATGAAAAATAAATAGAAAAATAAATTCTACACTCTCTAAGATTACGCAGTGGAGATAGGGCTGTCAGGAAAGCTCGAGCTCGATGAGCTGAACTCGGGCTCGGTTCGTTAAGGGCTCATGAGCCGGACTCGAAACCTTAACGAGCCCGAGCCCAAGTTGGGTTTTATGGCTCGTTAGCTTATCGAGTCGAGTCCGAGTTGGGCATTGTTCAACTTGAAAACTCAACTCGATAACTTGTTTTCCCTCTTAATAAAAAATTAAAAATATATATACCGAAACTTCAACATTGAGTTTGATATAAAATAGAGGTTAACATTTTTCTTGTTCAAAAAGCTACAGAAAGGAGTATAGAAAATCAAAATTACAAATGTCATTTGCATAATTTAATGTATAAAATGGAACAATGACTCATTAAAAGGTTCATGAGCCTGCTCATTTTGAGGCTCATGAGCCAGCTCTGAAACTCATGACTCGATAAGAGGCTCGTGAGCCAGCTCATTTTGAGGCTCATGAGCCAGCTCAGAAACTCGTGGCTCGATAAGAGGCTCGTGAGTCAACTCGAACTTGACGAGTTCGAGTTCGAGTTGGTAGTCCAGGGCTCGATCCTTATCGAGCCCGAGTTCGAACCTTAGGTTTCTTATCGAGTTCGAGTCCGAGTTGAGGCCAACTCGGCTCATTGAACTCGATAGACACCCTGAAGCAGGCCGGCCTTGGGAATTGTTTTGAAGTGCAATTGCCCAGGGCCCATTAATTTTAGGGGCCCAGGTTTGCATGCAATCTGATTTTTAGGTTAGGAATAAAATAGAATTTGTCGGTGAAACAACTTACTGAAAAATAAGTCCCTATAAATTAGGGATGAAAACATATAGGATACGGATTGTATATGTCTATTTCTATATCCATATTCATTTTATCTCTATCGAATACTGATACGGATATGATTCAGATATGCATTAAGGAAATCATATCCTTAAAAATACTGATATGAATTCGAATCCGAGTACGGATCAAATAAAGAGTGGATCCGAATGTGGATCGAATAAAGATCCAACCTGAATATGAATCAAATAAAGAGTGAATCCAAATATGGATCCAATAAACATGGAATCCGAACACGGATAGAATAAAGACCACATATGAATACAAATTGAATTTCTATCAAAGTTCAAAATGATTTTTAAAAAAATGAGAATGAAATATAAATAAGTTGCATCATGACAAGAGGTAGCGTCGAAGTAACATGTGTTCTTGCAGGAAGCAAAAGAGAGGATAGAATTTCGTAACTTTTGTTAGTGTCCATTCCCCAACAAACAGAAGCTTATTGATACCATTATTATATTATATTATATTATATTATATATAATGTTAATAATAACATGGTGTTGTGGTGTATATTACATTAACTAATATATAAAATAATATTAAATGCTATATTCGGATATCCGGATCTAGATCCAGATATTCAAGCCATTACCATATTTGCATACGTTTTTGGAAAATTTTTACAACCCATATTCATATTCGATTAGTAGTCGAATATAGATATCTGTATCCGGTAATTTTTTGAATACGGTAGGCAGATATTCGAATATATTCGTATCCGTTTTCATCCCTACTATAAATTCGAATTTCGGTGAATAACTCAATGCTAAAGTTAAACATTTAATGAGATTATATAAGGGTTGATGTTCCCCGAAAATAGAATGTTTCATTTTTATACTTGATAGTAAAGATGCTAGGGACAATTTGCTCTTATTAAAAAATTTTAAAGGCCTCCTTTTTTTCTTTTGCCTATGGCCCATGAAATATCAGGGACGGCACTGCCCCTAAGTGGAGACCTTTGTAAAGGATAGCAAAAACTAGGGGTATGTTTGGTTATTGTGTTGGGGTAACCTCCTATGGATAATAGTCGTTTGGATAGTTGTGAAGGTTAAAATATAGAATGTGATGTGATGTTACATTGATTTATGATAAAACTCCAATATAGGATTGATCCGGGAATGTAAGAGGTAGACCGAATGATTGAATGTGTGGCCCATGTGGATGTTCCATGCTGTGAACCCTAGTAACGTTAATGTTTATACTACTACGCAGTTTAGCCTAATGCATGATGTTTGCCTTCATTTCACAGATATTCTCCTTTCGACAAAAAAATATAGTTTTCATCATCGATGAGGACGTCAAATGTTTGCGTGGGATGATACTAGTCTTGGTTCTTCTTTTCAGCTAAATATATACCAAGTTGTTTCTAAGAAATTACTAAAATGTGATTTGATGGCCATTGTCCATGTATCCTCTCCATTCAACCATGGATACCGCAAGCATCGTGATGTCAAGGTGAGTAATTAATTGTTGCTGATATTTGAGACCATTTAGAATCAATCCATCGAAACTTTTAATAGATACTAACCGGTTACATATGCAGTTCTAGATGAGTATAGAAAACGAATCCATTGTGAGTTATTATGTATCGTTAAATAAAATGTCATGACCAACGACTCACATATAATAATCACCAGAAATATAAGTAATCAACCCATAGAACAAGAACAGCTGCAAGAGATAGGTATTTTAATGTGGAAACTCCACTGAGTAAAAATTACGACCCGAGTCATCTGACTTGGGACTTCTTGATTGACCGAGTCAATCACTGATGATTGGGATTTTGCAAGGGTCTAATGCGGTCTACACAAGGTGAGACCTACATTGTCGCTGAGACGACCACTCACAGAACCACTAGATTAATCAACAATTAACTCACAAATAGATCAAGCAAAGCAAAATGTGGGGTTAAAATTTGTTATAACTCTACAAAATATTTATGTAGGACAAGTAATGTAGCTAGAGTGTAGAACACATGGAGCAAAGAGAATATACAACAAAAATTGGCAATAAGGCAAAAATATTTTTCGTGTTTTTATGAGTATTTTTTACTTTTAGTAGGTTTTTAATATTTATTTTTTTGAAAATTTTTTATTTGTATTTTTGTGTTTTAATTTTATAATTTGTGTATATCAGTAATTTTATATTTGCTTTTTATTTTTTCTGATTTTTTATTTTATTTTTCTTGCTAATTAGATATTAAGCATATATATATTTGTATATAATATACATAATATAGATAATAAAAATATAAAGAATAAATATCTAAATAAAAATATGTGGGATAGATAAAAATATTAGGTATTTATTGTAATTTTCTATGAATTTTTAGAGACCTAGAAATATTTTTAAATATAAAATTAACAAAAAAATAAAATACAACTTAGAAGGGGTGTTTTTTTGCAAATATAAGAATGTTTTTATTTGTTTATGAACTCCTCACAAAACAACAAGACCAAATGTGCAAAATACCCAAATATATCAAATAAATAACACCGACAATGTATAAACTTACAAAAAGGAACGAGGTCATCAATACAATTTAACCAAAAATTCCTCTACTGGATTTGATATTTAATGGACTAAAATTAATTATAGAGACCCCCAAAGGGTCCCTTGCAAAATGCATGCCCCCTCACACGCACGAACATGTAAGGTGACGTGGTGAGGGACCTAAATGCAAATATAGAAAGTCCATGGCATTACTTGTAAATTTTAGGGTTAACTCTGAAATATAAAAGCAAAGGCTTGGGGTTCGAGTTGGGTGGAAAATTGGCTAAGATGGGGTGTGGTTGAGGCTCTCCGGCGAAAGACAGAGATGGGAGAGCTGATATACAGATCCGAGCAGAATCTGGTTGAGTGGAGATGCTTGGGATGAAGAACGAGCGAAGAGGAATGATATGGGGCGGCAGTCGGTCGGAACACGGTCGAAACACAGTGAGAAAGGCCATCGGAGCTCAACTATGGTAAACTTCGAATTTTATTTTTAATAATTAAAATGTGAAATCAACTGCAACACTTTTCTATTCTAGGTTCTAGGAATAAAAAAATGTAAGAAATAGAAGCTCACCTATCTAGAGACCAGGAGCTGAACCATGCAGCGTAGGGACTCCAGCGAGGTACTGGATCGACTCAAATCTACACCTTCATCGCTCGTTGAACCTCTAGAGAGGAGCCTAGGGATGTCAGCGGGTCGGGTTTGGGGCGGGTATTACTATTCCCAAACCCATACTCATTTATAATATCACTACCCATACCCGCCCATTTATTAAACGGGTAATTTCTAGCGGGCACCCATCTACCCGTCGGATACCCGTGTACCCAATGGGTACCCATATCTTCAACATGGTAAATCTTAAGTTGTTTATAAATGTATACAAGATTTTCACAGATAGACGAAATAGAGTGAGATCGTGTAATATGGTGATTCATAAAATTATGCAATATATAAATAATGTTAAATATTTATTATATATGTTAAGTGTTTAACTCTTTTGTGTGAAAGTTTGTTTTTATTAAAGATACAAAAAGTTAGTTGAATATGAATAAATAAATGGAGAGGAGAAATTGAGTTGAATATTTATACATGTAGATCGATACATATTAGCTATGAAATGGATTTGGGTTTAGTTTGATTAAAATGCAACATACACATCTATCTTTTTATATATTTTTTATTCGGGTTTGGGACGGGTTCGGGTTCGGTTACCCACAAGGCAATCCCAAACCCATACCCATACCCGCATAGGTAGTCAATTCAAAACCCAAACGCGTCCAAAAGTAAATGGGGGCGGGTTTGGGATCCTTAAATGGAGCGGGTTCGGGTCGGGTACCCAATGGGTAGACCCAGATTGACATCCCTAGAGGAGCCTGATGTCACCGTCTCCATCAATCAGGCTTGAGTATAGGGTTCGTATGGGATAAGAGGAGTCAAAGATCGAAGGAAGTCTGATGAGAAGTGCGCTTGACTCAAAGGATCTCAGATCGAGAAAATAAGGATGCGTGAAAGAGCTATATTCGAGCTTCAAAAGTTGTGAATGAATTAATCCAAATGGATATAAGGAGAAGTGGGGATAAATCGAGGAAAGAAACGTCAAAGGTCTGTCAGATGCAGACCTAAGGGGAGCGAGGAGTTGACTGAGGTCAACTTAGATTGTGCCCCCATTGGTCCACGTGTGAGAGAGAAAACAAAATATCTAATGCATTATTAATTCAAAATAAAATATTAAATGATTTTATTAATTTTAGTTTAAAACATAAAAAACATTCATTACTTTATTTTGTATTTTATTATGATTTTTAATTATTTTTACAAACTATTTTATTATGTGTTTATTTTTACATGTTAAATATTGGTATATTTACCTATATAGTTTGTATTATATTTTTATTTTCAATTTTCCATTTTATTATTTTATCTACATAATGTTCATAACTTATTTAGATACATATAAATATATATTTCTTTTCTTTTCTGAATTAATATGTATGCTTAAATAAATAGGTATTTTTATTATATACTTAAATAAATAGATATTATATATAAATAGGCATTGAATTAATCGTGAAAGCTATAGGCGGATACAAAGAAAGGAAGTAGAGGAGGCTTTGATGGTTATGAGACATGGGAAAGGTGTAGGACCAGATGACATCTCTGTAGAAGTATGGAGAGTTTTAGATGAGCACGGTTTGACTTGTCTTACGAATCTATTCAATGTTATTTGGAGAAGCAAGAAAATGCCTGAAGATTGGAGGAATATTGTGGTGCCTCTTTATAAGAATAAAGGAGACATTCAAAATTGTTCAAATTACAGAGATATCAAGTTGATGAGTCACACTATGAAAATTTGAGAACGTTTGATTGAAAGAAGGTTGAGACAAGTTTCCAATGTAAAATAAAATCAATTTGAATTCATGCCAAATCGCTCAACTATTGAAGCCATCCATTTGCTGAGGAGAACAATGGAGATTTATATAGCTAAAAGGAAGAACCTGTATATGATATTTATTGATTTGGAGATACGAGAGATATTGTGGAGTGTTTTGGAGAAGAGACAAGTATATGTCATATACATTAACCTCATAAAGGACATTTATGATAGGACTTTATCTTGTGTAAGGACCCCGTTTGGGAAGACTGGGTATTTTGACATCAACATTGGTTTGCATCAAGGTTCATCTTTAATTCTATTTGTTTTACTTTGATTATGGATTAGTTGACAAGTCACATTCAGGATGAGTTGCCTTGGTATATACTATTTACTAATGATATTGTGTTGATTGACGAGACTAGAGGTGGAGTAAATGAGAAGCTTTAGGTATGGAGACATGAGTTGGAGAGTAAAGGATTTCGTATAAGTTGGTCTAAGACGGAATATATGGAGTGCACCTTTGATGGAAGCAATGGTGAAGGAATTAAGGTGAAGATTGGTGATGATAACATCCAGAAGAGAGATTCTTTTAGATATATGGGATCTATTTTGCAACATGATGGGGAAATTGATGGAGATGTTATTAGTAGAATAAATGCAGGCTGGCTAAAGTGGAGACGAGCATCTGTTGTTCTTTGTGATAAGAAAATTCCTTTAAAAATTAAAGGAAAGTTTTACAAAGCAATCGTGAGACCTGCTATGCTCTATGGATCTGCATGTTGGCATGTGAACCATAGACATGTGCAGAAAATGGTTGTAGCAGAAATGAAAATGCTAAAGAGGATGTGTGGGCAGACCCGTAAAGATCAGATTCAGAACGATCCAATCAGAAAGAAAGTTGGTGTAGCTTTGATCGATGATAAGATGCGAGAAAACCGCTTAAGATAGTTTGGTCAAGTGCAAAGAAGATCAGCTGATGCACCAGTTAGGAGATGCGAGTGTTGTGATGTTGAGCCGGCGAAGAGAGGGCTAGGACGACCCAAGAAGTGTTGGAAAGAGACCATACGAAGGGATTTTAGTTTTATGGATATAATTCCGAGATTGACCGAAGATAGATCTGAATGGAGGTGAGGAATCCATGTAGCCGACCCTACTTAATTGTGGGAAAAGGCTTTGTTGTTGTACAACTCATCAATATCTTTGAGTATATTGTTTTATTATCACAAATCAATAAACTTTGCACATGAAAGTTGAAGATAAAAATCGAAGAAAAATACAGAATTTAGTTCACATAAAAAATATACAATGTGTCTTCTACACTCAAAATAAAAATCCAAAATCCCAACTTCACAGCATGTATCTTCTCCATATGGACTCAAAATTAATCAAAATATCTGTAATTATATATAACTTTTAATTAGTTATTTAATGAAGATGATTTCATTTAATTTGGAGTTAAGATGTAAAAGTTAGGTTTTGGACCCCTATTGTACACTATACCTGAATAAAATATTCATTTGTTTATTCTTTATATTCTATTTGATTTTACATTTTTATCATTTTGTAAATAATATATGAAATCCATACACATAATAGAAAACAATTAAAAATACAAATAATAAAGAATAAAATATGTCCCAAAATGGACTTATTGATGAATTTACAAACCAAAGGTCTATTGTATTTATTATCTCTTATCTCCCACTATTGTATTTCTTGTCAACCTTGTCATCATGATGTCTAAGTCTTGGGGTTTATGATCTTTTAATGCATATGGTATTTCATTTCATTTTTTCTTTTTTCTTTTCTTTTTGCTTTAAACACAATATTTATATAATATTTACATGATAAATAGTATATATTATTTTATGTAAAATAGTATTATTTACATGCATTCATCTAGGGTTTAAAGGCCAAAATGAAAGAATAAAAGTGATGAAATGGAGATTCATCACCTCCCCTATTTTGACTTTGATAGTCCCTATCAAACACTTATGCATATAAGTGCAGAAAAGAAAATAAAAGTTTAGAGCTCAGTCAGATCCTCGGAAGTTAGGTTTGGTCGGAACCATAATGGGAATCAGACATGAAACACAACAACCTTCAAGAACCATAGAACTCTACCCAAGTCTCCTCAAAATCCATGTTATAACAAGTCGATGTCATATGCAGTCCCTTATGACTATGAGTATATCTTGTACAGTATTAGCGATATGTAGCTCCTCACAGCTGAAGCAGTAAAAGTCTATCTTCTCCAACATGGTGAGCCTAATTCCTCAATCCAATAACTTTTTCCTTGAGAAGTGGAGTATTCCCTTCTAAGTTTGAGTACAACCGACTCAAGAAGAAGAGGTGGAGAAGAGAATGGACGATAGCCAGTGTAGCTACCTATCATAGGATGCTTGACCAGTGTAGCCATGACATCCGGCTGCAGGCTCACTTGTGTCTTTGACTTTGAATCTCAGACTTGCTTATTGCCTATATGTACATACAATCTCTGATGGGAATTTATTTTTCTTTGATTTTTGCTCGTCTGATTTTTAGAGTTTTTGATTTTGCATTTTTTAAATACTATATACAAGAGTATTTACATAAGGATTTTTTCCCTCTTGGGTAGTAGATTGTCTCTTTTTTGATGCATTATAGTAACCCACAAACTTATGTCTGTAGACCTCTTCGCTACTAGATCGGGTTGGGGTACAATGGCCACAAATATGTGACTTCCGATGTTTCCATTGGCTTGTGTCTTATGCCGGCAAATCCATCCCTCTACCACTTCAACTGAGTTGAGCAAGGTGCAATGTGCAGTTGTGCAAGTGATGAATCCACGATTCATCGCCTTTATTCTTTTATTTTAGCTTCAATTTCTTAGTCAAACACCTGTAAATACCCATTAATTTCATAAATTTACCATTTTGCATGCATTTGTTAAAATTGCATTTTTAACACTTTTTGTACATAAATAAAAGAATAAAGAAGAAAAGAAAAAGAAAAGAAAAATAAAGGATGTAGTTATGCAATAAGTACAGACTGACCCAAACCCCGAGAGAAGGTCAAGACTTGACCTGATCGACCAGGAATAAAGTAGGGGGAGATAGGGTCGTTTGTCAGAAAAATCAAAAATATCTTGTAAATATTTTTCATGTATATTTGTACAAAACTTACATTATTTTATTTGTACATAATTTGACCTCAAACTAATTATTTTTGTAAATAAAAGTTGTAAATAAAAATACGTTGTAAATAATAATAGAAATATTTGTAAATCAAATTAGTGTATATATTGCAAATAATTACACCTAGAAAAAGCCACAAAGTGATAATTGAAACATCAATTCCGGCTCCACACAAGCTCAAATTGAACCAAACTCACTTCCATCATACTATAAATTAAATTATATTTCAAATGGCTGTGGTTTCGTACTTTTTGGAGTTACGGTTAAAAATTCAATTTTCTAGGGTGTTTTGTACAGTTTTCCCATATACTTGTTGTATATATTTTATTCATATTTATTTTTATAATGTATATATTTGTAAATACTACTTTCATTAAAAATAAAAAAAAAGATAAAAATTTAAAAAAATCTTTTATAAAAATATTTCCTTATATGTACCTATGTATATTATATTATATGTATATAATATATGTATACAATTAATTTCCCTAAATAAAAATTACCAAAAAAATTAATTATCTCACATTAATTAATTTAATTTATTTAATTACGAAAATCATATGTAATTATTTAATTTATTGGATTTATTTGAATTCATTTGATTTGATAACTTACCTTTTATGTAAAGATTTTATTTTGTGCCTTAAATAACCACCATTAAGGTGGCTAATTGATTTTTTGGAATTATTTAATTTATTTATTTTAATTAATTACGAAATTCGATTTTAATTAATTATTTATTTTATTTATTCAATTATTTTATTTAATTAACCAATAAACACTTTCCTCATTTGTGAATATCTTCCATTTTTGATTTTCTTCTCTTTTTAATGGGCTCCTCCTCCCTCATTCACACTCGATCGATCTTTGGCGGAGAGGAGCCCAGTTTCCGAGAGGTTTCTTGTTGAAGAGGGTCCTAGCCTCCGATCCAGTCGGTGACAGTGGCTTGAGCTTCGTCGAGGCCATCATGGCTTGTCCGATCCCCGAGGTGAGATCCACTTTTACTTGTCGTTTTTCCTAGGTAAATTGTAGGCTTAGATCTTAGCGTAGGATTAGGGAGTAATTTTTAGATTAAAAAAAATCTCAAAAATTTCCATCACACTTTAATCCACATCCGACACCGATTTTCATCTCATTTCGTTATCCCTCCATATTCACGTTCTATCTCACGCAACCTTCCACCTCCGGTCACGCACGGTGACCGGAGACACGGATCTATTCCATCGCATCATAAGATCCGCCCATTCACCAACTTCATTGTGTTTATAAATAAATTAAAAAAAACGTATCTTGTTTTCTAATCCTTGTTTTTGCAAGATACAATAAAAATAATAATTTTTTCTTTGTTCCCTCTAACATTTGTTTTGCAGGTTAAAAAGAAAGTAAAAAAAAATTTTGCTTTTATATCTAACGTTTTGTTTTGCAGGAAATATAAAAAAATAATAAAAAAATTCTTCTTTTCTTAGTACAGATCTGTGTTTACAGTAATAACAAAATAATAAAACAAAAAAATAAAAAAAGGGAAGCTGAGTGCGCCCAGGCCTCCACGGCCGTCACCCCTGCTGCCGCCTGGGCGACCTCCATCTGCAACCACCCCAGCTGCGGTCACCCGGCGTCGCCCCCGCTCCAACCAGGTCGCCCCCAGCCACCCTTCGCCTGGGAGCAGAACCACCCTGCTCTCCTGCCGCGTCACCCGACCGTCATCTCCCGCGCGCCACGCAACCCCGCCGCTGCTGGCCATCCATCACCACCCCCGCGCGCGCGGTGAGATCCCACCGCCGCCCCTTTGCCGCGGTCCGGCGCTCCACCTGCTGCTCACAGCCCCTCGCCAGCGCGCCTCCGTGCGCGCGACCTTCCAGATGCCGCGTCTACACCACCTCCTGCGCCCTGCCGTTCGCCCGCCCGCGTGAGGAAGAAGAGGGTGGGCGGCGGGTATCCTCTCCCCATTTGCTGAGATAAGAAGATAAGGTGCGGCGGTGCTTGCGCCCTCGTTCCTGCGTGAATCAAAAAGAAGGAGAACCCTAGTGGAGGTTTTTAATAACAAATATCTTGGGTAAATTACAAAGCTATCCTCCGAGCTATTAGAAATTGCGGAGAAGCCCCCTCCAGACCAAGTCACATGCTAGCCATGCGCATCATTGGGTAATTTGCATAATCAGCTTGCAGGTTTATTTTTATTACATTTTAAGGGAAACACTTAAAATACTTACATTTACGTCCCTGTTATTCCAGAACTTGAACTTGTGTGCTCTTTCTGATGAAATAAATATTTTTATGAGTGGAAAAATTTTCCGGAAATTCATGTATGCTCCAGCTATGTGCCTTAACATTGCATAAAATTTTCATAACATTTTGAGTTGATTTGATATTTTTAAAAATTCAAAAATATTGTCTTTTTGCATGTCTAAACTTTGAAAATTCATAAAAAATAGAAAAATTCCCTAAAAATTCCAAAAATATTTCTGCAGGTGCATTTTAATCTCTTTAATTTTCTGTACATTTTCGAATATTTTGAAAAATGCAAAAAGATTGCGTGTGCTTTTATCCCTTGTGAATATTGTGCTTGTTTTAAAAATACAAAAAAAAATATAAAATTCAAAAACCACTAAAAAATTAGCATTTCTGAAAATTGACTATTTAGTTTTTTAAATCGTGCTCCTTGTGTTCGACCCTGGTCGCTATACCAGGTAAAAAGAATAGCGAAAGACCGCTTACATTGTTTTCATCGATTTTTATCTTTTCCGAGTGGTTTTGATCATTTTTCCGATTGACCGCGCTTGGTGATTTGGGTCACAACGACCATTTTTATTTACATACTTAACCCGATTGTCAGGCGTGTCATCAGAATGGCGCCGTTGCCGGGGAGCACGGCTTTGTAGTCATTTTTCTATCTTGTCTCTCTATATCATAATTGCTTTCTGACCTTCTCTCTTTGATTTTTGTGCGAGGTACTGCTTGGACGACTTGGAGTTTACTATTTGGAGGACCCGCACAAGAAGAATAGCAGGGAGGAGAAGAAGATTTTTTTATTTGAGAGAACAATTATTCTTGTAATAATTTAGGACTCTAAACTTGTGGACTTGGACTTTCCTCGGGGTCTGTTTCGCCAAGTGCCGGTGCACTTGGGGGACCTCACCGCTGTTTTCCGTGTTTTTGATTTCATGTCATAGCTTGCTATCTTGATTCGCGCGGATTTGGCCCCTAGACGTAGGATTTTTGTTGATTGTGACGTAAAATTTCTAAGGCCCAACACTTAATAGAATATCTGTTCCTATAGAACGTAATTGGACCTTAATAAAATTCACTGAAAAAGTTAGTTTAATTGGATTTGAGACCACGTGCCGTGAGGAGTCACATACAGCGCTGGCAGGACCCGTTGTGGCGGGCACCGAGTGACTCCCAAGATCGGACTCCGGACTCGATTCGGTTAGCTAACTATTGTTCTTCACGATCAATAGAAGTTTTTTGTCTAAGGCCGATTTCTTCGTGAATCATATAGTTAGTTTATATTCTGTCTTTAATTTTATGCGCGGATCATATTGCATGTAGAGTGCTGGAGTAAGGTACGCATTTTCTATCTCTGCATGCATCATTGTGTTTGACCGTGCATTGGCTTTTTCGACTTCCTCCCCCTGTTTTTGGACTCAAATTAATCAAAGAGGAAATCAAAAAAGGCTCGTTAGGCGTTTATCTTTAAAAAAAATAGAAAAATCAAAAATTAAAAAAATGGGACTGCTAATTGAACTTGACCTCTAAAATTAAACGTAACCAATTCCTCATTGTATTGGGAGAGTAATCCCCTCATTGTCTGCGTTTTTAATTGCTCGCGTACACACTAAGGAGTAGTGCCCAAATCCTATTCAAGCCTCCTAAGTGTTTGTACAACTTTCGTTGATCACCTTAACTCTAAAATTGAAAAGATAAAGGACCGAATCTCACGGTCTTCACTTTGTGTTGAGTTGGTGAACTGGGGGTTTGCATTGCGTTTGAATGTCTTTGGTGTGAGTCAGTTACGTTCATCTTTTATAGATCATTAGCAGCCACTTCTATCCCACCCTACCTCCCTTCATTTACCTCTCATCACGATGGGCCACTTTCCATTCCAGCCGAATTTTACGGCTTCTTCATTTCACGCCCATCACTCACGTTCATTCTCTCGAGAGGTCGGAACCCCATCCGACTTCTCATCTTCTCCCTACCCACCCTCCCATTTGGGACGTGCTGTGAGTGACACCCACAGAGACCAGATTGACCAAACACGAGACATGGGTGTTCACATTACTGAGATGAGAGTGCATCCCATAGGCAATCGAATGGGGCAGTTGCGAGCTTTAGATGACTTGTATCCTAGGACATTGGATGAGTATACAGATCATGAAGTCCAATCCGCTTCTACCTTGAGACCCTTTGTTCTGGATTTAGAGTTAATTGATCTACTGCCTAAGTTTTTTGGGGAAATGCACGAGGAACCTTATTTGCATATTGATGAATTTGAGGATTTTTGTGTATCACGATCATATTTGGATATCACTTCTGAGGACATGATGCTGATTACCTTCCCATTTACACTTCAGAGTAGAGCCAAGAGTTGGCATAGACGATTGGGAAGGAAGATTGCTACATGGGGAGATTTACGATCATTATTTTTGAAGAAATTTTACCCCCAGTGTAGAGCAGAGATGATGCGGTCATGTATTCGTGATTTTTCTGTTAACCCCCAAAAGCCGTTGAGAGATTCATGGTTGAGGTTACGAGAACTTGTGAGGCGATTTCCAGACCATGGATTTTCGATGACTGACCTTATCCATATCGTCATGAGGGGGAGGACCGCAGAGCAGATATCATATGTCATTACCTCGTGTAGTGGTTCACACCATTGTCCCAACTTGGATTTTGTTGAGACCATCTTGGATACACTTTCTGATCTTCCATATTCACAAGAAGATTTATTCAGGACAACACATGAGGGAGAGATGACAACAATTGAGTGTGTGACACACCATGCTGATCTTGATAGCACACACAAATCAGAGGATATGGATGCTACTACTTCTCATTTGATGGATGTGTTGCCTACTGTTGTGAGTTCCCAGAGCCGGACATTGGTTGATGACCAATTGGATTTACAATCAGATTTTGAGCCAGTCCCGCTCTATCACGTAGAAGATTCGTCGATTCTAGATCTGCTAGGATCCCAAGAGATAGAGGAGGAACCCACATCTCAGCCATCCCCTGATTCTTTCCAGTATCCATACATAGTTGATACAGTGTCTTGTCTTCAGGAGATCTTCTCAGATTCGGAGATACATTTGGATTCATCTCAGCATAGAGAGTTTGATGAGGGACCGAATTTGGATTTTACAGAACTTGATAGTCTCGTACTTGAGCCATGTGTCCTCCCATTTGATGAGGTCGATACATTTTTAGAGGACATGACATTTGACAGCATTGATCCCAACTTCCCTGATGATTCGGCATTACTTCCTGAGGGTTATCTGCGAAAGGATGCCATGGACCATATAAACTCGGTTTCACTTTCTGGGAGTGCATCCGATCTGTCGGATCACGAGACCGAGTATTTTGATATTTCTGATAATGAATTTGATGATTCTCTCCTCGACGAACCTCGCGAGGATGATCCGATCGTTGAGGTATTCGATGATTTCACTGATTTGTCTACATTCCATGCATCGGATATCTGCCTTTATAGTGAGTTTCCAGATCATGATCTTCCATATCTATTTGAGACGGTGATTGACGTGGAGGATTCACTGACTGATCCTTCTTTCTCCACGTTTGACTTCTTCGGTTCTGCCCTTTCACTCCATACAGATCTTGAGCCGACGATTTCTTTTGTGCTACCGGAGCCTGACTTCATCTGCACATATCTTTACCCGGTAGCAAACACCCGCCTGACTGTTTATCTGGGTGTTATCATTTACTCTCTTAACTCTGTTGACCTCGTTGTTGTTCTCCCACCGAGACTGCAACGACAGTACGGTATTCGCCTGACAGATGCCGTCCTGAACCTCGATACGACGTTGTCCTAGCATTTGCGCCCAGCTAGGGGCGTAAACTCTAGCGCTTGTTGAGAGGCACCTCAACATTGATCGACTCACATCTGTATAGACCATCTGTCAATATCATACATTCTTTTTGTCTCACACCCCATCTCCATTGCATGATCAATCCATACTTAGGGTGTACTTTACCCTAAGTATAGGGGGGTTTCAGACGTTTGATTATTCTTTTGATTCTTTTTACCTCTTTTTTGCTGCCTATACTTAGGGATATTTTACCCTAAGTATAGGGGAGGTAGACTCTGTATATTCATCTCCTCGGTTTTTCCCTTGTGTACAGTCTGATATACTTAGGATTAATTGATCCTAAGTATAGGGGGATCACCGACTTCTATTGATTTCATTCTTTTATTCGTCGTTGTAGTATACTAATCTTCTCACTTTTCTATACGAAGCACGAGTTATGTCTTTATTTCCAGCTCTTTGATCACTATGAGGACATAGTTCGAGCTAAGTATAGGGGGGTGTCGTATATATTGCATATATACTTTAGCTAACTCGTACTTTCATATTTTTAATATGGCTAAAATTCTGTGTAAATACTAAAAAAAGCAATAAAAAGATGCAGAAAGTTCCTCAAAATTTTTTGTACATACTGACTAATAAGTCAGGTTAAAATATTTTGAAAAATATTTTGAAAGTAGTTTGAAAATCTTTTTGAAAAATCTTTTGAAAACCATTTGAAAAATGTTTGAAAAATATTTTCAACCTTTGTAAAAAGTTTGCGCCTTGTAAAAATTTTCTCTTTGTGTGAAAAAAAAAGATTTTGTAAAACTATTTGCAAATGTTTGGAGAAATGGTTGAAAAATTATTTTGAAAAATCTATATATACTGTTTGAAAAATGTTTGCAAAATATTTTCAAATGATTGTAAATGATTGTAAAATTGTGTGAAAAAAAATTATTTTGGACTATAGTTTTGAAAATTATTTGTAAAATTATTTTCAAATAAATTTGAGTAATATATGCATCACAAAAAAATAATAAAAAAAACTTGTAAAAAATGAATTTAAAAAAATCAACTCTGTATATACTTGTATAAATTACTCAATTTGTAAATTCTTGCATCATGATTATTGTAAAATAATCAACTCACTTTTGTGCAAATATGTATCTTCTCTAACCCTTATTAAAAACAAAAAAAACTTAAAAAAACTTTAAAAAGAAAAAGAATCTTGTATATATTTGTATATATTACTAACTATTTGCAAAAAAAAAACTTTTGCATGTGCATCATTTTTCAAAAATCCATAAAAATTTCAAAATTTTGAAAATTGTTTCACAAAAAGATTTTTTTTCTTCTTCGCATTGTACATATTTTCTTGCATTGGCATGTGCATTTTTCAGGATAGTCTTGACGATTAAACTAAGTCTGGAATAAATTTGAAGAATGGAGCTTAGTTGGACCTTAATCCACTTAATTTTAGAGGAACCTTATAAGATGTGGAGTTAAGACTTTTCAGGTCCTAGTGACTTAATTCTTTGGGTCCACACGACTATGAGCATATGTAATCTTGATGAGCCTAAGTAGAACACTTAACAACACACGCATGACTCTTAGAGACAATGGCTTGACTTGCACCAGCACTTTACACATGGCTCTCCACGGATGAGGTGGTGAGGAGGTAGTTTCCTTTGGCTTGGGGTAGCATATGAGGGTAGTACTTCTAGGCGGAACCTCTCTTCTTCTTCTAGTGAAGGAAGTGCGTCTCAACTTGGTCTAGTGGTGATGAAGGCTAAAGACAGAAGCCGTGGGTTGCAATAAAGCTTCAAAAGAGGGATAGTCTACTGGCTCAAGAGAAAAATTTCTTGTATATATGCTGCACCATGTAGATATATTGTACAGAGGCATTTGAAAGAAAAAAAAGAAAAAAAATGCAAAAATGCAAAAAGAACTCCAAAAAAGTGGTGGGTCGGATTGAAAATTTAATAACCCCACCGGAGTGTATATAGTGAAATAAAGCAAAAGCTTATGGCATCCATGTTACATCTCATGAAGCTTGCAGCGGGAGACTTAGCTACACTGGCTGAGCTTCCAAAAGTCTATACTTCTTCCCCCTCTTCTTGAACCGGTTGCACTTGAACTTAGAAGGGAATACCCCGCTTCTCGAGGAAAGAGTTGCTAGACCGAGGCATTAGAGTTACCAGATTGGGGGAGGTTGCTTCTTTGTTACTTCTGAGGTGGGGAGCTACAAATCACTTACACTGCATGGAAAGATTCATGGTCATTAGAATTTGTGTATGTAGACTTATTCTGATCTGGTTTATTGAGGAGTCTTGTCCATAGATTGGTGGAACTTAAAGGCTGTTAGGTTTTAAATCCATATCCTATTAAGGTTCCGTCACACAAATAATCCAAAGGTCTGACAGAGCTCCAGACTACATTTTTATGAAGATAAGTTTAAAAGTCAACATTATTCTAACTTCTTTCCTTTTTCTTTTCTTTATTTTTGTTTTCACTTATTTATCAAATAAGTGTTTGCTAAGGGACTAGCAAAGGTAAAGTATAGGGGAATGATGAATCCACGATTCATCGCCTTTATTCTTTTATTTTAGCTTCAATTTCTTAGTCAAACACCTGTAAATACCCATTAATTTCATAAATTTACCATTTTGCATGCATTTGTTAAAATTGCATTTTTAACACTTTTTGTACATAAATAAAAGAATAAAGAAGAAAAGAAAAAGAAAAGAAAAATAAAGGATGTAGTTATGCAATAAATACAGACTGACCCAAATCCCGAGAGAAGGTCAAGACTTGACCTGATCGACCAGGAATAAAGTAGGGGGAGATAGGGTCGTTTGTCAGAAAAATCAAAAATATCTTGTAAATATTTTTCATGTATATTTGTACAAAACTTACATTATTTTATTTGTACATAATTTGACCTCAAACTAATTATTTTTGTAAATAAAAGTTGTAAATAAAAATACGTTGTAAATAATAATAGAAATATTTGTAAATCAAATTAGTGTATATATTGCAAATAATTACACCTAGAAAAAGCCACAAAGTGATAATTGAAACATCAATTCCGGCTCCACACAAGCTCAAATTGAACCAAACTCACTTCCATCATACTATAAATTAAATTATCTTTCAAATGGCTGTGGTTTCGTACTTTTTGGAGTTACGGTTAAAAATTCAATTTTCTGGGGTGTTTTGTACAATTTTCCCATATACTTGTTGTATATATTTTATTCATATTTATTTTTATAATGTATATATTTGTAAATACTACTTTCATTAAAAATAAAAAAAAGATAAAAATTTAAAAAAATCTTTTATAAAAATATTTCCTTATATGTACCTATGTATATTATATTATATGTATATAATATATGTATACAATTAATTTCCCTAAATAAAAATTACCAAAAAAATTAATTATCTATATTAATTAATTTAATTTATTTAATTACGAAAATCATATGTAATTATTTAATTTATTGGATTTATTTGAATTCATTTGATTTGATAACTTACCTTTTATGTAAAGATTTTATTTTGTGCCTTAAATAACCACCATTAAGGTGGCTAATTGATTTTTTGGAATTATTTAATTTATTTATTTTAATTAATTACGAAATTCGTTTTTAATTAATTATTTATTTTATTTATTCAATTATTTTATTTAATTAACCAATAAACACTTTCCTCATTTGTGAATATCTTCCATTTTTGATTTTCTTCTCTTTTTAATGGGCTCCTCCTCCCTCATTCACACTCGATCGATCTTTGGCGGAGAGGAGCCCAGTTTCCGAGAGGTTTCTTGTTGAAGAGGGTCCTAGCCTCCGATCCAGTCGGTGACAGCAGCTTGAGCTTCGTCGAGGCCATCATGGCTTGTCCGATCCCCGAGGTGAGATCCACTTTTACTTGTCGTTTTTCCTAGGTAAATTGTAGGCTTAGATCTTAGCGTAGGATTAGGGAGTAATTTTTAGATTAAAAAAAATCTCAAAAATTTCCATCACACTTTAATCCACATCCGACACCGATTTTCATCTCATTTCGTTATCCCTCCATATTCACGTTCTATCTCACGCAACCTTCCACCTCCGGTCACGCACGGTGACCGGAGACACGGATCTATTCCATCGCATCATAAGATCCGCCCATTCACCAACTTCATTGTGTTTATAAATAAATTAAAAAAAACGTATCTTGTTTTCTAATCCTTGTTTTTGCAAGATACAATAAAAAAATAATTTTTTCTTTGTTCCCTCTAACATTTGTTTTGCAGGTTAAAAAGAAAGTAAAAAAAAATTTTGCTTTTATATCTAACGTTTTGTTTTGCAGGAAATATAAAAAAAATAATAAAAAAATTCTTCCTTTCTTAGTACAGATCTGTGTTTACAGTAATAACAAAATAATAAAACAAAAAAAACAAAAAAAATAAAAAAGGGAAGCTGAGTGCGCCCAGGCCTCCACGGCCGTCACCCCTGCTGCCGCCTGGGCGACCTCCATCTGCAACCACCCCAGCTGCGGTCACCCGGCGTCGCCCCCGCTCCAACCAGGCCGCCCCCAGCCACCCTTCGCCTGGGAGCAGAACCACCCTGCTCTCCTGCCGCGTCACCCGACCGTCATCTCCCGCGCGCCACGCAACCCCGCCGCTGCTGGCCATCCATCACCACCCCCGCGCGCGCGGTGAGATCCCACCGCCGCCCCTTTGCCGCGGTCCGGCGCTCCACCTGCTGCTCACTGCCCCTCGCCAGCGCGCCTCCCTGCGCGCGACCTTCCAGATGCCGCGGCTACACCACCTCTTGCGCCCTGCCGTTCGCCCGCCCGCGTGAGGAAGAAGAGGGTGGGCGGCGGTTATCCTCTCCCCATTCGCTGAGATAAGAAGATAAGGTGCGGCGGCGCTTGCGCCCTCGTTCCTACGTGAATCAAAAAGAAGGAGAACCCTAGTGGAGGTTTTTAATAACAAATATCTTGGGTAAATTACAAAGATGTCCTCGGAGCTATTAGAAATTGCGGAGAAGCCCCCTCCAGACCAAGTCACATGCTAGCCATGCGCATCATTGGGTAATTTGCATAATCAGCTTGCAGGTTTATTTTTATTACATTTTAAGGGAAACATTTAAAATACTTACATTTACGTCCCTGTTATTCCAGAACTTGAACTTGTGTGCTCTTTCTGATGAAATAAATATTTTTATGAGTGGAAAAATTTTCCGGAAATTCATGTATGCTCCAGCTATGTGCCTTAACATTGCATAAAATTTTCATAACATTTTGAGTTGATTTGATATTTTTAAAAATTCAAAAATATTGTCTTTTTGCATGTCTAAACTTTGAAAATTCATAAAAAATAGAAAAAATCCCTAAAAATTCCAAAAATATTTCTGCAGGTGCATTTTAATCTCTTTAATTTTCTGTACATTTTTGAATATTTTGAAAAATACAAAAAGATTGCGTGTGCTTTTATCCCTTGTGAATATTGTGCTTGTTTTAAAAATACAAAAAAAATATAAAATTCAAAAACCACTAAAAAATTAGCATTTCTGAAAATTGACTATTTAGTTTTTTAAATCGTGCTCCTTGTGTTCGACCCTGGTCGCTATACCAGGTAAAAAGAATAGCGAAAGACCGCTCACATTGTTTTCATCGATTTTTATCTTTTCCGAGTGGTTTTGATCATTTTTCCGATTGACCGCGCTTGGTGATTTGGGTCACAACGACCATTTTTATTTACATACTTAACCCGATTGTCAGGCGTGTCATCAGCAAGCTAGATCATTATCGACAAGAATCATGTGTGTGTTCTAAAATATTCCACTTAGGCAATCACGACGACATTGAACCCAGTCTTGTGGTCTCAGAATTAAGTCTAGTAGACCCGAAGGTCCTCAGTTCCAGTTCCTATAAGGTTCTTGTGATTAAGTGGATTAAAGTCCAACCAAGATTCCAATCTTCAGTCTTTACTTAGACTAGTTCAATTATTATTATTAATCCAGAAAATGTAAATGCTATGTTTAATGAAAGAAAATATTTTTATGATGTAATTTTGTAATTTTGATCTTTTTATGGATTTTTGAAAAGGTTTTACAATATTTTATGCATGTTTTTGGAAAGATTTTGCAAATATTTTTGGAGTTTTGAATTTTCAAATGTTTAGGGATTTTTGAAAGACAAAAAAGGCAAGAAAAGAATTACATACATGTATTTACATGGGAGTACGTCTATAGGAATGAAGGTGAGCCTTACAAATGGATTTTACAAACTGATTGTTCGTGAGTATTTACATGTTTTATATATGTATTGTAAGGCTCTTATATGAGTGGTTATATACACAAGATTTTCAAAACATTTTTGAGAACATATTGAAAACTTACTTTTGCAAATTATTTTAACAAACATTTTTACAAAATAAGTCTTGAAAATCATTTTTGCAAATGTTTTCCAAACAATATATATTTTTCAAAAAAAATCAATTATTTTTTAGTCATTTGTAAATAGATTTTCAAAAGAATTTATTTACACAAATAAAAGAATTTTTTACAGACAAAAGATTTTTCTACAAAAGTTCGTAAATATTTTGCAAAAAAAAATTCAAACAACTTTCAAAGGATTTTAAAACATTTTTCAAATCATTTTACAAAACATTTTTAACCAATTTATTATAAATATCTGCAAAGAATTTTGATATGTTTTTTTCATTAGCCATATTATTGAAAATACAAAAGTACGAGTTATGGAAAAAGTATATACAACGTATATATGACCCCTCCTATACTTAGCTTGAGCTATGTCCTCATAGATTACAGAGAAAAAAGGACGATGTAACTCATACTAAGTATAGAAAAGACTATACTACAATGACTAAATAATGAACAAAGTCAAAGTTGACCATTGTCCCTAATTTGATTATCATCCCTATACTTAGAGTGAAATAATCCTAAGTATAGCTGACTGTACACAAGGCAAGAAGGGTCAAGGGCGGGAATGTACGAACTCATCGGCTCGACAAGTCCTCCCCTATTCATAGGGTAAAATATCCCTAAGTATAAATAGAATATCAAGAGTTGAGGGGACATGTGAGGGATCACATGAATGAATAACTCGGTGCCCCCCATACTTAGGATAAAGCACGCCTTAGGTATATCAATGACAAAAGGGGTGAACATCTTTTCAGAAGAATCAAAAAAATAAAAAGGAAAAGAAGAAACCAAAAATGTTTTCGTGATTTTCTGCTCAAATGTCTGATCCATTTGCCTCTGTGGTCTCATCTTGAAATACAACTTCAATTGAATCAACAACGAACATGAATGTGTCATGCTTTAAATATGGCTTCAGCAATTGTTCGTTGACTGCAAAGGAATGTACATCAGGTGACAATTCTGATATGAGTAGACTTCCAATGTCGCGCATAATTTTTACAATGAATGGTCCATTACATTTACTCGTCAGCTTGCCTAGAAAAATCTTCAAATTCGCATTAAATAACCATACCTTCTGTCCAGATTCTAAAGTCTTACTACGAATATGTTTGTGTGCCATTTCTTGACTTTCTCTTTGTACATAAGGTTGTTGTCGTATATGTAGTCTTGGAATTCAAGCAATCTATTCAGATCAACTTTGTGGTTCTTTCCTCCTTACTCAGAATCAAGGTTACACATGTTTAATGCTCATAAGAATTTCTGATTAGTTCCATGGGCAGGTGGCAAGGCTTGCCATACACAAGGCGGTAGGGACACATGCCGAGAGGAGAATTGTACATTTTGTGATATGCCTACAAAACGAGTCCAGTAACTGAGATCAATTCTTCCTATCTGGTTGTACAAGATTCTACAATATTATTTTAATCTCCATGTTGGAACATTGAGGCAAGCCATTGGACTGTGGGTGGTACGGTGCTGCAACACAATGCTCGATGCCGTATTCTTTGATCAACTTCTTGACCTCTTTGTTGATAAAGTGGTTCCCCAATTACAAATGAGAATCTTTGGTATCTCAAACTATGAAATGATGTTGTCCTTCAAAGTCGACAGACTGTCCGACTGGCTGCGTTCCGGGTGGGGATTGCATCCACCCATCTACCTAACATATCAATGACAAGAAGGATGTACTCAAAACCTCGGATGTTAGGGAATGGACCCAACTTAAAATAGGAAAAACACTAAACAAAAACAATGTATATGTGTTTGGATTTTTAAAATGGAAAATAAAGTCAAAAATATGTAATATATATAAAAATAAAGATGTTTTTAAATTTTTCTAGAAAGCTATTTTATTTTTTTTGAATTTCATGTGAATTTAAATAGATTTTTTAGGTTTTTTTAGCATTTTCTACTTTTTTTGTTTTTTAGAATTTAAATAAATTTAAATATGAAATTTATATAGAAATTAAAAAATCAAAATGAACAAACACAAATTATTTAGAATTTTATAAACAATTTTTATATTATTTTATTATTTTATTACTACAAATAGGAGAAAATATGAGTGTTTTTTTATTTATGAAAATTACTAAAATAAATTAACTTTTAATAACAAAAATTACTCGTGATAAAAGAGATTAACAAGAAATGATAGTGATTCTTAGGGAATTTTTTAATGTAATCCGGAATTTATTAATCATAATTAACATACAAAATAAAAAAACTACTTTAACGAGACTAAAATGCAATACATTTTATTTCAATGACTAAACAAACAACACAATATAAGAAGGGTGCTTTATGCAATTTTTCCAAAAGGGAGGCGTGTCGACGTTTGCGCTGGCACAATCGTGATGGAATCATTTTATTTAAAGGGACTAATCAATAACATGAAAATAATGGGAATTTATTGCAAAATGACCAGAAAACATGTGCGATGGACATTCGTCTATTCAAATAGGATTTATTTGTAATTAAAATAAAATGCAAGGATTAATAAAATGCAAATAACCAATCAACTATGGCATGACATGTGTCCAAACAAGACTTCTTTACAAAATAGCAAAAACGCAGGGGCTGGAGAACAAACGTTTCACTGGTCCACATGGTTGAATGGAGGGCATGAGATCTGATCTGGCGCTTGTGATCAACGACTGGAATTGTACATTACTATGCAGTTGAGATTTGATCTGGAAGGACTCCTTCGTGATCGTACGACAAGGACGTTTGTAAAAACATTGAAGAATGAGCTTCTCGTCGAGCTTTCGTCGGGAATATATCGGCCGATCGTCGCCTAACTTGAAGCATGAAGGGTGGAATTGTCTCTTGCTACTCCTCTTTGTCGACCAGGAGTGTCGATGAGGATCGAGGGGTTCGATTTCTGATCTAGATGTCCCGGTTGCTCTGAAGTTCAAAGTCGTCCCTAGGTAACGATCCTTCGCTCTAGAATTTTTCCAAGGCATTGCAGTGTGTTGATATTACTCAAAGGATAACTCCGACTGAGTTGTTTGGATCAAACAAAGAAGAAAAAGGAATATGGATGGGGAATATGGTGAAGGTGATTGGAATAGGCGTCGAACTCTAGATTCGGTGCAATATGGAGAGGTAGACATATATGGGAGAAGATGAAGAAGATTGGGGTAATTTATTAGCAAGAAAATCCATGGGAGAGGATAAAACATTTGTTGAAGTGATCTCTCACCAAGAACAAATGACTCAAGCAACAGTTAACCCAGACAGTAATACCAATCAATAAATAAGTACGTGTGAATCAAATTTTAGTATAACCCTACAAACAACTGTGTATAGTGAAAAGTAGAGTAAGGTGTCGAACATGGAGAGACAGGTCGGTGTAGCATGTATATTATTATTAATTAATAATGAATTTATATTTTTTATTTATATATTTTCATTTTTAATTTTATAATTTTTTATTTTTTTATAACTTTCGATTTTTTAGTTTCTTTTTCTTTTCAATATATAATAAAGGTCTATATACAACTACATATACAATATTGGGTAATATAATTAAAAATTCAACTCAAAATAACCAAAATTTATAAAATAAAATATTTTTGTGCTTCTTATATTTTTATATTTTTTTGTTTTTTCAAGAATTTTTTTATAATTTTTAGGTTTTTAAAATTCTAAATACATAAAATTATGGACTTTTTAATCAGGCTGAATGTTTTGGAGGTTTAAAAATACTAAAAAGAGTTACATTTTTTCGAAACTATTTCTGTTATATAATATATAATAGAAAGAAAATTCAGAGATAGAAATGATTTTTTTAATTTTTTGAATTTTTTGAATACTTTTTTTTATTTTTATGAGGATTTTAGAACTTTTCAATTATTTATGATTTTATTTTTTTATTTTTATTGATTTTTAGTATGGAGGCATAAAATACAATAATAAATAAATACTTATTAAAAAAATATAAAATATATTTTTATAATTCCTTTGGATATTTTAAAGGAAATAAGGATTAAAATGTGTTATTTTGATTTTTTAATAAACAAGAAACATACCTAAAATGCAAAATTAATTAAGAGCATGCAAAGAGGCATAAAATTCAAAGTTTCCATTATTTTTGATTACAGATGATATTTTTAGAAAATAGATAACAAACAGAAAATTTTATTGAACTAGCAGGGGCATATTTGCAATTAAAATAAAAGAAAGGGATGAACATGCAAATTCCACAAAACTTTATTATTAAGTTGTTTTCTTTGTGTAGTTCTTATAGTAATAGGACTATGAGTTTGTAATTAAGCTATATATAGATGGATTAGGGGGTGTAGCCTCCATACCACCACAACAATGTAACCCCTAGAGATAGAGAGTGGAGAGAGAGAAGAGAGGAAAATGGTGAGGGAACGGAGTGTGTTTTACACATTCTTATGATAGTGATCTTTCTTCTCCATTAGTCGTGAAAATGATCGACCATTGTCATATAGTGGTCGTATTAATCCCCTTCACGTGTTTCCATAGTTTGATCGATTGTGTATATGCATCTGTACAAGTGTTCGATCCTCACCAACCAGTATCCATGCGGAGGTAATACCGATCCCTGTCCCAACAACATTGAGGGTTTATGCAAGGAATAATATGATAGAATAATAAGAAGATATTGTAAGTGGAGAAAAGGTTTGAGTGGTGATTCGTTTACCTGAGCATATTATTTTATTGGAAAAGGTTGGGGCTTGGATTAATCCAGGGCTTAAGTTGTAGGCTAGGAATAGGATGGAATGATTGATCTGAGTTGGGATCCACATATGTTCTGGTTTGAGAAGGTTGTGAATTAAAGTTTTGAGAAGATGAGGAATCAACTCAAGCTTCGGCCAAAAGCCATGATCAGGGTTGTGTTTTGGGTAGAGTCGAGGGATGTGATGATTATAGGTTAGGCATGGAGAGATTGTAAGGACAAGCTAAAGGAGAGACTAGGATACGTTTTAGGATTTAGAAAGGATGAACCCAAGAAGACCAACCATGGATTGTAAAGTTTAGAAAACTAACCCAAAAGCATAATATTAAACTCAAAAATCTGCAACCGACTCGATGATAAACGACACACATAGAGCTCAACTATGTACATAATAAGGATATTTACACCCATAACCTTGAGTAATTTGGTAATTATCCTAGAAACCCTCGATAATCATGAATTACATCCAGAACCTCGAATAATGCTTAACCTTTACGTGGTATAACCCTGTGTCAATTTCCGTCTGAATGCTCTATTCACTCTGACGGAAAAAGAAATATGTTGGCCATTTTACCCTTCGGAAGACATCATATTTACAACATGATGTCATTCTGTGAAAGAAGATGCCTCAGGGCCTTCTGCTCGTCCGGCCCCCTCTCTCCTCACGCGTCTAGGCCCCACATGCGAGCTCGACACCGGCAAGCTGCAACCCGCGAGTTCCTCCTGGACGCCGATGAGAAACCTCCTCGTCGAAGCCCCAGCCTTCTGATCCCCCACCCCGTCATCCTCGTGGAGCGTCGCTTGCCATAGCCATGGTCGAAGCCCCCCACCCCCCCCCCCCCCCGAGTCATGTCTGCCATCGACGAATCCCAGCTTTTCCCTCCGTCCCCCCCTCCAGTCCACCCCCTCCCCCCACCATCGCCATGGTCGAAGCCCTGTTCGCAGACCACCGCTCCCCCCTCCCCCCCCCCACCCCCGCAGTCAACCCCCTCCCCCCGCTTGCCTGCCATCGCCATGGTCGGAGCCCTGTTCTAGACACTTGTGAAGTCTAGACACCGGCCCCCGCTTACCTCACGTCACACGCAAACGAACGCGCCTTGGCGGCCTTCCCCGCTCCTGGGCCATTTTAATAACAAACATTCTACATATAGCTCAATCTCCATGGCTCCTCCACTCCTCCCCTTTCTACTCCTTTTCCTCCTGCACGGCTCCTCCTCCACCAATCGCCTAACTTCCGTCCAATCCATCACCACCAACGAGACATTGTTGTCGAGCAGCGGCACATTCGTGCTCGGCTTCTTCCACCCCTCCAATGTCACCTCCAACTCCTACCTCGGCATATGGCGTTGCGGCTCTGGTGTCCGCACAACAATGTGGGTCGCCAACCGCGAGGCCCCGCTGTCGCTTTCCCGTGCCATCTTCAGGCTCTCCAACTCCTCCAATCTCGAGGTCGCCGACTCCAACGGCCCCGTCCACCCCCTAGCCCTGTTCGCAGTTCACCGCCCCCCCACCGAGCCCTCGATAATCGTGCCCAGCAAGCGTCTTCGACAGTGAGTACCACCCATTCGTCTCGGGATCTGCCGCCCAAACCCTAACCGTGCGGTCCCTCGAGGTCGTCGCAATCACCACCTCGTCGCAGCCAAAGCCAGTCGCTGTTGAAAGCTCGAAGCTCAGGTCGAGCCCCCTCCTCCTGGACCTCTTCCTCTTTTTTACCCTGGACCTCTTCCACTTTTTTTAGATTAATCTCAGTTGTTAGATCATTGCTTGGTTAGATTAACTCAGCCATCTGGTTGAGTTAATGGACTAAACTAATGGAAGGTTACGGGTTAAAACAGAGCGGTTATTCGGGGTTCTAGATGTAGTTCGTGATTATCGAGGGTTTTTGGGGTAATTACCAAATTACTCAGGGTTATGGATGTAAATATCCCTACATAATATTGGTCAAAAATCACTCAAAATGAGCACTATTTAAGTACATTAGCACGATAATAGGATACTTATCATTGGGGAGTCATTTCCAAAGAAAATCCATAAGTAAAGTGAGATACATGATGTACATTTGAGCTACCAAATATTCTGATTCTTTGTAGACTGAAGGTGTTGGGGATGGGTGTATGTAATTATAGCAAGTTGTTACCAAATACATCCATGTAGATGTAAGAGTTCAGAAGAGGTGATCCGACATGGTAAAGGAAGTCCTAGAATGAAAAGACTCTAGGACTAGAGTTACTAAGCAAGAGAAAATCCTCAAAGTACACATGGTTTCCAATGAAAGTTTAGATAAATCTTGAGGAGGTTCTCATAGACTAGTAAATAGTGGAAAAGAAGAAAGCTACCAACCCATGTATTATGTGAGAAGTCAGTGGAACTAGTACTAATGATCCACTTAAGCTATGGTTGAAAGGAATAGTATATGCCATCAAGATGGTATTTACAGGATGGGGCAATCTTTAGTAGGATTGTTGACAGTATCATCAAGAGAAAGAGAAAGCATGGAATAAAGCGTATGATTATGAAAAAGATTTAGAACTCTTTTGACCCTTAGAGATAAGAAATGAGTGAAGATCGCCAATACCCAAACCTCCTTTCAAAGGTAAATTGTAGATGGTCATGCAGACAATCCATTGGTGGTATTCCTAAGATCTGAATGACCATAGAAGAAGTTACCAAAATAATGGTCTAGGGCACAGAGGACATAGATAAGTGCATTAAGGATAAAGAAAAACCAGATAAGACTGAGGTGAGAACATATATAATGGGGAGGAGGCTACCAACAAAGCTTAGGAGAAGTTTTGCACATTTCTAGCATGTAATTATTTTTAAACTTTAACGATGAGAGGGAGGAAATATGTGATTTTTATTTTACTTGGGGCTATTCGGTAGCTAAGGTGGTACAGAGGGAAGGAACCCTATTGACAACTGCTAAGGGAGAGAGATGGTTTACACAAGTGTTAAGGAAATTTTTGCTAGTGAATAAGGAGGACTTTCCAAGATTGGGGGTTGACATGGGACCTCGAGAAATGTTTAAAGAAGTCAAACAAATTCTTAAGTGACCAAGTTCCCTACATTGAGAAAACAAAGAATATCATCCACACAAATGATAAGTCGATGTTAATTTTATTTATGAAAAGGGGGTCATATTGCGAGATTGTAGAAGGAAATCAGCACCATGAATGGAAGACTCCATTTAAAGAATGAAAGTGTAAAGAAAAAGAGTCCCCCAAGCACAGACCCCTAAAGACCTAAAGAACATGGAATGACAACCATCAACCAAAACAATAGACCTACTATGCGCAAGGCACAACAAGAGATAACTGAAATAACATGTTCATGGAAATGAAAAAGGTTCAATTCATTCTACAAAAAAGCTTTTCCATGTTAAATTGAAAAGAGACATTTGAGATATTCACTTTATAATCTAGATAGTGAAAAAAAGCTTAAGCATGCTAGTAATGTGCTAAAATGTCGGGCAATGCTGCACGTAACTAATTTGCTTGGGAGAGATAAGATTGGGGAATAAGGAATTGATTCAGCAACAATGGAAAGAAGCAATAAGTCTAAATTCTCCAAAGTAAGTAGGATTGTCAATTGAATGGTTAAGTTGACATCATCACCAATACAGGAAGAGAATAAAATAAAGGTAGATCTTTAGGGCCATGTCACTTATCAGAATCCATTTAATATAAAATAGGAAGAATAACAACTTTAGAGGGAAAGACCAAAACAACATTAGCCTCATTAGAGATAAAATGGAGAATGTGACCAATATTTATGTTTTATAGATAAGAAAGTACTGAGATTTTACATTTTATTATTGATTTTGGTATCGACCTAAGCTTGTACATTTCCATACTTTCATTTGTACATAGGTGATCTTAGTTAATTGGCGATAACACCGCTATATCAACTTGAATAGACGTTGGTATGAATGGAGGCATAAAAATCATTCTTGTACTTGTTGATAAAACTTCAAAAAAATAGTGGGTTCTAGTGTACATTCAAAATTACTTTTATAAAGAATTTAAAACTATTATGAGATAGCTATTATTCATATTATTGGATTTTCACTACAATAAAACACTTTTGTGGCAACTAAGTTATTGCAAAGGAATTCTCTAGCAACTAACCATATCTTTCTCACATAAATCCCATCATCCAAATGATCACACCAAATTTGTCATAACACATCATACTAAAATAATTTGTTGACACAACTTGTGGTAATGCAACCAAACTTTGATTACCGATCTTTTGGCAATGGGTACTGGTGAAGTTAATATCGGAACTAAGATAATCCTCCAATAACGTGAACTTGCTAAGTCCATTAGAGGATAACTAAATGTTATTATGTATATTTCTCATGAACATAAATATATGACTACGAAGTTTTAAACGTGAAAATGTATTTTATCGGGATATCATGTATATATAAGTTGCAATAATTACATACTTATATGCAAATACTTCAAGGTTCATTATAGAAGGAAGGCATTCCACCAAAAAATTTTGTAGCTTAAGATCATATCTTTGCCATCATATATTCACAACATAGCATACTAGTGTTGTTAGTACATAAGTTGAAGTAATCTAGCAAGGTCAGTAGACTTCAAACAAGGAGGGGAAAGAATCTAGTGTTCAAAAAAGAAGATAGAGGCAAACATCGATGGAATGTTACCAACCAATACAAAATAGACCATGAATATAAAAATATTAGATTGATCTACCTACCAATTGTTTTCTTACGTCCACCTTTCACAATATTAAGCGTTCATACGAAGTCTTTCTGTAATAGATTTATGAAAATATAACTATATGCATAATCTTCAGCTTCAATTGTATAGGACTCCAAGCATTCTCAACTATTTGCAACATGATATAATGTTCGATTACCAGTTGCAAGTACATTCATTTCAATAATAATGTTCAAGTAGCTGATGCCCATCAACAGTTAGCATTGATAAGTAGATGTATATGATAAAAATTACTTTTTCAAACTATTGTTTCTTATGAATAGTAACCACTATAGAAGGCACTTAATTCATAATTCATTAAAAGATAAATGTTAGGAAAACTCATAACTTCTTGCGACCTAGTATAACGATAGATGAACATTCATAAGTATGTACTTATTTTTGTATTAATTACGTGCAGGACAATACAGAATAGATCAAGTGCTGGCTATGTAAAATTTAGAAAAGAACATGTTTGTTGTATTAACATGCATTCTATTTTCTCTTTACATGTATTCTTAAAATTCAAAATATGGTACACTCTTCTCTGAATTACAATCCTTTTCTTTATGATGATGTCTAGGGATGAAAATAATTAGAAACATATGCGATATAGGTGTTATATATCATATACTTATTATTTTTAAAATTCGGATACCATTACAAATGTTATACTAATGTATAAATTGGAGAATTGTTTTTTTTTGATGAAAAAGAGGGTGAAATCCCGAGTTGGGACTCACCGCAAATGGTATTTATATTAAAGAGAACTAGATAGGTACATTACCTTGTGGACCAGAAACGATACAGGGAAAGAGCATAAGCTAATACATTTTCCGAATATAACCTTTGATTTTTAAAAATTAGATCATTTCTTCCTCCCCAGATGGCCCAAAGAGCAGCAAAAGGCAACGCACAGTCATCAAAAAAAATAAATTGGAGAATTGTATACTCAAAATGCGAATATGAATGCAAAATGTATATTGACAGTTTAGATATAATTATTTGAAAAATGAACACAAATTAATTTGCGAATGTTAGATATGCCCAAATTTTAGGATCTCGAATATGTCCCATATATAAAAAGTATATTAAAAATATTTAAATAGTGTATATGGACATAAAAAAACCAATAATAATAGAAAGATTAAAAAATAACAAAATAATAGAAGAAAGAAACCATACTTATATGTATTTATATCGTATTAGTATCAACATCCTCTAAATTTTGTAAATTTATAATCATACTCGTATTTGTATATGTATTTTTATCTTTCAAAAAATAAATATTCATATTTGTATCCTCTAAAGTTTGAACATTCGTATTCATATCAGTGTTCGTCAAAATTAAGGGCATCAAATTTACATTTGTATTCGTATCGCCGAATGTTGAATTTTTGTATTTTTATTCGTAGTCGTCAGATATGAGAAAATAACATCCATATCATATATTTGAAGATGAGGATACAAATGGATACGGATATATTTGTATTTATTTTTATCCCTAAATATCTTTGTGAGTAAGATAGCTTTGGAAGCAGAAATCTTTTTGTGCTCCCTTGCCTACCGAAAGAAAATTTCTTAAGGATCATATGATCGCAAATAATCAATATAAATTTGGATACATGGCATGGCAAGTACATCTTAACCTATCAACTCAATCATGCATGCATTTATGGTGAGGGATAATAGATGTAGGAGTGTGCCAAAGACATGAGGCCCCGTCCTTGATTGGTCTATGTCGCCCTAATGATCTTTTAAAGATCCTCCCCCTCCTTATTTTGTGTCCTCTCATTTGTGGTGGTAGGAATGGATAATGAGGTTGTAGGAGGTGACCTAGATGTCATGTCCCATCATTCTTCATTGTTGTGAGGTTGCACTAGGCCCTAGCCCTGGTGTCATGTCAAGCACTACATGCATAACTTGTTGTTTGTTCTAAGGCTCTATTTGCACATGGAATATTTGGGCATCCAAGTAAGGGTAAAAGAACCCATGTGGATGTAAGGGAAAGTTGAATTTCACAAGAAGCGAATCATTTCAAGGTAAACATATCATGTACAAGCAATAAGGGTTAAATTTTTCGTTAGCCTAAAAAGTTCTCTTCTTGCTTTTCTTGTAGGGGATGTTCAGTTCGAGAATAAGCAAGAATAAGGATGGAGAATAAGAAGAATAATGGTCTATTCTCAGTTCGGCTGAAAAGATAGGAAGGATAATAAGGGGAACAATGGTAGATAAGGTGGAATAAAATAGGAATAATGGTGGAATAAGATGAAATAATGGGATGTGATTGGAAATAGTCGTACTCTTGAGAACCGCACCGAGTGGGGAATTGACCCCTTATTCCAATGCTTATTCTTCAAACGAATAGGATCTTAAAGATTCTAATATCATGGAGCTATATCAACGAGTAGTTTGAAGATTTTTTGATATGTACCAACAGTGTTAATCTTGCAGTAAGTAATATTATTTGTTAGAAATTATCTGACTTTTTAGATTTGTAATAAATGTGATGTCCGTTCATATATTGCTAACAACAAATCATACAATAACTATTACTCGTTGATGTTCTTAAGAACTTTCCTTTTAATAATTGCTAAATTCGACATAAAAATTCAAATTAATAATTTAAAAATGAGATAACCACTATTATATTAATCATTAGCAACAAATATTACATTCTTTTACAAATACCAAGTGAATAATAATTTGTTATTCTATATAATTAACTTCAGATAGTGTATCAACAAATATTAAAATTTATTTGATATTGGCAATATTTTGTAGTTGTACTTGCAGTAATGTATAAATATCACACGAATTAAAAAATGTCACAGGGGCAACCAAACAGTTGCATTCACATTTTCTCTTTATTCTTTGACTGTAGCAATTATCAAGTAATATTTTATTAAAAAATATCGTCATCCTTTTCTAAATTTATATCATAGAATTCATAAGAAGAAAAATCTTGCGGACTAAAATTATAATTGTCAAGACCTGAGGTAAATAGCAATATGTTATCATGTGGCTTTCCACAACTTTTGGGGCATGTTTGATTGCCACGTTACTCCGATGTAATTTGTCATATCCCTTATTTTATCCATGCATTTCTGGGTTGGAAATAAGGGTATGGACCATATAATTTTTTTGTTATAATAATTTTTAACCACTTTCAAATAAAAAATAATATAAATAACATATTATAATTATTAAAAAAGTTAATGTAATACATAATTAACGTCACATCACATCACATTTATCATTTTAACCCTCTGTCATCCTCTCAACCGTCCAAACAGCTACTATTCACATGAGGATACCCCAACCCAACCTAGTTGCCAAAGGATATGAAATTTTATATATTGGGATAAGATCTGATGACTCATATAGTATAAACAGTAATCAATCGTGTGATGTGATTTATAACAAAGTTTCGGCTCAGTCGGTAAAGTAAAAGTTCATGAAAAAATGCATAGAAGAAGTAAAAGAATGTGCAACTTGGTAACAAAGTACAAATTTGATACCCGAAAATGAATGTTGGTCAATAGGAATGTCAATATGGGTCTACATATTTAGTACCAACCCGAACCCACTCCATTTAAGGACCTGAAGCCCATCCTATTTGCTTTTGGATGGGTTAGGATTTTGAATTTACTACCCATGCGGGTATGAATATAGATTTGGGATTGCCTTGTGAGTACGAGAACCTGAACCTGCCCCATTTCCGAATGAAAAATAAATATAGATATAGATGTATGTTGCATTTTAGTCAAGCTAACCAAATCCATTTGCGAATATTGATACATGTCCCAAACGCAACCCGTTGAGATCCCTATTAGTCACAATGTAAGGATCAGTAAAAATGTAAAATGCTATATAAACATAAGTATAAAGGGATTTGTAACATAATCTTGGCTCAGTTAATCCAAAGTATGTTGGGATACATTTCCAAATCCATAGGTGACTCAAAGCACTAGATATGGGGAGTAAGAAATCTAAAGACAAAGTAAGTAAAATTAAGATAAAGTATGTAGGATATGAGTTTAGTGACGAAGAATTTTGAGAAATAATAAAGGTAAAGTTTGTTGCACATTTAGTTATAAAAAGACGAGCTTCAAAGTATTTCAGGTTTGATATTTTATCACAAATGAATTACGGATAAGGTGTTACCTATAAAATTAACGTATGGTGTATGAAGTTGAAAAGAACTTCACTTGTTCTATGTATAAAAGAAGATATCATAATTGCTAGTGATCTTTAAACCATGGCTCTTATAAAGTTTTGCAATTCCACGACAACCTCGACCTTTTTATATTTACCCCACGGCTCAAGTAAACTTATTAACTCTCACACCATAACCATTCAAGTTAATTTCTATCCAAGTCAAATTTAATTTTAAAGTAATTTTTTTAAAAAAATCTTGTTTAGACTTTCAACATCTCAAATTTTCAAATGGCATGCCATCTTCCATCATTGTTCCCCTTCATCTATCATCATTGTCGTTGCTGTCGCCTTCTCGTGCCACTCCTCCTCCCTCTCAACCCTCCCATTGAACCCCTCCACAATGTTGAGCACTATGTCCCTACCACACCTTTCGTACCCTTCATGTCCTCTGTCAAGACCCTCCATGACCTCCATGTCGATTTGCCATGAGCTCTCTTCTCCCCCCCTCCCCCCCCTCGCGCTACTTATTCCTTTGTGCCACAACCACCTAATCCTTCTCTCTTTTGACTCCCCCTCCTCCTACATCTCTCATACCACCTCCTCATTCCACGCACCTCCCATGCATGCTAACTTCTCCTCCCCTGCCCCACCATTGTTGTTGGCATCTCCCTCCTCTTTGTAACAATGTCCTCCCTCACGAACCCCTCCTCGATTGTGGTAGGTTCTTGCTCCTAACGAAGCACACACCTTCAATCTCACCATCTCGATGAGCCCCTCCACATCAATCCACCACACTACTCCTCCAGTGGTTGTGACCTCAGTTTGCACCTTCTGTCGACGATGAGCTCGATGATGGGGCAACATCCTTGAGCCTCTCGTCAGGGTCGTCAAAGATGACCATGCAAAATGAAGGTGACATGATACAATGTGGAGGGGAGGTAGAAAGAAGATCCACTGATGTGGTTAGATTAAATCAAAAGGAATTAACTTGATGGCAAAGATGTTATGTAAGATAGAATAGGTTTATAAGAAATGTGGGCAAATATAAAGAAGTCAGACATTGTCATGTAATTGTAAAAAGGAATTATAGGGCTTGTGATATAAAAATCTCTAAATACTATAAAATTACAGTCAAACACATGTGCCATGTCATAATTGTAGGAAATTTTAAGCGTGACATAAAGGAATCAACATTGGAAAAAAATAATAATTCACGAGTTACATCCTTCCATCGTAAATCAGAAAAAACTTGTAGTGGAGATGGTGAATAAAACGATGGTATCCTTTCTTCCTATTTTTCTCCTTCCATTGACCTCAAATATTAAGACTCCTTCAGATGGTTGAGAGTTTTTAGGGTAGCTCTCTCTTATTGTTGATTTAGTGATTTGCATAATGAACCATTGTGTCTCTTTAAAAGGGGTAGAGTTGATGGATGTAAAGGATAGCAAGCTGTAACGTTACCGACTCCACTAACCATCAACATTGGCCAATATAATTTAGATACGTTTTATTCGTTGACTCGGTAAAACTCATATTAACTATCTCACCAATATTTCATATGAATCACATATACAAGATTTATTCCAACAATATTGCACATAGAGCTTAAGAAGGATGAACGGTTGATAATTAACTCCAAAAATGCAATATGTTACATTTTTTATGATAATAAACTCTTAGGTTCTGTTCCCTCTCTATAATCTATTCTTGAGTTGGAATCACATCACAAATCATAGTGGCATCACATCACATTCCTTATTCTAATACTCCCCAATTTCAATAACCATCTCAAACAACTACTATTTACATCAGGTTAACTCAACCCACCCCCATATCAGTAACCAAACAGACCCTTAATTATAACTTTGTCTAAGTATGATTGCTTTGCAAGCATAAATATTTGTGTGCTCCCTAGACGAGGCAAAGAAATCAATGATAGGATCCTTGATGGACATACATATCATCACGGAATAAAATTCAAATAATCAAAATATATTTGGAAACGTGGCAACTTTAATGAGATAGTTCCTACAAGTCAATCACGCATGCAATGATGGTAGATGTAGGGCGAGGCCAAGGACATGAGGCCCCTCCTTACATCGACATCTTTCATGGTGGGAGAGAGGATGGGACCCTAAAATTTATTTACATCTTTCAGGTCATTTCGATCCGGATTGGGCTGAGGTAAGGTATCCTCATGTGAATAATAGTCGTTTGGAGGGTTGGGATGATTGGAATGATAATTGTGATGTGGTATGACATTGATTATATGTTATAGTGACTTTTTTAATGATTATAATATGTTTATGTTAATAAGTGTATTTGAACAAGTCAAAAGCCACTATACCAAATAAATTGTAGGGTCAACACAAGTAATCCCAACCTAAAAATATAATGTTGGAGCTAGGGGTATGTCAGGATACTCAGAGTACCCTGGCAATCAAACAGACCCTCGTGTCAAGTACTTCATATACTACATTTTATTTATTCAAAGGTTATAGTAAAGAGCATCCTCATGTGAAGGAATTCACGTCAAAGAAAACATATCATGTACAAGAAATATCACTTCAGTTTTTGGTATAGCTAAAATTTCCATTCGCAAGAAAATATATCGAATAGTAATTTCATGAGCTTTAAGTAGGTGCTTCAATTTTTACCCTTCTAAAAGCCCATACCTCTTGCAGTGGTGGGTCTCAACTTGGAACTCCACCCTTCCTTCTCTCAAAAAAACTCATACCTTGTATTATCAGGGACGAAGTCAGAATTTTACTTTTGAGAGGGCTTATTTAGTTTGGATTCAAAATATACAAATTTTATTTTAGAATCCTACTACTGTGAGAGGCTTGATTAGTTTGATATCAAAACTATAGAAATTTTATAAAATATTAGAAAAGTTTTCTTTATGAATTTCAGAAAATGTATCAAATAATACATTAGAAATTCATAAAGTTGTGAAAAGAAAATTATAAAATTAAGACTAATATACATTGAACAAAATCTAAACTTGATTTTCATGTCTTCTTATTAACCTTTTCATTTGTTGATTTGAATGTACCCTTTCAATAAAAAATAGTATCTATTATTAATATAAAATAATATAAAATTTAGAAATAGAAGAGAAAAATCTTAAACTTATCTAAATATGATGTTACTAAAATCATGCACGTCGTCATCATCACTTTATATCATCATATTAATCAACTATTGAATCTATTGTTAATTTCTCTACGACTTCTTTTTTGATGTATGTCAAAAGACAACTCATAAGAAAAATCATCTTCCATCTTATTTCAAATCCTATATTTTCCATCTTCATGGCTGAAAATGTCCTTTCTGTGGTTACAGTCGAAATAAGCAATGCTAACACATGGCAAATCAATCGGCTAATAAAATAATAAATATCAATTTTTCATTTCTTCTAACTTCTAATAGAGTTCCATAAGACTAAATTAAAGTGGTTGAGATGACATAGTTTGTCGGTCCTTTAACTCGCTGTCATTATTGATAAATATGAGGAAAATCCCCCGATCTTTCATATTATCTGTCATCTCTCCCTCCCCTCCCCTCCCCCATCTCTATCTCTATATATGTAAACCTTTAAGATTTAAATAAGACTTTCGAGGTGCAACATTGGAAGTGTTTCAAACAATACGAGAACATAAAAATTCAGCATATACCTTAGGATCGAAACCGCCCAAATTTGTATTGCCATATAACGGTCAATTGTCCACAACTCCTTCAACGTCGTGTGTCTTAGTGCTCCGACGATGCGATGATGATTTTCCTACAAGAACATATGGATCCTTTTGATACACACACACACACACACATATATATATATACACACACACATACATACATATATATATACATACATACATATATACATATATATCCCATGCACAAGGAAAGAATGAAAGCGAACAATTAACGAGGTTGGATTTTGATTTATTAATGAATTTTCAAAGTTACAGATAGTTTATAGGAGAGGTTATTTTGTTGATAAAGTAATAAATCTTCTTTAATTGACATCTGAAATTTCAAATATTAGTGGTGATTGGAATGGTCCGCTAGAATCGGAATGTTATTATCGGTAATTGGAGCAGTCCTCTGGAATCGGAAAGTTGGCATTTGTCGTACAGTAACATTTAAGTTGTGGGAGTATTAATTTATATCCATAATATGGAATACAGGAGCCTCCCCCCCCCCCCCCCCGTCTCTGCATATGGTTGGCGTTGTTGGGTAAAGGTACACTGATAAAAGTCGTCTTGGTGTGATAATGGATAATTTAATACACGTTATCATATCTTCGGTAGTTAAATATATAACAAGAAATAATATGTATTCTTGACTATATAAGTTCACATAAAATGCCATATCTGTTGTTATATTATTAGCAAGGAACAAAATAAATATGGTTATTTTTTGACCTTCTCTTGCAATCATTGTGCAATTAACAATACGTGCACAATTTTAACAAAAATGTCAATAGATAATTGTTGTTATATAAAAATTAAGCAATGAATATGGCATTAGTGAATTGCAAGAACAAATAAGAGTTTTTATCGAATAATATTTATTATTATATATTTAACATTATGATGATGAACCTTTACCCTTTTTAACATGGATTATTAGAATCTATGTAGCCAATCTTATAAAATAGAAGAAAGCTTTGCCATTTTAATATTTAACATCGAAAGATATGACCGTTATTATTTAATTTATTTATGTTCATGAACCAATGAAATTGTAATCGAATAGAATAATGATCATTAAAGTTACTAGATATCTGTCATGTGTGATGAAAATTTAGAGGACATATATCAAGTACGGCATATAAAATGTCATATAAATTAAAATAGGATGTAAAGACAACCCAATGGTTGCAATTCACATCTTCTCTCTACTGTTTGGTTGTGGGAAATACTTCTGAGTTCATATTAAAAACGGTTCCTCTGAAAGTTAAAATGGCCATAAATCAATTGAGTACTTAAGAAAATATAAAGAATGATATAACTACAATTTCAAATTTTCAAGACCTAAGATAAACAGCAATCATGTAAGGCTTTTGGATATGTTGAAATGTGGCTTTCCACACCCACTATTTTTGTTATGAAATTCTTGATATTGGCATATCACGCCCCGTATCTCGAAACATGAGGGAACTTTGCGGAAGCATCCCAAAATAATGAATTTTTTTTCGAGTTCAAGAGCGAGACAAAAACTCAATAATCCATAAATAACTTTCAGAGTGTCGTACATAATGGAAGAGTAAAGGAAATTAACCAATAAATAAAAGACTCATCAAGTCTAAACTACATAATAAAATTATATAAGTCTATCCGTCAATGACTTAAGAGGCTAGAAAATATCAATGACTCTTCAATCCAATCGACGGCCAACCCTCTTGCTTTCCTCTAAGCTGCAAGGTTGTAATTCAATATATCAACCGAATTTGAATAAGTATGCACCATTAAAATATGCAACATGCCATAATTATTCGTATACCTTGAACATAAAAATGTTAACACAATAACAATGCAATAAGTAATATATGTCAAGGAAAAACAATGAACTATATCAAGAATATTTATTTGTGCATAATTAAGAGATAATTGTACAATAAAATTTTCTTTATTGGTCGCATTTTTTACCAATAATATCAATTTCAATATCAATGGAAAAATCTATACCATATGTCGACACCAGACAGCCCGAGCTTGGATAAGAGCCACCTCATTCCCATAATGAAAATTTAAATCATAAAAAAATTCCAATACGAGGTCTCATATCGAAACCCCAATACAATGGACATCAGTACTGAGTCAACCACCGTAGCGGAAATCATTTGGGAGTAGTGTACAATTACCCGTCTACAACGGTCAATTGGCGGAATTAACCGTCTGCGCGGCACCCGACTAGGTCAAAGTCTCTAATGGACCAACAATGAATAATGTCTACTCCCACACAATGGTGTGCCAAAAACAATAACTTATTTTTCAATAAAAAATATTTGAACAAAAAAATTTACATTTAGCTATATATATATTGCTGTATCTATCTCTATAAAATTTAACTAGTAATCCATAGATAAGCACCTAATTACCTAAAGTTGTAACACATAGATATAATCAAAGAAGTTTAACGAGATATTATAAAAACTCCATTGCAATAACTAATAAAATCAAATGTGGGGTATAAATGACAATAAATGAGACATAAATTAATGTACATACCTTGTTCAAAATTTTGAGATGTATTGATCTGAAAGGTTTCCGTCACTGAAAATCATCTACCACCTAAACAAAAGGAATGTACCTTAACACCATGCATAAACTGCAAAATATTTCATCCTAGGACCGGAATTTTCCCAACCGGGAAAAAAACTCTTTTCTTCTTTTTGAATGAATAACAATAATTTGGTTATTAGTATTACTACTTGATTATTCTTTTTTTCCCGATGGTTGGACAGGTCTCTATCTTATTGAAGTCGAATTTCAAAACAAAACATAGATTAATCTACGGGTGGTATTCCAAAAGGCAGATTCATTTCATTTTCAAATAACGTGTATTTTGACCAAAATTTATAATAAAAAATAGGCAGGCTTTCTTACAAGTTATTGTCGGAAATAACTTGGTTCTGTTTGGTAAAAAATTATAAATGGATTTATTTCGTCCATTTCTTTTACCATTAGTTTAATCTGATTGACAATGATTCCGCAAATACGCCAAGTATCGTGTAAACCTACGACCAAATTTCCGTTGAATACACGTTGTGTTAAAAAAACACAAACAATACACTTGAATTACAAAAATAATTATAATGTGGGCTGATACGTACTTTCAATTATCAAGATTTTCTTTATTCTGTAATTTATTCTGTAATTGTATGATTAACGGATACCCTCAAAACATAATATATAGGCGGTATGACTAGTTTGTTATTTTAATTATAAGGTTTAAAAAAGTTTTCTAAGACATAATTTGATACATATAAGGAGATTTAGTCCCTTTTTTAGGATCTTCATTATGCGAGGGGCTTGGCTAAAACAAAAAAAAACACCTGCTCTCGTTTGACGAGATGCCAGAAATCACGTCTCTCTCAAGATAAGATAATGTTCTCTTTTTTTTGCCGTTACAACTATCCTACTTATCTACTTATTTAGTTTGTTTTACATGATTTTGTTCCTTTTATATTATTTTATAATTTGTTTTTAAAAATAGCTTCCATTATATTTTTTTGTTAGTTTAATAAGCGTATAGATAAAATACACCCGTAACCATCCTTCTATTTAATTCCTATATTTAAAGATTTCAATTTTTTTTTGCACAATACCCCCTAATAAAAAAACAACTGTTACATAATATCTAATTACCCATAGTGCACAGATATATTCTAAAATCAATTGTATTGTATTATTATATGATTTATGAAAGAGTTTTAACTTGGTCAATAAAGTACAAATCCTTGTACAAAATGCATAAGAATAAGTAAAAGTTTACGCAACTTGGAAACGAAATGCAAAATCTACAATAGAAAATTGAATTTTGTAAGATTAGCAATGATATTTAAAGATGCATAAATGCTAAAGAAATAAATGGGAAAAAAATGAGAATTTATGTAGCCATGGTGTAGGTTGTTCTGGTAATTGAAAGTAAGTTGAGGAAAGTCCCTACATGCCATAATGTGGAGAATTTATTTGATTTCAGGATTTTTATCACTCATATCATTCTTAACTTCAGCAATATCAGTTATGCCTTCCTTTTTTAATATTATTTACGTCCTGTCTTTTTAAAATATTCACAATTCTGCCCTTCTGTTAAGATAAAGTAGAAGTATAACTGATATTACAAAAGGGTGGAATTATATGAATTTTGTAGCATAGTTGATATTGCAGAAGTTAATAAGGGCATAAGATGCCCCATGGATGAAACCATCTATCTTGCCTACTATCTCACTGTTTTGTAACAGTTAATTTTGTGAAGCATCATATTCTCCTATGGATGGAGTTTCGATTTCAGACTTATATGTCCGACCCGTAAAAAATAAAAATATATAAATATGAGTTGAATAATACATGTATTAATATGATATACTTCAAATTTTTCATATGTGACACTAGTTTTAAATAAAAATTAATAATTTATATGTCAAGTAACATGTAAACTACTTATATTAGTTATATAAAGTATAAATGGTATTAATAAAATCATTGGTACATATTAAATATCATCAATAAAATCAATGGATAAAGAGCGAAATGGGCCATGGGTCGGGCCATGAGCGAGTTTTGGACATAGATTTTTGAACCTCGGCCATTCAGCTCGGTCCATGGGTCGGCCTGTTCCGCATTTTGGTCAGGTCTATTTCTTAGTGAGCTTGTGTTAAGCTTGATCATTATAGAACCCGAAAGGACAAAAAATCGATTGTGCTTTTATAATCTATTTTCTCCTCATACTAATATTTTAAAAGGCCTTTCCACCACCATCATTTTACCCATAATTGACCTCTAGGGCTCACTATTGTACAACAGAAGATGCAAATTCTATAGAGGAAAGGATTGCATATTTTCTATATTAAATGAAATTATAAATTTACATGATCGGTTTTATGTAACATCTTCAATTTTGACATAGATATTGATCTACACCTAGGATCAACTTTGAATCCTTATCCTTTTACCTTGAATAAGGATAAAATGGCGAAGAGCAAAAAGGGAGCAATGCGATATCTCGCTCCCTCGTGACCTTGGGAGGGCCTGTACGTACGATCCTCTCAAGTCTTAATCGTCTCTTAACACCCCCATACCTAGATACCCAACAACAATCATAACAAATACTTATAGTTACCCTTTGAAACATAATGGAAGGTAGCACAATATATCGATGTCCACATTGTCCAACGTAACATTGACAATTGTATTTCCACAATTCTTTATTCAAATTATACATCACATTACAATATGGATTGAAAGTACAAATAGCTAAAGTATGAGTCTTCTAAGTCGTGTGTATTCTCTGAAAATGTATAGTCTCACAAATTTAATCTCAAATTGTTTTAACAAGTAACCCGACAATCTGATTGGAAAATTAAAGGATATAATGATGCAAACCAAAATGGGTAGTGAAAGAATAACATAAACCACATATAACCAATATATACAAGGAGCTTTTCTAATGTACTTTATTTGTTGAATCGATCTATAGACCACATTAGGGTTTTTTGTGTGTCTTATGTATACTAGGTATAATCGGGTTTTTTTGTCCTTTTTATTACATATATTTTTTATATGTATTTTTCATCCCACTTCAATGGTCTGATGGTAGCCCAGTGTGACTACCACCCAAAAAAGCATAGTTCAAACCCCTCCTTGTGAAGGCTCCCTTAGGTAACAGACAGATAGCATAAAAAATAGTCAGATCTTTCAACATTGATTTGAGCAAGATTTTATGTAGCTGATCCTACTTAAAGTGAGAGATGGCTTCGCCATTTTTTATAATATGTATGTTTTTTAGTATTTATAATGTTAATGGCATGCAATGGGTAGATTTGGTTTACATGCATAAGTGTACATTTTAGTGCATTTATATGTGTCTTAAGCTTAGTATTTTGCTTAATTCATGTTTGGTAATATGATGATTGGATATTGAGTGGCCTCCCTGAGGGATGCGTCGGAAGAAACGCAAGCATCTATCTGATGATATAGTGAAGAATCAACCAAGAATTGTGAGCCTTCCTATTAACATTTGAATCTTCTTGAAGGTGTCATGTGGTTGTAAGGTCATTGTGACTTGAAGATAGTGAAGGTTAACCTTGATTGCTTGATCGAAAATGAAGAAGCCAGAGAGTTCAAGCTAACTCCGAATCATATTTTTCAATATTTATCATCGATAAATCTCTGGAAGAGGTTAAATACAAAATTAAGCTACTATAATTTTTTGAAAATTTTCTAATGCAAAATAAATTTTTAATAAATTAGCGACTGCAAACAAGGTGATTTTAAGTAAATGAATTTTAATAAATGGCAAACACAAGTATTTCTTAGAATACAAATTATCTTAAATAGCTCTAATTAAGAGGAATCCAGAACAATTTTAAAATTCTAAAATACTTAGTGATGTTTTAATTAAAAATCAACTACAAATTTCACCAAGTAGTTTATTTAATGAAAATGTTGCATATAAATGGTATGATTTTTTGATACATTACAAAGAACTATTATTCCTAACAAGGGTGATTTTTAGGGAATTTTAGAGTAATAATTGATTTACTATGAATTTCAAATCATGGACAAGGCAAAATATGATAAATTTCACCACAAAAATTATAATTAATCTATGTTAGCTCAAAAAAAATACCATTAAGTATTCACAATGTGGGGAATAAATTATTCTATAGTGTGCAATTTTTGAATTCAAAATACTAGGACAAATGATGGATCAAAATGCTACTTAAATACAAGGACGTGAGTGCATATTACATAAATAAATAAACTAAATTAATGCATATAGGGGCTAAAAGACAATTACATATACCCGCCGGGGATATTTATACCAATTCTCCAAGGGCAGGGACTCGAGCACGAATACATAGAGCTACGAAGGTATGCACGTAAATATTCACCGCCTAACATGATATGCATGTGTGCTTGGAGGCTCAGGTGGAGGCTTGGATGCCCTAGCACCACATGGCGCCGCAGGTGGATCACCTTGGATAAGGTGGTGACAAGGCTCATGCCTTGTGGTGGCTCGGGAAAGGGCGTGAGGTAAGTGTAACGAGGTAAGAGCCACCCGATCAAGATCGGGTGGTACATGTAGGTTGGACTCACCTCCTCTTCAGATGGAACTTTTCCCCCTTCTTCTATGCTCCTCCACTATTAAGGAGGAACGATGTAGCAAGGAGGCCTGGTCGTCTCCTTCAGCAATAGATTTACGGTAGAGGTAGTCCAGGTAGGGATTCCATTGGGTGCGGAAGGTGATTTGCTTCTGAGTGCTAGTTCCAATCAATCCCTAATGAAGCTGCTCATTGATGACGAAGGGAGAAGAATCTTGGAGGAGACCTCAATCTTTGTTCTTAGTTGTTATGTCACAGAGCAATGTTATTTAGGGAGCTCTAGTGGTTGTTGGAGTGTTCGTCTGAGAGAGGTTGTGACAACGAGCTCTAATCAGAACTGCTCATGAGGAGATGAGGTGGCACGAAGAACGGGGGACTCGGTGAAGACCAGGTTCGATGGCAGTTCACGACTGAAGGTATGGTAAGGCTCAGATCACATGGGAAGGAACTGGGTTGCCTTGTCTAGCCACTGGAAATCTTTGTACCTGCAAATGGACCATGTACACAGCCAACGGAGGGGGAAGGGTGTGGGGTGAAGGATTGTAGTGAGTGTAGATGGAGGCCTTCATATCCAACCTTTGCAAGGTCAATGGTGGATAGATTTGGAGAGGTAGAAGAGAAGCGATGAGATTGAGGAAGTGGGATGAATCCGTCGATGATTTGATTGGGTTTCCATACCAAATGGGAAGAACACGAAGGGGGTTGTGCTTTGGAGATGTGTTTTCAAAGCAAAGAGGGAGAAGAGACTTATTATGCTCTATGGATCAGGATGTTAGCCTGTGAACCATGGACATGTGTAGAGAATAATAGTAACATAATTGAAAATGCTACGATGGATGTGTGGTCATACATGAAAAAATCAGAATCGAAATGATGTTATCAGAAAGAAAGTTGGTGTAGCTCCGATAGATGATAAGATGAGAGAGAACAGGTTAAGATGGTTTGGCCACTTGCAAATGAGGTTAGCTGATGCACCGGTTAGAAGATGCGAGATTTGAGATGTTGAGCTGATTAAGAGAGGATGAGGAAGGCCTAAGAAGTGTTGGAATGACAACATCCGAAGGGATCTTAGTTAGGGTTTAGGCCTAAGTGTGAACCAAAATAGATTTGAATGGAGGCAAAAAATCCATGTAATCAACCCTAGTTAATTGTAGAAAAAAGGCTTTGTTGTTGTTGAGGTATAGGTGCAAGTTTAAACCCAACTTCTTAGTATCCTTCAACATGTAACAAGGCCTTAATTTGACTTTTACCGCCTAAATGCTCGAAAAATTATGTCGGATCCATAAAATCCTTAAGGTTATGCTTTGCAGCAAGCTTTCCCTATAGTTGTGTTATCTCCTCTTTATCATCCCCACGTTCATCATGTTGCCAACGTAAACATGGAGAGGCACTTTGTTTTTTTTTTTTGCTTCTCTCGACAAATAAAAATACGATCCTCATTGCTTTCATAATATCCAAGGTTGCAGAAAGCAGTAGTCGGTACTCGGTCGGTGGGGTCACTGACTAAGGATTAATCGGCAGTCAGACGATTAATCGACTTTAGCCGTCCATTAGTCGGTTTTGAATTTTTTTAATTATTTTAAATATATAAATCAATTTTTGTACACATGTTCATATATATTTACATTGATTTATACATTTTCTATACTATCATAATGAAATAAAAGAAGTAACTGTCTTTAAATATAACATTAAACATATTAGAATATATTTTCTTTTAGAAAAATTGAAAAACTAAAAAAAATGAAAAAACAACATCTATGTAAAAGTCGGATGAGTAGTTGGCCGACTAGGCCGACTAGTCGGCCCGATTAGTCGAGTTAGCCGATTAATGGTCGACTAAGCCTAGTCAAGTTGGCTATTCCCCGACTCGACTAATCGGACTGATTAAACGGCCTAGTCGGTCAACTTTACAACAGTGGTAATATCTTAGTCTGTTCATTACCACTCCAAGATTATGAGATCATTCCCTAAGATATTGCTTTAGCATATACAATATCTTCTTCACCTTGCAACATTTACATGTCTTCACATAAAAATGTGGCATGTGTATGTACACCTCCTTCTCGAAATTTCCATTCAAGAAGATATTTTTTACATCCATCTAGTGAAGCTTCCAATCCCAAGCTACAACTAAAAAGACAACAAAATGCACTACATTCATTTTCACCACATGAGCAAGCATCTCCAAGTAATCAATATCGTATTTTTACTAAAGCAATTTGCAACAATCTAACTTTGCATCTCTCTATCTGTCCATTTGGTTTCTACTTTATGTTGTAACTCCTCTTATAATCAACAAGTCATGGCCTTAAATACTGCTTTCACCAATATATCGATAAGCTGGCGAAACGATCGGCGATATGTCGACATAATATCACCGACATATTGTTGCTAACATCGGCAAAAAATGTGCAACAAGCTTTAAAAATACAAAAGGAGGTCAGGAGAAAATTGCCATTTCGCTGACAATTTGGTGGCTTGGGCGAAGCCGAATAGTCGACGAAATATCGACCTATGCAACAGTTGGGTTGCATCAAGAGTATCTACAATGTCCTAGGTTTCAGTTTTTAACAAGGACCTCCATCTCCTAAAGCATAGCACAACTCAATCAAAGGATCATCATCACCCTCAACAATCCTGGAAATCAGGGATGCAACAAATAAAGAGGTAAGACATATAATTACTATTGAATTTAGAATAATGAAAATATTTGTTAATAGGATATTGGGTGTACTATGCTTATCTGGTGGATGGTTTATCTCCCATCCAAGACACCTCTATGGAATGCACTATTCTTCTCTAATAATGGCATGTTTATTGGTGTCACAATCAAAGTTGCAAAAGTCGGTAGTTGGAACTTGGTCAGCCGGATCATTGACTAAGGATTAATCGACAGTCGGATGACTAAACGGATTTAGTCGTACATAAGTCAGTTTTGTACTTTTTTTAAAATTATTTTAGATATATAAACCATTTTTATACATATATTCATATGCATTAAGCATAAATGTGTACATTTTATATATTATCATAATGAAATAAATGAAACAATAGAATTCCAATCGATAGATTAAGTTTGTTTTATTAAAAAATAGAAAAAGGAAAAAAATGTATTATTGCAACTTGACTCCACTAAACGACCTAGTTAGCCACATTTTGTACGATTAGTTACAATCTTTTCTTTTGATAAAAACTCGGGTGAACTCCCGTCGGGAGACCGTAAGGCTGCTTCATTAAACGATTTAGAAAAACATTACCTGGCAACACGGGAGTTATACAATGCTTTACAGTGCGCTACTACAACATTTTCAGAGTAAAAACTTTGATTCTTGAACACGAACATCATTCATTCCTAACCAAATCACCCAGAGTGATGCAAAAGGTTCAGCGCAGTCGTCCGAAGATCCACTCCCCGTCGCTCAAACTGACCTCCAGAAAGCGTGTGCCCCGTCCATCGCCACCCACTGGGCTCCCAACTCCTACCAAACCCGAGCCGACATCAGGCATTTGAAGAACGTGTGATCCAGATCCTCCTCCATCATATGGCATCTGTCGCATATAGTGTCCTCAATACCCAGGATCCTCCCCTCCTCACTTTATCGCATAGGCGGTCCCTTCTCAAGCACCACAAGAAGACGATGATCCTGCACGGCAGCTTGGCTGCCCAAACTATTTTCATATCCTGGCATATCTCCGGATCCTGGGCATCATCCATTATCATCAATTCCTCATATGTACGTTTAACAGAGAACTGTTTGCCCACCCATACAAAGTGGTCCATATCCTGATCCAGGTCGCCCAGTGAAGGCAACTCCTCCTGCAATCTGATAAACTCTTCTAGCTGTTGATCCGACAAAGCAGATAAGAAAGCTGGCGACCACGTGCCCGAGTCAGCCACCTGCGCAATAGTGCTCTCCCTGGACACCGCCAGAGCAAACAGTCTTCAACAATGCTCTCGACATCCTTTCCAGCTTAGTTACAATCTTCAACAATGCTCTCGACATCCTTTCCAAGTTCTGAACTCGAATCATTACTAATTGAGGGGAAACATGTATCATCAAGGAAGTGAGGGATATTAGAACGGGTTTCCCGCTTTCGAGCCTAAATCTAGAGTCTTGTGCTGAATTTTCAATGTAGGTTCTCCTATGCCAAAGAGGATCACACAGCTTCCACTCATTTGTCCTAGCACTGATTTGAGAAGAGACATCTCAAGAGAGCATAGAATCACCAATTGCATCCATAATGACCTATTCTTCTTTTTTTGTTGAAGAACAAGCTCTTCTTGAGAGTTTCCTTCACTATCATCTTCTGTCTCCTATGTCAATAAGGATGACATGGCTTCCACTCTTTTATCCTAGCATTAATCTAATTAGTGTTTAATGAAGGTGACATTTTTTGTCGTGTGTACCCTTCCATTCATAGGATTCGAACAATTATATATTGTAGGTATGAGAGTAGCCCAAGAAAACCCCTTCAATTCATGAGCATCAAGTTTCTTCAAAACATGCGTAAATTTATGAAAAATCCCAGATACTTTGGAGGAAGAACAAATGGTTCTATATCCCCTAAATCATAGAAAAAATAGTTTTCCCCTTCAAAACTCCCAAAGGCATCATACTTTTAAGAACGGTACCCATAAGTACAGCTTCTTGGCAAAACTCCTCGTTTTGCTGAGAGGTTTTAGCTACTAACTTCATTGTATCTATTCTTCCTTTTCGCTATCCCGTTCTACTGAGAGGTTTAGCTACATAATATCTCATGAACAGTTTCTTTGGCACAACATAAAAGTCTTGGAACTGCTTAAAAGTGTATTCACAAGTATTATCACATCTAAAGCACTGTGATCTTCTTATATCGAATCTTAAAAGACAGAAAACTCTTTATAGCGCTAACAAGTCCATGACTACGAAGCAAATAAACAAAATAATTTGAACGTAAGCCAATGATAATAACTATTCTATAACACAACTATAATGCAATAATGCTTTGAATGATTAATTCCTTGATGCTAAAAATTAAGAATCATTTGACAACCCGTGCATAAAGTGTTGGAGGAAATAAGAACTTGTTTATTCCTATAACCCTAGGCTCTCTTATATAGGGAGAGACCTATAGGTAAATTACATATGGTGGACAAGGAAAATAAAATAAATAAAAAGATATATAGAAAGTAGAAATATCTCGAGAGTCCCCTCAAGATGGAGAATAGATGCCAATCATGCTCAGCTTGGACGAACACTTCTGAAATGGCCCCCCTGAGTAAAGCCTTGGTAAAGATATCAGCAGTTTGTTCCCCTGAACTAACATGAGAGGTAGAAATCAGATCTTTCTGGATCATATCTCTAGTGTAATGACAATCTACCTCAATATGCTTCGTTCTCTCATGGAATGCAGAGTTGTTGGCAATGAAGAGAACAACATGATTGTCACATTGGAGGCTCATGGGGAGAGGCACCTCTATAGTCAAGTCAGTGAGGACAGATCTGACCCACATCATCTCTGTACTTGTATGTGCAACATGGCCTCAAATTTCAGCGAAATTCAGTCGAATTTCTGTCGAATATCGATATCCAGTCGAAATCGAAATTCCACCGAAATGACCGGAAATGACCGAAATATGGGGGTCCTAGTACAAAAAAATGACCGAAATGACCGAAATTTCGGTCGAAATTCCACCGAAATTCCATCGAAATTCTATTTTGGTCGGTACCGAAATGGTGACCGAAACCGATATTTAAGGCCTTGATGTGCAATAGCCCTATATTCTGATTCAGCACTCGATCTGGCAACCCACAGTCTTTTTTGCTCTTCCAGGAAACTAGCGAATTCCCTATAAACACAGCAAATCTTGAGGTAGACTTTCTATCCTTTGGACATCCAGCATAATCTGCATCTGCACATGCTGTAACTAAGAGAAATATGCCCCTGCTGAACAAAAGTCATGTGCCCGGTGAATTCTTCAAGTATCTCATAATCATGTAGACTGCATCCATATGTGTTTGTCTCGGTTGCTCCATGAACTGACTTAATTTACTCACAGCAAAGGATATGTCAGGCCTGATAATGGTCACATATAATAGCTTACCAACCAGTTTCTTGTATCTCCTCTTGTCGGCTTCTTCAGTGCCATCATCATATAGCTTCATGCTCGGGTCAATAAAAGTAGTGGCAGGCCTACAATTTGCCATGCATGTCTCTAAGAGGAGATCTGTCACATACTTCCTCTGTGTCATAACCAGACCACGCTATTCCTGGCAAACTCTAGCCCAAGGAAGTAACGTAGATGTCCAAGATCCTTGGTCACAAATTGTTGACCTAGAAAGTTCTTGGCTCCCTGAATGCATGGATCGCCATATCGCGATATATCGTCGATATATCGGCGATATATCGGTATCGATAGGTCACCGATATATCGCCGATATGGATATATCGGGTATCGACGGGAGAAAAATGCCTGATGGATACCGAGTTTCGACGATATGCGTCGATATATCGTCGATATATCGACGATATATCGGTATCGATACTGTATCGATATGTTGCCGATATCGATATGTCCTTCCATGCCTAAATGCCCTGTTCATCATCTCCTGTAACAATAATGTCATCAACGTACACAAGAATGACGATAGTACCTCTCAGTGTCTTCTGCACAAACAAGGAATGATCAGCAGTCGATCGCACAAACCCTCGTTGCTCCATCAAGTCCGAGAGCTTTTGGAACCATGCCCTTGGACTCTGCTTAAGGCCATAAATAGCCTTGTGTAGTCTGCAAACCTTCTGACACTCCCCCTCAGCGGCAAACCCAGGGGGATGATGCATGTAGACCTCTTCATGAAGATCACCGTAAAGGAAAGCATTCTTCACATCGAGTTGATACAATGGCCAATCTCGCGACACAGCAACAGAGAGGAGAATACGCAATGTAAAATGCCTAGCCACCGGAGAGAAATATCTTGATAGTCCACCCATAAGTCTGGGTGAACCCACATGCCACAAGTCTCACCTTATAGCGATCCACGCTGCCATCCGCACGGTGTTTCACCGTGAACACCCATTTGCATCCCACAACGGATGCATCAACTGGAGCAGAAACAAGACTCCACGTACTACGCAACTGTAGCGTTGTCATCTCCTCTTCCATAGCTAAGCGCCAACGACTATCCTGCAATGCCTCCTCATAATTTCGTGGAATGTCCACCGCAGATAAAGCCAAGGCAAATTTCTGAAAATCCCATGTTAGACGATGAAAGGAGACGTGAGATGCTAATGGATAAGAAGCATAGGAGCGCTTCTGCTTTCTAACTGCAATAGGAATGTTCAGGTCAGACACAATGCCCTCCATCTGCGTGCTATTTTCCTACAATGACTCCTGCACCGATACAACTCCAGACCCATCATTAGGAGCTATGTTATCAGAACAAACCTGGGGCTCCGTGAATGATGGGCGAAAGCCATGAGCGGGAGCAGTCCGACGCGTGTAGAACTTAGGAAGGGATGGAACAAGTGGCACACGTGACTGGAAAGAAGGTGGTGGTGGAGGGGGTGGTAGTAGAGAAGGTGGTGGTAGAGTAGATGGTGGTGGAGGTACAGCATGCATGGGAGGAGGTGGCATGTAGATCTCATTATCCAAGTCTGATGAAGCTAACCGATCATCTGTAGGGGAGAAGTACATTACTGACTCAAAGAAGGTGACATCAGCACTGGTATAGTATTTTCTGCTCAAAGGATCATAACACTGATATCCCTTATGAGTCCTAGAGTCCCCAACAAACACACATTTGACAGCTCTAGGGGCGAGCTTGTCAAGGCCAGGAGACAGCTTGTGGACAAACGCAACAGATCCGAATACACGAGGAGTAAGGGAGAATGACTCCTTTTCAGGAAAAGCTATAGACAAAGGAGTCTTCTCACCCAAGACAGACGACAGCATGCGATTCACCAAATAGCATGTTGTGAGAACAGCTTCTCCCCAAAACGAATGTAGTGTACGACTCTGTATGAGAAGAGTCCGAGTAACATCAAGCAGATGACGATGCTTTCTTTCAGCAACGCCATTTTGTTGAGAGGTGTAGGGACAGTAAGTTTGATGAATAATCCCTTTTGATGAAAGAAAATGAGACAAATCATGAGTACAAAACTCCAAAGCATTGTCAGTTCGCACAAACTTCACAGAGGCAGAGAAAACATTTTTCACTTCAATAATAAAGGTTTTGATCACATTCCCTGCTTCAGATTTATTTTTCAAAAGAAATACCCATGACAAGCGAGAGAAATCGTCCACATCTACAAGATAAAACAAATGTCCCTGGTGATCAGGCACACAACTCGGACCCCAAATATCAATATGAAATAACTCAAAAAGGGAGCTACTGCTCCGACTATAATAACTAGGAAAGGCAGACCGATGATGCTTTCCCAACTGACATGCTTCGCACTGAAAAGAAGTACTGGGTGAAATCTGCGGCAGAATATGACACATCTTCTGAAGAGGGAGATGACCAAACAGGAGATGCCATGTGAAAGGAGAGACTCATCCCGACGAATGAGAGGATATGCCAGCATAGGGAGCATGGCCTCAAATTTCAGCGAAATTCGATCGAATTTCTGTCGAATATCAATATCCAATCGAAATCGAAATTTGACCGAAATGACCGAAATGACCGAAATATGGGGATCCTAGTACAAAAATTGATCGAAATGACCGAAACCCCGATCGAAATTCCACCGAAATTCCATTTTGGTCGATACTGAAATGGTGACCGAAACAGACATTTAGGTAGCGTTTGGTTCGCGGGTTACCTGCGGGTTAGGGGTGTTTACCCCCCTTAACCCACATCCCCCTCTCTCCCTATGGGCCCCACTTTATTCCCTTTTTAAAAAATTAAATAAATCAATTTTACATCATCAATCCTATCAAAAAATAATATATTATACCATCATATCATATAAAAATTATAAACTACTCCACTTCTACTCCCTTTTTCAAACTTCAATACAATCGCATCACAATAACTACTCATTTTTTCAAACTCCAATACAATCATATCACCCCAAACCCACTTCTAACCCACCCCCAGTTTAACCCTCTATCCAAACACCAAAACACAAAAACGGGTTACCCTCTACCAGTTTAACCCGCCAACCAAACGCACCCTTAGGGTCTTGATAGGGAGTCCGAACCATGCGATAAAGGCCACCACGCTCACGACCACACCCAATCACTCTGCCCGTAAGAATATCCTGAAACACAAGAGACGATGGGTCAAAAATGGCTCTGCAGTGCAAATCTTTTGTAATCTGACTAATAGAAAGTATATTCATAGAGAATTGAGGAGCATGTAGCACATTATGTAAACGCATCGAAGGCATCAAAATAATCTCCCCCTATCTTGTGATCGGGGAATGAGTTCCATCAGCTAGCACAACTGTTCTTCCTGGTGGAAGCTGTTTATATGATGAAAGCTGAAGTCTGTCTCTACAGAGATGATGTATCGCACTGGAGTCCATGATCCACTCTGTCATGCCAGACCCATGACAAGATGTAAAAACATAAGTACCTGTGGTGCTAGCTGTAGCAGAGGTACTGGCAGAGGCTGAGGCAGCCACATCTGAATGATTTGCCGAAGATGGTGATGCGGAAGGAGGTATAATATCTCTCAATATGGCCACTAGATGATCAAACCTCTGATCTAACGTGGAAGTAGCAGGGGACTCAATCTGCTCTGCAACCAAAGCCAACGCAGGAAACCCATGCTTGGAATAGCATGTTTCCTCAGTATGCCCTTGGCAGTGACAAAAGGTACATGTCTGACGAGCGTAACCTCCTCTGCCACGAGGTCCACATCCACGGAAGTTAGAATGACATCCTCTTCCTCGAGAAGCTACCATGGCTAAGGAAGTCTGACTAGAAGTGGTGGACGGAATAGTGATTCTGCTAAGCATGCCAAATGCTTCCTCTATGGGGGGTATTGTGGCATCTGATAAGATCTGAGATCGAGCAGCATCATATTCAGGATCAAGGGCTGCTAGGAATACCCCAACCATTGTAGCATTCCTATATGTCTTTTGATGCTCTGGAGTAGCCATTAATGGCATGAAATTGTGAAGCTTCTCAAACATCCCATGCAAGAATGTATACAATGAGTGCAGAAGACGTCTGTTCTGTTTCACAATGAATATGTCATGCTGAAGTTGGAGGATCTTCGTTTCGTTCCTCGTTTGAGAATAGGTCGTTGCGAGGATATCCCACATCGCCTTGGCAGTAGGCTGATGTAACACATCATTGGCGATCTCGATCGTCAATGTACCAGAAAGCCAGACCTTAGCATAGGCATCGTCTGCCTCCCACGAGGCATTCACCCCAATCTTCTCCACCGGCTCCTCCTCAATAAGAATATGCTTCTTACCATTTGACTTCATCAAGCTCATGAACTACATAGTCCAGAGCTCATAATTCGTCCCGTCCATTTTTACAATAGGCGATGGACCTCTGAATGCGTCTGTGACGGGTACATCAACCTTGTTCTAAGACATATTGCTGGAAGAAGAATACTACGGGTTCTGTAGACCAAAGATTGTTTGTCTACACAGATATATGTGGGGTTTGTGTGCAAGTGTAGACTCATGCACAGAAACCCATCATCCAATCGACGAAGCCGATGCGCAAGAAGCGTGATCAAGTCAGTGGCACGGTCACGTGCGCACCACAGGGACTGTCGGCAGCGCACTGGCGGCACGCGGGGATGATACACGCGAGGCGGGGGGACGCGCGAGGCAGAGAACGACGCGCGAGGCAGGTGCGGTGCTTGAGAGGGCCGACGCGTGAGGGACGGGAGGTAGGGTTAGGGTTTTGGGGTTCGAGAGCTCCGGTCTAGGACCGCCGCTCTGATATCATGTTGGAGGAAATAAGATGCTTGTTTATTCCTTTAACCCTAAGCTCTCTTATATAGGGAGAAACTTATGGGTAAATTACATATGGTGGACAAGGGAAAATAAAATAAACAAAAAGATACATAAAAAGTAGAAATATCTCAACATAAAGCGTTGGTTAGAGGTCCCCAAAAACATGCCAAAAGTCTGTGGCGGCATGTTTGATCTCCCCAAGATGATATGATGAAGATCGCCAAGGACGAGTGAGGTCAAAGATCAGGGACTAAGGACAAGGAATTTAAAGTGTGATGTCAAGTCAAAATGAAAATGGGACAAATTTAGGAGGCAATCGAAATTAGGGAAGGAAAGGGTAATGTATTCTCTCGACTTCAATTTTGTTAAGAATATTAGCATATGGCATTACTCTCAAAAGTTCAGGAATCTCTTTGTTATGTTTCAAAGATATGAACCATAAAAGAGAACGAATATATGATGGAACCTATTACATAATTCACCCTTTTGTTTATTTATTAATCTATAAATCAATATAAAAGTGTTAAGAATGAGAACCTAATAAACAAAATTAAAATTACTTCAGACAGAAAGAAATGAATCAAAGCCAACAAACTATCTTGCTAAAAGAGCTCTGTTAAGCATGATAGCAAACACGAATGCGAACTTTTATCTGGAATACTGCTTGTTTGATTATATATAACAGCACTCACCAAAAGAAAGTTCTGCACCCACCAAAAGAAAGTTATATTTTCCATTTCTGCTCACTTTCTAAAATGGAGGTAATTCTACGGCAATCTCGAGATCAAATAAAATACAAACTCAACTCCCTAGCTCCACAACTCTCAGTTTAAGAAACTAAGTCAAAAAATATCATATAGGGCGACATCTACACTGCAAAAGAGGCTTTTCGATCTCAAGATCAAACAAACTTCTGAGCCTCAACTCCTTCATTCTCCACAACATTCCCAATTTAAGTAACTAAAGTCAAAAAATCATATACAGAAATTTTAAAAAAGTTATGCCAAAACTCTTACAAGCATCAGAGTTTGAATTAATATTTCTTGAGCATGCATAAAGATCTTCTTTAAATCAAAAAACTATCTTCCCAACAACTAATAGCTAAAAATAACAATTTCAGAATGAAATAGTATTGTATATTACATCCTAACACAGCTGGTTTGATCTATACTTGTCAATAGAAAAGGCAATAAAGTTCATAAATGGGCTGTCGAGATTTTACATCCAATTTAAAACTATAAACATAATAGGATTTCCTCAAAGAAAGCTTGACCCTCAATGGTTACATCATTGGGAGCCCACAGTGAGGGAAATATGTCCATACATATAGCATAAAAGAGGATTTTACAACTTTGTAATTCACTCTAAATGTGGATACAGATGCAGTTGTTTGATCACAAACCCGCAAGTCGCAATACATTCAAGTTACTGACAGCGCATAAACAGAACTAACAAACAGAAATTAGAAAGTAGCAGGAAGATGTCACCAATCTTCAAAAGTAAGGTGTCTTACCAGCCGTCATCGGAATCTCATAGGCCAGCTTCCCGTCTGGGGCATCGATGGGAAGAAGCGACCATCCTGAAGAACGGGATTTCGATGTGCTCTTCCACAGTGAGACCAAAATGAATCCAGCTGCCAACAAGCACGAGAACATAACTCCGCATAACACAAAGGGAGCAAACCCTCCAACAGCTCTCTCCTCTCTAGTGGCAAGAACAAGCTCGACTGGAACATCCCCATCCAGATTCCCTACTGAGTTATTCATCTTCATGATCTCCAATCCATTCAGAAGTCCCTGAATCTTGAACTCCGCGCTCAATTTTGATGGCATAATAGTCACGACCACCCTTCCTGAATCATCTGTACTTGCAACAAAATCCACGTAATAAGGTGCGGCAAGAATCCGGCCAGTTGCCTCTGAGATGTCAAGATCCTCATAAGCCATATCTCCATTGATGAACACATTGAAATAAAGCTCATTCAATGCCAAGCTCGCAATATCACAGAAATGTAACCGGATAAGATACTTGTGACCATAATTCACCTTGAATCCCCAGCTCATACTTTTCTTCTGATCATCAACTGCGGCATCCCCAATGCTCATCACCCTGGCAGTATTGTACACATGATCAGGTGCAATCTCGCGACTCGCCCCGTAGGTCTGGTACTGAATCCTTCCACTAAAATGCATAGATTTGGAACCAGAGATCTCCCCCACCACGAATTCCTCATCAGGAAGCCAAGTCCTCCACAAGGTATCATTGAAAGACGTGACCTTTGCACCACCAACATTCACCCTGAATAAAGTTTCAAACTTTCCTTTAGAAACACCGTTCAGATTAGCAACAGACCCCTTTTCCACTAATCTCGCAGCCTCTGGAACAAGATCAGATGGCACGGAGATGAACTCGATGGCACTGACGAAGGCCAAATCGGATTTACCAACAGGAGCGAAGGTGATGACGAGCTCGTCCGAGTCGACCTGGATGATGAATTCCTTGACAAGGGGAAAGGTCGCACCTTTATCCATGCAATCGAAGGAGATGTCGCGGATGAGCACTGACCCACTTGTCAAGACGTGGAATCTTGACGAATGGAGGCGGAGGAAAGGGAGAAAGTGGAGGCGGAGGATGTGGGTGCCGTGCTGCTTGACCTGGAGCTTGTAGAATGAGGGCCTCAGGAAGACGCGAGCGGTGGCGTAAAGGGAATCAGGGGGAGAGGAGGGGTCGATGGCGGAGACGCTGTGGAGAATGCGGTTGTCGGGGAGGAAGAGGCGGCGATCGGGGAGGGTGGTGGTGGCGGTGGTGGCGCCGCAGCTGAGGAGGAGGTGGTCGGAGGGGGAGAAGTGGGCGGAGGAAAGGGAGAGGAGGGTGAGGAGGAGGAGGAGGAGGAGGAAGGAAGGGAGAGGGGCCATCGGAGGGAAGAGGGGGAGGGGTTGGACGTTGGGGCTCGGGGTTCGAGGGGGAGGAATATGGGATCTTTGGAAGGTGGAGGAGACGGAGTTGGAAGAAGTAGTGGGTTTCCGCGTGGGGAAGTCACGTGAAAAATGCGTGTGTGGCCCTTCCACGTGATCCTCAAATTTAACCAGGGAGGTAAATTCTCATGCACATTAGTTTTGGTGCAAACAGCTGTGATATCTTTTACATGATAATGCTAATTTTACTCCATTAGTTATGCATTTGTACGGCGTTATCTTCGCTTATCCAAGTCATTCATGAGGATTGGATGCATGGGCGGAGCCAAACGATAAGGCTTCCTTTGGTTGTCTGAGCGAATCAACCTAGGCTCGGTTTGGCTCGTTTAGCAATACTTTTAGCCTCGGACTCGGTTCGGCTCGATAAAATGAAAACTGTAATCAGGTTCAGCTCGGCTCGGGTAAGGTTCGTAAAGGTTCGGTTCGGCTCGTTAAAGGTTCGTTTAAGAATAAATGTTGTGCATGTGTTTCTGTTCAAATGAAAAAACCACAGTTGCAGGGGAGGGTTTTGTAGGGTTTCAGGAATAGGGAATATAGACTTAAGGGAGTGGATAATTGGATGGATTTGGAAAAATAAGTGAATGCCCTTATGTTAATATAAAATGTATTTTACCTTGCATATATACAATATGTATGTATATATACTTTTATATATGTATGAGTGTATATAATCGAACTTTTAACGAACCGAACCTGAACGAACCTATGTTTTTGAGGTTCGATTCGTTTATTTAATCGAGCTCAAACTCGTGTTCAGGTTTGGTTCGTTTATTTTCGAATCGAATCTGAATCGAACTTTTAGCGAGCCGAATCTGAGCGAATGGCGAACCTGAGAAATTTCTGATAGCCCTAGTTGGTGTACACCTACTTTTCATTCCAACTCTTCCAATTTAGGTTGGAATTTCATCACAAATTAATGTACCATCACATCACATTCCTTATTCCAACCCTCTACCAACTCTCATAATCATTCAAACCGCTATTATTATCATAAGGTTACCCCAACCCAATTTGCAGAGTTGGGCAGGGTTGGCCCAACCCTGGTTACTATTCACAAGGGTACTTCCTCCTCATAGATTACTATTCACCCACCCCAACCCAGCCCAACCCAACCCAGTCCAACCCAGCAACCAAACATGCCCTAACCAAACGAAGCCTACGTATACAACTACTATGTATGCCTCATAACAGTAACTGAGAGAGGGGGACAGGTGGGGGCTTGACCCTCCGGCTCCCAATCAAGTCCATATATATGTTTAATATATAGTATTATATATAATATAAATATACTATTAATAATTAAAATTTATATGTTATATTGTAATATCCCTTACATACATCAACAAAAAATTCAATATATGTGATCTAATTACAATAATTAACTGTTAACAATACATTATGTGTATAATCGGATACTGATACATATGTGTATGTCCATCATCGTACCCATTTATAAATCATAACGGATATATAGTTTTTTATTTTAGCAAATATATGGTATAGATAACGCTTTTTCCTTTATATTTCTTTTCATATACGGATATGAATTTGGATAGTTCTTTTATTTTTTAGGATCTTAAAACGGATATGGTTACATATTTTTGTAGTGTATACATATATAGATACAAATACGCATTTGTATCCGCATGTTTGCAACCCTATTTTTGTCTACGATGATTTTTAAATAGTATGCAGATACATGTACACATGTAAAAATATATATAAACAAATATGATAAGATATTGGTATACACATCTATATATGCTACTTGTCTGAACATATTAAATCTGATGGTATTACTTAATATCACATTAATAAATGTGTATATCAGTGATATGAAGAGTTTTGTAGGGATCTTTTTGTCAATTTGATGTTTATAGATATTATTTATGTTCAACTATAACTTTATATGGGTTTTTTGTAAAAAAAAAAATACTAGCCCAATATTAGTTTCAATCAATTATGAAATTATTGGAAGCTCGTCTTGTAGATTGAATTTGTTTTCAAAAAATCAATCTCATAAATTGAAACTTCCGTGAATGTTCTACATATCATCCAAATTTTGCACAAATCTGATGTCATTTCCTATTTTATCTTAGTGGTTAAAAGTTCAATTAATATTTAAGCAACTTAAATCACATTTAAAAGAGAATCAAACTTTTATCATTGATATAAAATAGCAAATGATCTTGGATAGAAATTCGGAGGATATGAACAACCTTATTCGAAGATTCTATCTATAAGGTTGGATTTTAAGAAACAAAATTGAAAAAAAAAATAGTTACAACACCTCTTTTGTAAGTCACATTACAACAAAGGAACCCCTTAATAAATATTAACGATTAAAATGACAAGATAAATTAGATAAATAATATCTAAATAATTTAGATCCTCCCCCTCAATAATTTTATCACTCCAAGAAAAATTTCTGACTTCGTCCTTGCCTCTGATTGCACACAGCAAGGCCATCTTACATATTAGGATATGGAGGCTGTGACAAACATTCCTCATTTAGATCGTTAGACGTCCTCCACAAATCTTATTCGTCAATAAATGCTTTTCTACATGTTCTCAAACTATCATCCACAATGTCCGCTTCTTATTTCATAAGCCATTTCCATTTTACAAAGAAGTGTATCCGTCAATATTTCTAGCTTTGGGTCTCGATATGTATCTCGCATGTTGAAAGAAGGTCGTTTTGTCTTCGTATGAGTTGGATTATTTAGGTTTTCATGATATTTCTTCAAAAAGCTCAAGTGGGATGTTTGGATATAGCTTGTTTTGCATTTTAATTATTTTGTATTTTTAGATTTTTAAAGTAAATTTGTATTGGATGAGGATTCGAGTTATAAATATTAGATACAAGTTAGAGTAGTTTAATTTATGCCAGTTAGATTTCCAATTTACTTGACATTTTATACAAGTGATAATACATGTTATATTTTTATTATGTGTATGACATTTTATTATAGAGGATATGAAATGAATTTATTCAGTCGGGTTGAAATTGAAAGACACCAGTAGTACATGAGGGTCAAAAATGAAATTTTTTATTCCTAAGGTTTTTAATATTTTTGTATCAAATATGAACTTTAAAAGCGGGTACAAGTGCAACAAATTTTTTTATAAAATAGTTTATGGGCATGTGATGTTGGAGACAATGCTAACAAGGGTTGGGTATTGTTGTCCAGTTATTTAGGTTGATATTTTCCTTGTTTTTTCAATTATGCCAATTTTTCTAGAAGTTGCAAAAAAATAACTAATGAAATATTAAAAAAGATAAAAATCTTTTAATGATATTTACATATGCAATATGTTATACATAATTTTTTATCCTCATTTTTTAGGTTTTATTTTTTTTTTCATTGGTAATTTATACAAACTTATTTCTTGTGTTAAAGTCATTAAATATATTTTTGTAAAATATATCTTCTTCTGATTTTTTTTCTTTATCATACATATGATTCATATGTTTATTTGATTTTCTATTTTGCAATTTTCTTTTTGATTTTCTTGTTTTCTTTTACATGTTAATTTATTATTATTATATTTTTATTATTCTTATTATATGCATAATAGTTTGTACTTGCATGTATTTTACACGACTTTTACTTTAGTTAAGATGAATAATGATGATAAGATTGTCACTTATCAATGTGGTTTAGTTATTGAAAATCAAAGTAAGATTGTGTAACATGGTATCCCAAGATGGAGTAACAACTTCACTTTCTTTATTACTATTTCGAATACAGCTCCGAGAATTGTGTTGTGGCTTAGCATTTTCAACATTCTAATAACATCATATCAAGCCATGTCGTGAACCTATTTAAGAGTCATTTCCATTAAGAATGTGTTGATAAATATGTCAAGCACACATAGTCTAATGCATGATATCATATCCTCATATACGAATGTTAGTTATCATTATCCACAATTTAGATCATATGATGGTAGAGCTTATGTATCATTCAAGGAACTTTACATAAATTGTAATTTTGAAATATTGAAGGCAATATTTAAATATGTAAAATATAGACTGTTCTATAGTCATCCAAAGCAAGTGTTGATCTAGCTTGTATGTTGTACATCTACAATTTCATAAAAACAGATTAGCAACACAAGATAGTGAATTGTTCCTTGAGAAATAACGATGTAGGAGCTTAATCGTAGCGGGTATTAGGTTATAATGTTAGGATTAGAGTCATATTAGGATTGTGAATCCTAATGGGATTGGATTCCTAATCTTAATAGTAGTTGAGTTGTAGTCAATTTATAGTCCTATTGGAAATAGGACTATGAGGTTGTATTTGGGCTATATAAAGAGGGGGTGAAGGTATCGCCTCAACATCACCAGCAAGAACAATGTAACCCCTACAGATAAAGAGGGAGGGAGAAAGAAGAGACGAAGATAGCGAGGGAACGGAGAGAGCTGTACGTGTTCTTTTAGTGATCTTTCTTCTCTGGTGGTCGCGAGAGGTGACCGACCGCCATTATACACAGTTGTTCTTTTCTCCATATGCTTCTGTGATGGTGATCGATTACGCATCCGCATCTGTATCCGTATCCGGGTAGGTTTGTATCCCCAACATCCGGTATCCGTGAGGGAGAAGATACCGGTGGGTCGTGTTCCCATCAACTGATATCAGAGCTGAGTTGATACCGCTTTCGTACCCAACAAGTGGTATCAAAGTCAGGTTCAACGTTGTTGAAGGGACACGATGCGACGGATCAGAAGGTCGACGTCGATGAGGTGACGTGACGCAACACAATCCACAGAAGTTGTGATATGGTGGTCTCTTGGAATCGACCAGAGGCATCGAAGAATTCTGCTAACGACGGCTGGTAGGAGATCGTGCAAGGTAGCATATCGAGGGCACCCAGTGACGGGTGTGTCACCCGAAGGCGGTGAGTCCCTGTGAAGAGGACTTGCAGATGACGAGTGCAGACCCAAGACGATGAAGAGATCGTGATGGAATTCAATTCAAGGGGGAGATTGTTAGGATTAGAATCATATTAGGATTGAGAATACTAACGGAATTAGACTCCTAATCCTAATAGTAGTTGAGTTGTATTCTATTAATAGTCCTATTGGGAATAGGACTATGGGTTTGTACTTGGAATATATAAAGAGGGGGGTGGAGGCATTGCCTCAGCACCACTACCAGCAAGAACAATGTAACCCCTAGAGAAAAAGGAGGAGGGGAAGAGAAGAGAGGAAGAGAGCGAGGGAACGGAGAGGGTTGTACTTGTTCTTCTTTTAGTGATCTTATTCTCTGGTGGTCGCGAGAGATGACCGATCACTGTTATACACAATTGTTCTTTTCTCCATATGCTTCTGTGATGGTGATCGATTACGCATCTGCATCTGTATCCATATCCGGGGAGGTTTGTATCCCCAACATCTGGTATCCGTGAGAGGAGACGATATTGGTGGGTCGTGTTCCCATCAACTGGTTCAGAGCTGACTTGGTACCGATTTCGTGCCCAACATATAATGCATAGGAGTGTGGTAGGATACCGGCATCGATATCCTGTGCTTCTTCTAATACAATCTATCTCTGAATCATCGGTAGTAGAGGCATATGGTTGGTTGAGATTGAGAAATCATCATAGCTTGATGGTTCCTCCTCCCTTTGGCGATGTCATGGAGCCTTATTGAGTACTGCACGCAGAACATCTCCAAGTTGCAGTCGACTATGGTTCTTCAAGAATCCTATGATATCGTGATGAATATCTTGGAGGTGCCGAGTGATTGCAGGACGATGGGTTATCCCCTAACCTTATTCCTATCAAAGGAAACGAAGCAGCATGGTTTTCTAAGGTATAGTAACATGTGGACTTATGCATAATTTTATGATTTTTTATTTTATTTTGGGCCCAACTAGCCCATGGTTCCCCAAAAAAATGGGGGTTATAAAAGGGGGTCCGTCCTTTCTCCTTGAGAGCAGGTGACAGCGGCTCAACGACGGTCGTGGCGCGATCCAAAGGGCTCCTACCTCAGTTGCTCCAGGCAGCGAGCTTCCCTTGGCTCCAAAAGCCAAGGTTGAAGCAAGAATCAGGAAAGTAAGCATCGTGCTCCTCCTATTTCCTGACGTCCTCCTCCTCCCTCGTTCTTTCTTCTTTTCATCCTTCCTCCCCGATCTTCACGCACCTCAGTCTCCCTTCCATCGCCTCCATCGACCGTTGACCACCTCCTCGTTGTTCAGCTTCGACCCGTGCATGGCTACGACCCTCCTCCATGTCGCCACCTCCTCCGCGCAGAGCCACGCATCCCACTACAGCAGCAGCTCTGCCTCTGCCACCGTACTCCAGGCTGGCCATCGCCGCCCCCTGGAGCTCCGGGCCTAGCCCCTGGCTCCTCCCTCAAGCTTTTTCTCCTAATATATGATATTGAACTATCTAAAGGGATAGCACCTCAAAGAGTTGAGGATGTGAATACAAAAACCGCTTGCCCTTGTGCATCAGTTATGGGAAGCTCAGTGCAAGCTAGATGTGTACAAAAATTCAGATGTCTGGCAATCAGTGAGAGTAGTAAATTGTTATTAGTCCTACTATGGAGATGAAAACACTGGGTTGCAGTAATAAAAACACCTTCAAAGATGACTAGACTTTAGAGATAGTGATCTCAAGGTCTTATCTTTAAGAACTTAAGATTTTATAGATAATGATCTAAAAGGTATTGATTGCAAGTGCCTTATATGACTTAAGATTGGGTCTTAGTCTATGAAGATAGAGATCTCCTAAATATGGGCATTCTAATAAGGATAATAGAAATTGCATACTAGTTATAATAATTATTGATTTGTAGTGTCAAAGACATTATAATTGCTTCAAGATAGAGTATTGGTTGCATAAGATGCAACCTTCGCATTGAATGCGAGCATTGTTATTAGGAGATATGCAAGTGTCGTAAAAAAACTTGGTATAGTCTCTCGGGAACAGGCTTACCTAGCTATTTTCTAAATACCTTATGATCAGCACATGAGTATTGGTGTAAAGGATTATCCTTTTAATGGCTCTTTGGGCTAGTGAGAGATTGTTGGATACGCGAACCCTTGGCGAGCCATTATTTTGGTTGGATTTTTTGTGCTATGCTCTTGTGGGCTATAGTCTGAATGAAAACAAAATGCAAAAAAAAGGGGAGAAAGGAGCAGAACAACCAAACAGAGATTGAATGGCTAGAAAAATGCTACACCCAATCTAAAAATTTGAAATGAAGATGGAAGCCTAGAAGATAAAATGTGGTATTATTTGTGCAGCCATATTTGGCCATATTGTATGTTTCTTAGTTTGGGTTTAACAGGTTTGTTATAGTTAAAAAACAAAAAGAAGAAAAGTTTTTTTACTCACTTTCGTTCTGCCAACATGATAGATTATTCTAATATTTTCGATAAATATAGAAGAAATGAGGAGTGTTGAGGAGAGATTTTAAGCTCTACTTTTGTTTAAGGCTCCCTATAAAGGAGGGATTATTTGTAATTTCTAAATGTTATCGGATAAGGCGTACTTAGTTAATCTAATTCCGATTAATACAAGCTGAATAAATTGTATATGCTCAGAGAAATTTATATTAATGCAAATAATTGTCAATTATTGGAGATAGAGGGAATCTTAGTTTTCAAATGAGATAGGAAAATTTTGAATTTTGGAGTATAGGAATTTTAGGTGGGATTAGATTTAGGGAGAGGACTAGGGATACCTTTTTATTTCTTTTAAGAAGGAGGGTTTAGCCTTTCATATATTTGAATTTTTGTCACTCCATTTCACACTCACACAAACTCCCATCGCACATCTTCAAATTGAAGGTCTAAGGCATGGAAAGAGATTCAAGGGTTGGTAGATCCATTGGAGTGCTCAAAATCAAGGTGAATGCTCGTCATTCCTCTTTTTGATCCTCATATTTTGACATATACAAGCCTAGTAATCATTGTTAAGTACAACCTCTTTTTGATCACCAAACCATTCAATGGCTTTTATTTGATACAATTTGGATTTTGCATGGATTAAATTAATCGATTGCTAAATCATTATTGGATTGTTAGATCTTTAGTGTATTTTATATATTTAGATCTATCTTAAGTTGATGAATTTTGGATGGAGAAAAGTATATCAAGAGTGCATCAATATATATAAAATCCCAAATACTATAATCGGGTTGATTATAAATAGATCCGATTCAAAATGACTTGGATCAAGATAATATAGAGAGATAGAAAACAAATTTACATTTGATGATTTTGAGTGTCGCATTCACAATATGAGAGTTGATAATATTAGATATGCGGCATTATGAACTACATTAAATATTTGAGATGGATTGTATATGATTTGATTGGACCGGGTTGATGGGGGAAGAAAAGTGCGCTAGATTAGGTATTATTAATGTTCATAAATTTATTTCAGAAGATCTCACTGTTAGATTTAATATCCGATACCATGGTCATGTAGATCACTGAATCTTAAGCTACATCTCAAATTTAGTGTCATTCGAATTTAACTTGATAGGTCAAATTAATTTTCAAAACTGAATAAAGGCGGATTCGAGGAAAGCGTGCTCCTGATTCCAGCCATCCACCAACGTCGATGGCCAATCAGGGAGTGTCGCAGACTCGCATCACCACTGAAGAGAAGAGAGTGTGTGGGGGGGGGGGTCCTCTTCTTTTAGGTATTTTATGATAATATCTCTCATCTTCTTCCTTTTTATACTTAGATTACTCCCTTTTAGACCTTAAATAAAATGTAGAATTTAGTGGAGATTTTTAGGCCTATCTAGGAGGACAAGAGATCTGAAAAAATTGCAGATGTACCCAGACGGATTTTACAAAGGAGATTGGCAGTAGTTAATTATCTTCTATCTTTATAAAATTGCATACACGTCCCAAGAAATCTTCTTTGGTTTAAATGAGTGTTTTGAGATTGTATAAAACCATAGATATCCTATAATAACATAAAAATATATTTTTTTGACTTTTTAGAACTTTGGATAATTTCTAGAATTTGTGAAAAACTATGAAAATGCCCTTGTGCTCTAATTGTGCGTATTTTATGCTTTTAATGAGTGTTCATCAATGAAATGGAGCATGTATTGAGTCATAAATTGTGCTTAAATCATATTTTTTGTATACGGATACTATCGAGATATAACAGAATTATATTATATTATTTGAACTTCAAAATTATTATCATTATTGGACACCATTTTCCTTTTATGAATGTTATGCATTGATCGATCTTTGTGAGTATGGTGATGACATTAACGATGGATAAAAGCTATTATGTTTTTTATAAGGGTTAGATGGGGTTGTCCCGCATCACTTTTTAGCCAATTATTTTGAAAAATATTACCATGTATATTCATCAATATATCACTCCAATATACTATTCAAATTTCGTCAGAAACGGAGACTCATATGCCCTCCATATAGAACATGTCGATTACACCAATGTTTAGGCCGTTATGATTACTTATTCTAGATGGAAGGCATAGGAGTCTCTATTTCTGATGAAATTTGATGGACATATTAGAGGGATATATAGATGAATATACATGGTGATATTTTACAAAAAATAAAAAATAGCTGAAAAATAACACGGGGGTAGCTCGTTGGCTACCCCCTAGGGGCAGCTCTATTTTTTCCTTTTTATAATTGATATTCATGATAAAATTAGTAAATACAAAGTGGTAGAGAGTGCTTTGTGATCCTCTTAGTGCTACTTTTTTGTTTTTTTTGTTTGTTTAAGTGTTGAAGATGCTTTGTGGTCCTCCTTTCTATTAAATTCAGATTAATATATGAAAATGGTGTGCTTAGTTAAATATTTTGACTTAACTGCAGTCACTCATAGTTAGAAGCAGAGACGGAAATTTAGATGTATTAGGAGATCGATGCATAGAGGACCTCTATCCATAATTTATTTTAGATAATCCGTAGTCGCACCACTTAGAACGTAGGTTCTTTAAGTTATGGACTAGTCCTCCACTATATCTTATAAATGTTATCAATGAGAAATATTAAGTGGTGTCGCATTTAAATTAGATTTTTTCACTAAAGTACCTTGACTAATATGAAGATAATAACCCAAGGGAGTCATGAACATGAGCGGTTTTGGATAGATTGTGTGGTGGCTCAACTCGAACTTAGAGGAACGAAAGAGAGTTTAGGTCACACTACGGGAGCCTAACATTATTTATATATATATAGGGAAAAGGGAGCCTACACCCATGTGTAGGTAACTTTCCTACACCCATATATATATATATATATATATATATATATATGAGGAGTGATCATACGAGAGCAAAAAAATGTGAGAGCATGAGAGCATGCATTCTGAACCACATGATTCTGTTTTCTCTCTCTTGGTCTTCTCTCTCCTTATTGGATCATGTGGTCCAGAATGCATGCTCTCATGCTCTCACAGGTTTTGGCTCTCACAGGATCACTCCTCATAGACACACACACGTGTCTCCCATGTGTTACCTCTCGTGTGACAAGGATTGCTAATTATGCTACCATGTGTTATCTCCTAGTGACAAGCAATACCTTATAATCACAGTTGTGGAGCTTTAATATGGAATAATTTCGAGAGTAGCCACTCAATCACTACTCAATCACTTGTAGTAAGGGGGTTTGAGATATACCTTTAGATGCTTGTTGCAACATGAGTCTGATGGTTTTTTCTCCCCTCATACTTAACAGCCAAAATTTGATTACAACCTTGAAATAGAAATGAAATTGTTTAGTTTCTATTGCTATACTTTGCGAGCTTTTTGATACAATTGCATATACTTAATCTTTAAATGCATATTGAATGTCATAGCAATTGTTAGTATTCCTTTCTCGTTCTTGTTAATGGTCTTCTATACATGCAAGTGAAAATGTATTAAGATGCATGTCAAGCTTTGCCTGCTTTTAAATTATAATTATTGTTATTAACTTTGTTAAATGGACATTCATTGAAATTGCTCATTATCTGACACTTTTCACCTTGACATCACTTATGTGTATGTTGCTTCATTGGACTATTTAGCTTACCTTGTGATTTGTGACTCGGGTAAAGTTGTCCGAGAGGAGACACTTGGTGACTTTTTGGAGAAGTAGTTACTTTTACCTAGGGTGGTCCTTCATTTTAATTACCTTTCTACCGTAGTCGCTTTTGTTCTATTTGAGGCCAATGTTTGTCGCCGTGTAATAAAATCAATCATGTCATGCACTTTATCTTTGAGATATTTTATATCTTGTCCTTTTGTTTCATGTTGATTACACATAGATATCTTCTCATTTGTGTCGGATGGCTAGATATTAGTTGATTGATGTAATAACTCTCCACACGAGAACATTTTGACAGGATCCGAATCAGCCCGGGGTGGGGTTGTTACACCATTTTTCTCAAAGATCTCTAGTTGTAAATTTTATCTTCCATTGATCAAGAACTCAGTACAAGATCCTTCCGAGGTTCATATGAGAGAAACCCACATCAGGTTCCTATGAGAGTGAACCATTTTTTCGAGATATACATATAGATATTGACTAATATGTGATACCTCTAATTCGATAAAAAGAGAGCTCCATCTGGATTAATCAAAAGAATTTAGGTGTTTGTAGTCCATTATTAGCATTCATGGACTTGTAAATAACTTGCATAATTTATTCCCTACATTATGTATGTTTATTCATTTTTATATATTCACCTAATTTCGCTACTCAGTCTAAATTGAATAAAACTAGTTCCATGGTGTACATATCACTAATATTAATCAATAAAAACTTATGACAATAATAACTTGCATATATGTGAAATAAACCTAACCTCTACTTTGAGAGTGAAAAGTTATAAAGTAAGATATCTCTCACATACAGTCTCATATGGACTCATACTCATTTTGAATTAATTTACAATTAATTATCTACACATCAAGATCAAATTTAGAAGAATTAATGTTCATATGTGAAACTTGGATTTTGGGATTGAATTGTATATTGTGTGTGTGTGTGTATATATATATATATATGCACTGATTTCTGACTCATCATTTTATGTACAAAATTAACTCTATTTGATTTATTCCTTCTTCATTTCTTTCATTTGAGTTGTGTTTTAACAAATTCCATAAAAATTAGAATCCAAAAAAATAGAAAAAGCAAATAAAACTAATTGGTTTGCGTGTATATACAGTCTATACATAAGCCTTTATCTATTTATTCTTTTATTTTTCTTATTTTTTAAAAATCTAAATTGAGTAATGTGTGAATATTATTCCTATAATTTATTTAATTTCCTTTGAATTTTCTTTCATTAAAAATAAAAAAATACAAAGTCAAAAATCCATGTACTTTATTCACATAAAATACCACCAAAAATACTACTTTATACATGAAAGGTCTTTTACTTGTGGTCCTTTCACAAAAGTCGTAGATCTCGACGAGACGAACAGCATTTAATGGTATCTTAAAAAATGTTTATCATATTTTTTACGAAGTTACTACAAATTTTGCATATACCAGGCTATCACTTAACATAATGAGATACTACAGATGGTTGGCTAACATTTTACCAGAAGCTGCTATTGTACCCGCGGATTAGGTGCAGCCAAACATAGTAAATTGTATGAACAACATTGAATGCGAAATAGAAATCAATTGTGAACTATGAACAACATTGAATTTGAAAAGAAAGAAATCAACACGAGCTGCTACAATAGCTTTTTGGGTAATCATTTTCATGAATCATGCGGAGGTTAACAGATAACTTTGAATCGAAATGTAACCACGCTGTAATGGATGACTCTTTACATTTCAAGTAAGCGTCATCTTATTTGAAAGATCAAGTGTGTGTGCGCACCCGCACACAACACGCATACATGACGACAACTAATGTTGAAGTACCAAACACTTCTCCCTACCTCTAACTAGAGATGTGATGGGGACTGGGGATCTCAGTTATATCGTCGAGAATAAGTGAGGGAATGAATGGATTATTTAAGATTCACCCTTCTAATCAAAGTAAATAAGTAAAATCTCATTGTACAATTCTACTCTCATATAACAATTACAGCCATCCCGATAAAAAGAACTACAAACAGGCCTGACTGAGGTATTCACTCGTCCAAATTGTCTAAAAAGCCTTCCACAAACATGATGTAAAGAATCAAAGGAGAACAAAGAATCGTCGGTCAAACATTTCCATCCGGTGTTGTGTACCTCAACATCCTCTCCTGCAGAACCTGGACGATTTCATCCGCCTTGACCTCGTCCTCCTCGTTGGCCTTCATATCTTTCAGTTTCACAACACCCTTCTCTCGTTCCAAGTCGCCAACAATCACCATAAAAGGAATTTCATTTTCCAACGCACGGTCAATATGCTTCCTTACCTTCTTGTGAACACCAAACTCGGCCGCTATATTCATGTCCCATAACTCTGCTGCCAGTTCCACGGCTATACCAAGATACTGCTCTGGAGGTCCCAGACCAGCGACCAGCACTTGTGTTTCTGTAGGCCGGATTTTTTCCTGCGAAGGCCACAAAGACAGACAAATAGACTAGGCGTGGGGAAATCATAAAAAAAAAGATGGGATTACAACGAGAAGCTGAAATGCCCTGGATGGGTTTATCACTACATGATCATAAATAAGAATAGTAGAAATTCATTAGAAGATGTCGTCCAATTTTACTAAAGCACAAAGACTACTTAATTCCATCACATTACATTGCAGATTTAGAAAGGATGCTTCTGCTCAACACTGAGGATGACATAGTCATAACAGATTAGATCTATATATACAGGTCGTTGAATAAAGCAGCTTAACGAAGTTGGTCAATTGAGGCAATGTTTGGTTTACCCTAACATAAAGAATGATTCCTTCGAGTTCTTTCCCACGTAACCTTATCACAACGAAATGCTAATTTCAGATAATGCAACATGGTGAAATCATAAATTCAAGGTATCTAAGCTTGATCTGGTTAAGAAATTCATAGGAACAACCTAACAAAAAACTATTAGACATTCAATGCCAAACACTAGAATTGGATTCTGTCAGAAAAGGGTTACGTGAAATTGTGTTACATTGTGGTCATCCAAACATGGCCAATCGTTCATCAAGATTTACACTTCCCATTTCCCGGTATGGAAAACTCCTTGCAAGAAAGATAGTAAATCTCATGCTCAGGAAAACAGTCAAAATGTGAAGAATCCACGAAGTTGTAGAAAACCAGTGGTATACAACAAGATCTGAAAATTTCAGATGAAATAATACTAGGACTTTTCTTTGCAAGAACTGCCAATGATAAGAATATACAAACTCAACTAAGGCATTTTTCAGATTACATAAGCGCCTCCTAGAAATTCCCCATGGGGAAACTAGAATTAATAGCAATACCTGAACACCGCTTTGACTAAGCCCTTCCATGATTGCGAAAACTCTTTCTATTCCGAGGCTAACCCCAACGCAAGGGACTTTCTTTTCACTGAACATCCCCACGAGGTTGTCATAGCGTCCCCCAGCTCCAATCGATCCGATACCAATCTACAATAATGATATCATATAAATGTAAATATTTATCATGAGTCAATCAACCTTTTGTGGTATTAAACTAGTCACGTCAGATCGATAGCAAATTCATAATCTGTGGACTGCATACAAAATTAAATGCATAGTCTACAAACTGAAGAAAATTCAGGAGAAAATATCAAGCAAAGGATAGAAAGCAAATGATAACCTTACACCAGCAATAAAACATTGATTAAGCGATCAAGGCTAGTTAACCTTACACCAAAAAATAAAACTTGATTTGGCAGTCAAGGTTAGTTTACATACAACCGGGACAAAGTGGTTTATGATTGACTCTCAGAGGCATTCTTTTCATTTGGTAAATCCAAGTCCATGGTCTATTTCGGGTTCACTCGAAGCTTTGGCAACCACCATTGGAGGCGTGATGTACATGCACTCATTTCAAGGGGGTGCAACACTTCTCAGTTTGGGCCTCATATTTATCCTATATACAATGTTCGAATGGTGGCGCGATGTTCTACGCGAATCCACGTTGGAAGGACATCATCAAAAGCTGTACACCCGGCTTTGCTCCTCTCGCATTCGCCGCTACCCTTCTCTTCGACATAGGCTTCTCGGGCACGACCATAGAGGCCTAGAGGATGGATAATTCATGGCTGGTTCAAATGCATAGGCAATGATGCATGTTTTCAAAAAACAGCGACTACGCATGTCTTCTATATCATGGAATACTAACCAACCCTATGGTGAGCATTCATTTGTGGCGGCAGCTGACACTAAAAAACCATTTTAAAAAAAATAGATCCATTGAACAAAATGCCTCACGGAAAGGTTACAAGAAGATCAAAAGTTGGGAAAAACTATTCTCATCACCCTCGCTCGTAAGTGCTTATTTCAGAGCTCACAGGCATGGCATCAAGTTTCATTGAAATTCGATAGCATTTTGGTTTCAACAAGTGAGCGAAATTCGACCGAAATTGCTGATATTTGAGCCTTCGCTGATGCTGATAGAAGGAATGGCAACGAAATGATCAAAATTTTGGTCGATATTTGGCCGAAATTTCGTTTTGTCCTATCATCGATATGGTGACCAAAACTGATATTTAAGGCCTTGATCATAGGTCTCAATCACTAAGACCACCACTTGACCTGAACCTGCATAACCATGTCCCCTTCACCGTCAGCACCCAACGACCCCCTCTCCAAATAACATCCAAAAAAACTTCATTTTAAAATCAATTCTTTTCACCGCCCAACATTACTTTGGTTAGTTGTCGTCCCTCAACCCGAGCAGAAAGTAAAAATAGGAGCATAATTGTAATTCGGTCACTTCTTTGTCTTCCTCCTCATCAAACCCTTCCAACTACCTCTCTTTATCCCCCCCCCCCAAAATCCCTCTCCACCTCAAGCCCAGTGACTGCTTCTTCTTTGTATTCGTCCTCCTTAGAGCTTCCACCTACCTCCCATGTATATCCTCCCCCTCACCAGCAGCATAACCATGTCCCCTTCACCAGCAGCACCCATCAACCCCTCGCCAGGCAATATCCAAAGGAACTTCATTTTAAAATCAATTCTTTTCACCACCCACCGTTACTTTGGTTAGTTGTCGTCCTTTTTCCCAAGCAGACATTAAAGATAGGAGCATAATTGGAATTCGATCGCTTCTTCTTTGTCCTCCTCCTTCAACCTTCCACCTACCTCTCCTTTACACCCCCCCCCACCAATCCCTCTCCACCTCAAGCCCCCTTGAGCACTTCTTCTTTGTCTTCCTATTCCTTAGATTATCCGCCTACATCCCCATGTATCCCCCCCCCACACCAGCAGCATAACCATGTCCATTTCACCGGCAGCACCCAACAACCCCTTCTCCATACAACATCAAAAGAAATTTCATTTTAAAATCAATTCTTTTCACCACCCAATGTAACTTTGGTTAGTTTCATCCCTTCTCCGAAACAAAAAGTAAGGATAGGAGCATAGCTGTAATTCAACCACTCCGTCTTCCTCCTCCTTAGACCTTCCACTTACCTCACTTTTACCATCACCCCCCCCCCCCCACACCCTCCAAATCCTTCTCCACCTCGAGCCCCCTTGATCGTTTCTTCATCGTCCTCCTCCTTCTTAGACCTTCTGCATACCTCCCATGTATTCCGCCTCCACTTTTTTTCCTTTGTCTTCCTCCAACCCGTATACTTTTCCAACCTCTCATCCTTCTTTGAGCACCACCTATCTAACTATGTGCTCGTCCTCCTCCTTAGACTCTCCACATACCTCCCTCAGTATACTCTTCCAAACCCACTTCCCTATTTCAAATACCACCAACATCCCATGTACCCTAACCCTCAAGCACCACCTACCTCCCCTTCCAACCCTCTTACCTATTTTCCAACTTCACATCCTTCTTCGAGCACCACCTATCTATGTGCTACCCCATGTACCCTTCCAACCGTCCTACCTATTTTCCAACTTCACATCCTTCTTCGAGCACCACCTATCTAACTATTTGCTACCCTCCACCTACCTCCCCTCATATACTATTTTCCACCAACATCCCATGTACCCTTCAAACCCTCGTCCTTCTATCACCTCCTACCTCTCCATGTACCCCCACCACCACCACCACCAAAAAAACACACACACACACCTTGTCCTTCAAGCACCACCTACATCCCCATGTACCCTTACAATCCCCCCTCACCCTTCGAACCCAATGACCTACATCCCCATGTACCCTTCCGACCCTCCTCCCCCAAAGCCCCGTTCTTCGAGCACCACCTACATCCCCATGTAACCTTCCAATCCCCCCCCCCCCAACACACACGTTGTCCTTCAAGCACCACCTACCTCCTTATGTACCCTTACGATCCCCCTCACCCTTCGAACCCAATCACCTAAATCCCCATGTACCCTTCCAACCCTCCTCCAAAGCCTCGTTCTTTGAGAACCACCTACATCCCCTCCCAATCCCTCTCCACCCACCAAGGTCCTCTTATACCCAACCCTCTCCATCCTCCGTCCACGACCCTTTTACCCATCCAACCACCCTCCAAATGTCTTCTTCCACCAATCATACCACCCTCCCTTGAAACAGTTCAAATAGTCATTTTCATTTTTTACAATTTATTTTTACTTGTAATCTTGTTAAAATTCAAAATTCACAATCATTAGATGTTTTTTTGACTCGGACGTGTCCTTTGGGATGAAAGGGTGCTTTTTTGATGGGATGATTCTCAATATAAAGCAACCTTCTACATGTAATAGGAGAGAGATGAAATGAAAACAAATTCAATCCAGCCTTTGACTTTATCCTTCTTACCCATTCAATTTTGTCACCTCGTAAATCCTCCATCCACGGCTTTCTTTTTCTCCCTCACCCAGCTTGACATGCCCCTTCCCCTTACCATGTTTCCCTCTTTTACCCCTCAAAATTTATTCCTGAATTTCATCTGACCTATCAGAAGAATGAAGCTTGAATCGTTCTCACAATTCAACAATCCTATTATATTTTGATAAACGAAGTCGGAATTAAGTCGATCGAGCCATCAGTTTTATTTACATCAGAAGAAATTAAAGAATCGCCTACAATAGAGCTTAAATGTACAACACTGACAGAATTTACTATTCAAGAAAAGTCCATTCTGCTATGAAGAAAGTCCAGTAATTGAACATTTGCAATACACGTGTGTATTCAACGATGATAAAGGAGAAAAAAAGAACAAAACGACTAATCGTCAGCTCCGGCATTCCATGGTGATACCACTGCGACATGCCTTCACTAGCCCGGTCCCATACCTCTCCTTCACAGCATGCTTCCAGCGAGAGCAAAGCAATCTGCTTCTCTCTATAACCACATGGACCACATCAACCCTTTGGCCTACTGCAGAGGACCAACGATGGTGCAATCGAGCATGAACAAAATTGTCACCCGGTTGTTGTAAGCAGCTATGAAAGTTGGCCTCATTGTCACTCCTAGTCCTCGAGCATTATGGCCCGCCAACCTAGCTATTTCCACACCCATGAAAATCACTGCCATTGTCCTCTATCAAGCAGCAATGACCCTGTGGTTATTGGGCCATGAGTGTCCTGTCACCACTCTCAACGCAATCGTTGTCGTCGAGTGCGATACCTGACTTGGATTTCTACCATCATGTCTCGACACCATCACAATCGCTCAAAGCCCTCGAATCGGTGATGTCATCCTCATTGGAGTTGGGATCTCCAAACCCTAGAATGAGGTGAGAATATAATTTCAAGCTAATGTATTGCCCAAGGAAAAGGTAAATGCATATCCCAGAAAATTTGCGAATTCCCCCCTACAAAAGTACTTTATCAAAATGGGAAAGTTGGAAAAACCATGTGGAGAATGGAATATGCACCCTAGGGATTGAAATATATTTGTGCTTACCTCCCTCCATGGAAAAAAGAAGAAGAAAGTCTACAAATTTAAGAATCCTTTCAATGAATACGAACGAATATTTCCAACAGTATGGTTGGTTTATCAAGTAACTTATCTCCAAATGAGTTTTCAAAGCGGTAGAGTACTGTTGCAATCTGAAGATCCAAATATAATTTCCATTTTTTGTTATAATTTAATTTTTATGGCACTACTTACAAAAATCCAACAGTTACAATCATTAGATATGCCTTTTATCTTGGGCGTGTCCTTTAGGCCGTGTTCGGTTGGAGAATTGGCCCAAAAATAAGGGACCAATTCCCCTCCCGACATAGTTCCCAAAGGTACGATTATTCCTTGTCCGTGGAGCTTTGGAAACTCGCCTCGAACGATAGCCTTCTCCTCCATTCTCCCCTTCACTTCCCCTCTCACACTCTCCACCCGCCAACGATTCTCTTCCCCTCCCCTCCCACGCACTCTTCCCGCCATATGCCATTCCCCTCTCTTATGATGCTCTCTCGAAACGGGACCTTTCCTGTCGTGTGATGTCAGCTTTTGTTTCAAGCTTCGCAGGTCGTCCTTACTCCATGTGACCCGTGAATCTTATCACCAGGCTTTTTAATCACCTTCAATGGTGGTGGGTGGTGGTCTTCCTTGCTACATAGCCCATACCAGAGCCCTTGGAGATAAAGGTGTGGTGTCCTTTGGCTCTGTGTAGCCTTCTCAACCATTTTCTCATACATGGATTCTAGGTTTCCTAGTACACTTGTCTATAAGATGGCATGGAAGAAGGGCTCCTTATGATCATCTCAATCCGATATTGAGTTGTTCTTATTGTGCTTGTAGTTGTACTTTCATATATTTTCAAGGATGTATGCTATTTGAATTTTGAGGTATTTTCTCTATGTGCTCCTGATTGTCGAATTATGCCTCTGTCGGGCCATTCTTTCAATGTTAACATCGGGGATGGATATTATTACTTTGTGATTTATGCCTTTGTTGCATGTATTGTGTATAATTTCCATCTACAGTCTAGACATGCCCATTGTGGTTGTTGTGACTGTGAATCCTCCTTAAGCTTGCTTGTTGTTGTCAAATTGGAGGATTTTTTTGTGCTTTTGAACACTGGCTCTGGTGATTTCTTAATTGTCTGGCACTTGAATTTTTATCTGATTCCAAGATTGGGGATCTTGTTATGTTTATGTTATATGTTGGTTCTCCTCTTTAATATTGTTGGCTTAGAAATATTTTGCACCCTTCCTTATATGCACACATGTTGCTATAAAAAAATAATTTCATATAAGAGGTTGGATGTTGGGATTGGGGATGGATTTCAGTCAATTGTGCTTTCATGGGTGTTTAACGTATGATTATTACTCAAATGTTGCATGTATTGCGTATGATTTCAATTTGAGCATGCCCATTATGTTAGCTATGATTGTAAATCCTACTTAAGCTTGCCTTGTGTTGTAAAGCTAAAGGAATTTTTGGGCTTTTGAACCCGGTTCTAGTTGTTTCTCAATTGTTTGATACTTGGATTTAGATCTACTTTGAAGCTTTATTTGCTGGATCCCTGGTTACGGTGGTTTCTCAATTGTTTAGCATTGGATTTTGATATGATTCCAAGCTTTGGGATCTCGTTATGTGTATTGCTATGTGTTGGGATTTCAACATGCACTTATTTCTCAATTGTTGTGTGTATTACGCACAATTTCAATCTGAGCATGCCCCATGTACTATTTGTGATTGTGAATCACCATTAAACTTGCTTGCTTCTGTCAAGTTAAAGGATTTTCTAAGTTGTTGGATCCCCGATTCTGGTGGCTTCTCAATTGTTTGGCATTAGATTTTGATCTGATTACAAGCTTTGGGAACTTCATTATGTGTGATGCTTTGTATTGGGATTTTAACATGTGCTAATTTCTCAATTGATGCATGTATTGTGCATGAATTTCATCAGAGCATGCTCCCTTGTGGCCGTTGTGATTGTGAATCTTCCTTGAACTTGCTTGTTGTTGTCGAGTTAAAGGATTTTTCCAGTTGCTAGATACATGTTTTCATTGATTTCTCAATGGTTGGCACTTGAATTTGATCCGATTCCAAACTTTTGGATCTTGTTATGTGTGCTGCTATGTATTGGGATTTTAGCATGCACTTATTTCTCAATTATTGCATGTATTGTGCATAATTTCCATCTGAACATGCCCCTTGTGGCTGTTATGATTGTGAATCCTCATTGAGCTTGCTTGCTTCTGTCAAGTTAAAAGATTTCTTCGGTTGTTGAACTATGATTCTTGTGGTTTTTCATTTGTTTGGCATTTGATTTTGATCTAATTCCAAGCTTTGCAATCTTGTTATGTGTATTGTTGTGTGTTGAGATTTTATCATGTGCTTATTTATCATTTGATGCATGTATTGCACATGATTTCCATCTGAGCAAGGCTCTAGTGGCTAATGTGATTGCAAATCCTTATTGAGTTTGCTAGCTTCTATCAAGTTAGAGGATTTTTTATGTTGTTGGATCCCCGGTTATGCTAGTTTCTAATTTGTTTGGCATTAGACTTGATCTGATTACAAGTTGTGGGATCTTAGCATGCTCTATGTTGGGATTTTAACATACGCTTATTTCTCAAATGCCGCATGTATTGCTCTTATGATGTTTGCTGATATTATTTTATACCCTTCCACAAACGCACACATGTTGCGTTTCGAAAAATTTTAATTTCCTACAAGAGGCCGAATGATGAGGTTGGGGATGAATTTCAGTCATTTGTGTATTCTTGGGTGTTTAACACATGCTTATTTCTCAAATGATGCATGATTGGGGATGGACCTTGTTATGTCTGGTGCTACGTGTTGGCTCTCTACTCCAATGTCGTATAAGATGCTTATATAGTAATGATTGCACAATTGATGAACACGTAGGTTGCAATGTGATGCACTTTATAGTAAAAGATGCCCTCCTCTTTGAGGATTCACACAGATACGAGGACGTCGAGGATCAATTGTGGTACAATTGCCCTAAAGAGATAAGAGTTCACTTTAAAAAAATATGTTTATATTAATTTAAGCATTTTAATAAGGAGAATTATCAACTGAATTCATTTTGTACAGAGATCATGTGGATATAAGGTCAGGGCATCAATGTTATGCATGATAATGGGCAGGCGGAGTCCTTAGCTGTAAAGAAGGTGTTCCTGGCGGACATAATAAACATGATGGAAATTTCAGAAGAATTCTTTGTTAAGCTGGAGGAAACCCAACGATAGCTCCGGGAGAATGAGAGTCTGATTGTACACTTGACGGGTGGACCAACTTCGACACATGAGATTGTCGACGAATCAGTATGTGACAAGCATATGATAATGTAGTCAATTATGCACAATGAACTCTGTTTTCGTGGATTTTGAAATTTACAATATTCTGGTGGAAATTATGATGTACGTAAATAAAGATGATATGTTAGCCTTTTACGGTAGCTTCGAACTCAACTAATCTAATAACAACCAACAGCTTTAACTAACTTTCAAACCTTATTCCTTATCTCGCATTTGCCAACCGAACAGAGAATAGTAGTTACACACCCTTACTCACATCTTCCAACCGAACAGAGAAAAAACCATATTATCCTTATTACACATCTTTATTCCTAAACCGAACGCCCCCTTAGGATGAAAGGATGCTTCTTTTGATGGGTTGATTCCCTGTATAAAGAAACCTTCTAATATATAATATGGGAAACAAAATGAATTGAAGGTATATTCGATCTAGCTTTTGGCTTTATCATCCCCCCACCCTTCAATTTTATCTCTTTATAAATCCTCCATTCAATTCTCCCCTCTTTTTTCTTCTCCCACACGTAGTTCGTCATGCCCCCCCCCCCCACTCGGGCTTATTTCCTCCCTTTTCGCCACTCAAAGTTCTTCCCTAACTTACATTCCATGTCATCCCATAGCAACCCCTTGTCTTGTAGCCCACGTCAAGGCCCTAAATGTCGGTTTCGGCCACCATTTCGGTATCGACCAAAACAGAATTTCGATGGAATTTCGGTGGAATTTCGACCGAAATTTCAGTCATTTCAGTCATTTTTTGTATTAGGACCCCCATATTTCGGTCATTTCGGTCGAATTTCGATTTCGACTGGATATCGATATTCGACAAAAATTCGACCGAATTTTGCTGAAATTTAAGGCCATGGCCCACGTACCCCCCCCCCCCCACCCTAGAAACTGAATAGGTCAACAAGACAAAGGGAGAGATATGTGGTCACGATTGTGGGGGTATAAGTGCAATATATGCCCCCCTTAACCATACATTAGTTTGAACAAATCATGATAATGTTAGGCCACTTTTATAAGTAATTAAATGCTTCTCCCTCTTCTTGAAGAGAGTATTTTCTATGAACATATCATATGTTGTTACAAAATCTATAATGACTTTTCCATCTTCATTTCTATCCCTGAAACCATAGCATCCATGAATACTAGCATACCCTGAAGCATCCTTTTCCACATGTCCAGCAAGATCTCCACTTATGCAAATCAACACTCTTTGTGGGATTCCTTGTAAAATATTATCAAGATCCTCCCAAAAAGCTCGTTTAGTTCTTTCATCTAAACCAATTTGAGGTGCATAAACTAAGATGATATTCAGAATTTCTTCTTCAAGCACCAATTTTAGCAAAATAATCTGATCCCCAAATCTTTGTACATCAACCACGCAATCCCTCAAATCCTTATGAACAACCCCTCCAACACCATTTCTGCCCTTATATTTACCTGAATACCAAAGTTAAACGCATGTCTTCTCAATCTCCCTTGCTTTCTCTCCAACCCATTTAGTCTCTTGAAGATATAGTATATGAATCTTCCTTCCAACGTATCCACTATCTCCATCAATTTATGGTGGAAGAAATTTAGGGAAGAAGAGAGGAAGGAGAAGCATGTGTGTCTATAATGTGAAATTTGAGTAGAAAAAGTGCAAAGATGTGCAGGAGGGAGAAGCAAAAAGGGAGAGAATAACGACTGAAGGTTCCACACCTCCAAAACAATCAAGCATACCTTAAGGTATATCCTTCTTCCATTATTCTTTTCCACTTGAACTACTTCATTCTTCATTTGCTTCTACTTTTACTTCTTTGTTTTTCGCAACACACCTCTGCTACACTTGATCTTCTACTTCATTTCAATGCAACTCAGCTCCGATAAAACAACCACATAGACGCTATGACTAATCGCATCATCCGGCAACCTCCTCGTTTCACAACTCCCTTACGCAATCTTCCCCCTCAAGCCAAGACACGTCCGGAGCACGGTTCGTTTCCCCCATTTCGCTACAGAAACTGCCGCCCATCTTAATTTTATGTTTAACCCTAATTGGACAAAATTAGGACGAAAAACCCTAATGTTGTCATAATTCTTAATCTTGTGGTGCATCATCCTTGATTCTTTTTCATGTATCTTGCACAATGCACTATCTTTTATCTATGAGTCATTTGACTCAAATACACATTTCATGCAATCATAATCATTATGACGTCTCTTCATCCTTCTCATTCAGTGAAATAATAGAGGTACCTACAATACTCTTGTTCATTCTATCTACTATGTTAAAAGTTAAATGGGCTCTCCTAACACAAGCAAGAGCAATTAATAAATCTTGAAATAAGAAATTGTGGGTTGTGGTCCAACCCATAAACCACCAAATTAAATATCTCGAATCGGATTACATTCATTTTGAAAGAGCTCGACATGGTGCACATCCCTAAATCAAAGGCCATAATGAAAACTCCAAAATCCATCTCTCTTGATAAAGGTTGTCGTGCTGACATACTTACCTCTTCAACTCAAGGTTCAGGAAAGCAGTATGCGTATGCGTTCGGACTGGTCACCGAATACTGAATAAGCGGTATGCGGGGGCATATGCAGGGTATGTGTGGTTCTATGCGGTTTTCTAGTTTTTAATTTAAAAATAAATAAATGTCTATGAATAACATTACTACTAAATTTATATATTTAAATAGAGTTAAAGAAGATCTAAGAAAAGCGGTTGATGTTAAATGGGTGCGTGTATATATGCTTTTAATTGCCTCATATTTAATCACAAAAAAACATCTACCATAAAATATTCACACATAATATGATTCGTAATAACAAAACTTCAATATACATACATGCACTACATGAGCAAAACCTCAATCGACATATATAAAAATATTCGACGATACATTGCATATACTCGTAAAATCAATACATGAGAAAAACATAAAACATTGCATATACATAATGGTATAATGCATTGCAATTGTATAGAAATGCATGTTGTATTCTTACCATTGAATGAGGGAAGAGGCAGAGTTACGGAATTAAGGACCTGAATGAGAAGATTGAAAAGATGGAATTGCTGGAGCAGTATGCGGGGCATATGCGTGGCATATGCGGGCCGCATATGCGGAGAGGGCGCTTATTGCACTGATTCAAGTAATCGGTGCGGTCTGCATGCCGCACGGGCATATGCGGCCACATATGCGACCCATGCGGCCGATTTAGTGAATACAGCTTCGACTATCTACTTCAATATTATACCCAACACCTTGGGTGCTTTTAAATGGATATAACTTAATATAGGATGAAGTTCTCCACCCCAACTACATCAACCCTCTTTTGCAAACAGAATATGTTAACCTTATCAAATCTTAAGTTCCTTTGGCGGACTTCCCCAACCTTGGACCGCCTTTCTTCCAACTAGTCTCTAAGACTCATTTAAGAATAAAAATATAAACGTCATGGTTCAATGGAGGAAACCTGCTTAAGCCCAACTACCACCTCCCTAAGACCCTGAACTCCTCCCGATGGCACCCCTCACATGGTCCCTCATCTATAGTAAAGTCTCAGCACGCCCATAAAACAAAAAGCTACCCACACAACATAACAGGAACCCTCAAGTAGAAATAACGAGAGATGCTCATGCAACTCCTCAATCTCCTCAAGTTTCATAGTGCCCACCTTCTTAGTTTTTCAAATATAACTAGTCATTAAGTTAGGGCACACACCTCTACGGTGAAAGCCCTTTTTTCTTTCCAAAAAATAACTAGTCATTAAGTAAAAAAATATCATGTTGGCATCATCTTCATGCAATCAAATATAGTGAAGACCTCCTTCTTCAATCAACCTACACCTTCAAGTTCTCATGAACTACCTTAATGTACACACTCTTTGCTTGCTACTCAACATCATATAGACTCTTTATACCCTTTTCCAAATTAGCAATATCCGAATGGACTTCATGCATTCATCTTCTTTCCTTATGTAGCCTCTTCATTTGCAAACAAGGAACACTGCTAATGCAATCAACGTATAAGATAAACTACACTAGAACCTTCAACTAAACAAATCTCCTGAATTCATCGATCGTCTATGAAAATCGCTCATGTAGGCACACCTTTTCAAACATGAGGTATCTAAACTCCCATTGGCATTTAACCTTCAAATTTAAGGGGTATGGTTCAATAGAGCATGCAAAAGGCTTGCACTATGGAAACTAGAAAAGACTCTCAAATAGAGACTGAGCATAAAAATGATCCATAAAAATGATCCAACCTCAACCTCAACTATACTGACGCTGCGACGCATTTCCTCTCCACATAAAAAATCGGGCAAAGGTCGATCCATCAAACCAATAAAGAACTCCTAGATAGTTTCTCCAATCATCCAATCTGAACAGATCTTGAAAAGCCCTTGATCATCTTATGCAATTCTTGCTCTTACATCCACAGCTTCTCAAACTTTAGATAGGTGTTCGATAAAGGTGTATCAAGGCCAGCAATCCCAAAATCAAAAAAGAGTTTGCAAAGGAAATTGAGCATAAGAAATCGGAGTTCAACCTCAATATTTTAATGCATAGCCTCACCAAATAAACTAAAAATCTAATATAATTGATCCAACTAAACTCGTTCAAAACATCTTTGAAAATCTTGCATGGTTGTTTATGTGTTGACTCCAATAATCAGGGTTTCTCCTCATAGTTCATAGTGACATTAAAATAACCATTATAAATCACAAACATGTTGCATGTGAAAGCATATATCTATCATAAATCCATCTACATAATCAATATCTACCTTCCTTGTCTAATAGTCCATAGATCGTTATACAAACAAAGATTAGGTCCTCGCTCGTCCTCTACAACTGCACCATCGCAGCATAGGAGCACATTGAACTCCAATCTTTAGAAAAGAACATATGTTCCATGTCACCACATGGACTCCCCACTAGATTAAATGACTCAAAACCACCAAGTCAAGTTCACCAACTTATCTCCACAAAATGGTCAGAGAACGCAAACATCGCTAAGCACACTATGTCAACTCACCAATCACAATACTTGCCCACTACTCTTCGCATACCATCAAATCCCTCATATTCTAGCATATAATCTTCATTAAAACATTCCCAACCCACCCACCCCCCTCAACCATGACATATGCCCAAGGTTCAGGAAAGCGGTATGTAGGGGTGTAAACGAGCCGAACCTGAGCGAACCGATCCAGGCTCGGTTCGGCTCGTTTAGCATACGTTCAGGCTCGGGCTTGGTTCAGCTCGATAAAATGAAAACTGTAATCAGGTTCGGTTCGTCTCGAGTAAGGTTCGTAAAGGTTTGGTTCGGCTCGTTAAAAGTTCATTTAAAAATAAATGTTGTGCATGTGTTTCTGTTCAAGGGGAAAAACGACAGTTGCAGGAAAGAGTTTTGTGGGGTTTCGGGAATAGCGAATATGGACTTAAAGAATGGATGACTGGGTGGGTTTGGAAAAATAAGTGAATGCCCTTATTTTAATATAGAATATATTTTTTTCTTGTATATATACAATGTGTATGTATATATACTTTTATGTATGTATGTGTGTATATAATCGAACTTTTAACGAACCGAACCTGAGCGAACCTATGTTTTTGAGGTTCGATTCGTTTATTTAATCGAGTCCAAACTTGTGTTCAGGTTCGGTTCGTTTATTTTCGAATCGAATCTGAATCGAACTTTTAACGAGTCGAATCTGAGTGAATGTCAAACCTGAGAAATTTCTGATAGCCCTAGCGGTATGCGTCTGCGTTCGGACAGGTCACTGAATAGTGATTAAGCGGTATGGGGGGGCATATGCGGGGTATATACGGTTATACTCGGTTTTCTGTTTTTTATTTAAAAATAAATAAATATCTACAAAAATGAATAAACTAGACTTAATTTATGAGTAAATGTGGTTAAACGGAAGATATAAGAAAAATGATTTTCATGTAGAGCTAAATATCAAAATCATCAAAGATAGTATTACATAATCTAATTTAATATATAGGATCAAAATAATACAAGATATGGATCTTAATATCCGGATTCGATTACTCAACTGGACCTTAAGCGGGGGTACGGAGCGCATATGTGCCCGCACAGCCTGCATATAAGGCCATATATGCGCAAAGGGTGCATAAAGCGGGGTTTCAGGTAATCGGTGCGCTGAGGAGACCGCTTAGGCATATGCGGCCGCACGGACCGCTTTCATGAACAGAGCATATGCCACACATTCCTCATTGACCCCTCCCACAGCCCCCATCATATGAAGCATGTCAGCGTCCCAAAATGGAAACCCTCTGTTATACTTAAGGTCCCGCTCTAACCCCAAGATCACAAGCTTTCCTTCCCGCTTAGCTCCTCATATATTGTTCCATCCTCACATCAAAATGTCACCAACCCATTGAACCCTACCCCCTCCATGATGTACCACCACAAGAAGTCGCAGCCAAATATTCGCTAACCTAAAATTGGACGAGCCGTTACGAGCCCTCATTGACTAGTGATTATCCGTAAATGTCGTCTCTTGAGGCATCTTTGATCAAAGCACTTCCAATTCAATCCAAGCACGTCAGTGCACCCACGACACACAGCACATCAACATCGAGGAAACACAATGATCCTCGATCACCAATGCACTCTACCATGAATTGTCATCATTATCGTTCTAGCCTCATAGCCATGACCTCCACATATAATCGCAGGCTATGTGACAAACAGACACAACCCAACAAAAGACGAAGATAACATGGTTGCTATAGGATTGCATGAGATAACCCAAATACTTACAAAGACAGCACACAACATCCAAGGTGTCATCCGTATGCATAGATCATGAATCTCCTCCAGTGTTTGCCTATGACCACCATTCATCCCACAAGCCCACTCATTCCTTGGCTCACATGCTCTCCTAATGGTGAAGTATGTCCTTTGGTATTGAGATCGAAACACCATCTCAATAGACTTTCATTTAAACATCAATGGCATGTTTCGTGTTTGAACTCAACGGATGCAATTTTATCCCAAAAAGAAGGAAACATGTTACGGTGTCTGCCGCAAATATATTAAAAAGCTAGAATCAGACAATAACAGAAGCCATGGCTCGAGAAGATTACTAGCACAGAATAATAGAACGACCTGTTAATTATCCAAAATCCTATGTTTTCATGATGTATAACTTCAAAATAAGAGAAAATAAGTGATTTGATGCAATATGACATTGAATGTTTGGTCAGCATGTATAATATATAACCAACAAACACGATTAGCCAATGCGTGCAACATACACAAATTTACAATCACTAATAGAAGCACATCCCTATATAGCAAACAATCTCAATAAAAAGAATACAAAAAAAGGTAGTGAATTGTTGTGATGTCTTAGGAGAAGTAAAAATTCGTCAAAGATGGGTCAAATAGATACCTGTGCTGAACCTTTAGTGACAGCTTCAAATATTACCCCTGTATAATAATCAAGGCCCCTGGCAAGACTCAAGTCAAAAGAAATCTTATCCAAAGATTTTGCTTTTTCCAAGGCATCAAATAAACAGCCCAAGTCTTTCAATGCAGAGATACATTCTTCACTTCCCAAAAAAGGGCTACCATCCTTCTTCAAGTCTGATATTATGTCTTTTGGATGACCTCGTTTGCTAACGAAAGAGCCAATCTTGTCTACCACTTCAAAACTTAATCCTTTCTCATCCACCTATGATGACAGTTTTGGAAAACAAGAATTAGAATAAATTTTTTTAAAACCAAGAATTAGAATTAGAATACCAATATCCAAATTAAAAATACACAATAAAATGATATGGTTAAGAGAATGTCTATAAGAAGCAGTAACGGAACAGAATCGTGAAAGAAAATCCATTAGTTATGTAGATATGGTATTATCATCTCGTAACAGGGGAGAATTTCAACAATTGTTAAGAAACATAAGATGTATGCTTCCAAGGGTAAGCCATAGAGGAAAATCAAACCTACTATTTAAGTTAAACATGAAAACTAAATGCATTGCACCCAAGCCACAGATAAAGTCGGCCCTACCATTTTAGTAAAACAGGAATAAGAAATGCACTACATTTCCACATTAATTTCCCATGGGTTCAAAAGAAGAAAATATTAAAGACGGAGATAAATGGTGTTCACAAAGACAATAGCATAGGCTAACTTTAACAAGTATCATTCTCCGTCATCTGTGACCCCAAGCCCCAAAACCCAAGATATATTAGACTAAGATATAAAGATGGAACCAAATACGAAGACTAAGAATTTTTTTCTGGCGGAGCATTCCATGCCATGGGACCACCACATTTAACTAAGAATTTTTCAATAGCTCTGGAAACCTGGAAATGAACCGTTCCATTCTCTTTCTTTTTGCCATAAAAAAAGATGACGATTATAAATAAGTTTTTACGTAGTCAGTATTATTACAGCACAAATTGTTGCCTATTTGGCATGCTATCGGCAATCCCAAACCTTCTGTACCAGTGGGCTGACGGGTTAAGAATTCAAAGAAGAGATCATCAATTTCCTCTAGAGTCCGAACAGGGAGCCAGGCAGAGGACAAATCCCATTAGCACCAGCCATCCAACAGCTCCTCTGCACCTCGCCCTACTTCAGCAACCATGGCTGAAGCACGAAGCTTGACCTTTGAAGAAAACCCCATCCTCCACAAAATAAGCTGGCAAGTGTCACAGAGTAATAATCCCAAACTTGATTTTGGAAAGCTATTGTATGTTGTTAGCTCCTCAGAAGCTAACCACAACCTTCTCTTTATAATCCCAAACTTGATTTTGGAAAGCTAATGCATGTTGTTAGCTCCTCAGAAGCTAACCAACCTTCTCCTTTCATAAGAACGTACACCAGCACGTCCTGAAATCATGCTGCTCAAGCACTCAACACATAACACAAGCACACAGCAATTTAGCAAGAGAGACTCTAAAAGTGGATAGAGAAGTAGAAGCAGAAAGAAAGAACAAAAGAATCAGCTTCACTCATTATCTAAGCGAAAGAAGTAGATGGAACTCACGAGCATCAAGTAATTCCAGACTCATCGATGATGAGACTGAGCGGTAGAACAGGAACAAACCAAGAAGAGAAGGCAGGAACCCACGCAGATGAAAGGCAGCTGACAAGGAATAACATGACGCAAACCTTTCCATCAAAGCAAGAAGCAGCAACTCTTCCGCCAGACTATATCGTCCGCTAATACGCGACCAATTAGTGTTTGGATCAAAATGCTTTCGGTCATCCGGACTCACGGAAATACCTCGAATAGTACCACAATCCGTTCTACGTACAATAATGTGGTGAACTACTTCAACAATTCTACGTGTGAGGTATCCGGAGCCGGCATCCGTCCTTATATACAGAAGCCCATAGAGACTCATTATTACATGTACAATCATTACAAGACTCTTTGTTGTCTATGGAGATTTTTTATGTTCTATGATGACTCCTTGCATGCCTTGTCTCTATTGTTCCCTCGAAGTCTCTATGCCTTCGGCAACCAAGGTCACTTAACCTTGCGTCATCTTCCAAATCACCACTGAGACCAACGATCGAACATAGAATATTGAAGATATGCTTGCTATTTCACCAAGAGCCACTGAACATGTGGTCTTGTGCCAAAAGGAGAGGCCACAAATATGGGACCTTATGCGATACTCGTCATTAGTATGCTAAGTGAACTCCTCCAGAACTTCATCATGTTGCCACCAAACCGTGTGAATGTACGAAAATCTCTTTTGTACATCCGATCCCATCCTCGAGACTTGAGGATGGTTTATTCCTCCCACACCCGATTCAGCAAGCCCCAACGATATTGCACGTCCAAGAAAGCCTCAATGAGATCTTCGAACTACCACAAGATTGAATCATGTTTCCACCTCGCTTCATTTTTAGAGAGATCATTCCATTTGACAATTAAGAAGAAACTTATTATTCTTCTTGCTTTGCACTCCACATGTCCGCCAAGAGTCTTCTCGACCACCTTCTCATGTTGAATTTGGATCGTAAGAGGGGCACATTTCAATGCCCTTATGTTGTTTTTAGTCGCATGCATAATACTCCTTCAAGAAATTGATGTGGAACACGAGATGCAATTTAATATGCTCTTGAAGAATAGTTGATAGGCAATAGCTCTTACGCGTCAAACCAACTCAAAAAGTCCACCATATGAGAAAAGATAGGTAGCAGGACACCAACCTATGTTGCTCTGCTTAGCCATTTCATGTAGTGCCATGGGGTGCCTGACCATCTCGATCTCATAATTACCATGTAAAGTAAAGGTATATTGCATGTCTTAGTAGCAAAATTGACCAATGTCCAATAAACTCATTGCTTGAAGACAGAATACTCTTCAAGCAATCTGTCTCCATTGATGAGTGGTTACAAATAGAGAATTTGAGATCCAACCCCAACATCCCGAACAAAGTCATCCACAATCAGTCTGTGAACAGTGCATCGTGGTCATTGATGATGTCCATTGGTATGCTCTTGTTCTTCATCAGATTTTGTAAGAATAACTTCATTGTGATCTCTATTGTGCACCCCCATGGGATCAAATTTCAGCAAAATTCGATCGAATTTCGATTTCAGTGGGTGATCGAAATTTGGCCAAAATGGTCTATATATCGACCGAAATATGGGAGCCCCAATTCAAAAACTGACGAAAATAATAAAAATTTCAATCGAATTTCGACCGAAATTCGCTTGAAATTCCATTTTGGTCACTCACCGAAATCGAATTTTGAGGTCTTGCCCTAAGGTGTTCTTACGAAGATCACATACTTGGAGAAGTGATCAACTACCACCACATAGCATTGTTTCAATTCACCTCTTGGGAACACAATGACAGCGTATATTAAGATACTCTCAAACAAACAAGGGATAGACAGAGGCTTTGGCAATTCTGTCGTTTTATCTTTTTTGCATTATCTTGTAGGCACACAAAACAAGCATGTGTGTAGACTTTCATGTTCTCTTTCATCTTCTGCCGGAAGAGGCTTGAAGAAAGGAGAACGAGTATGCGCTCCACTCCAAGATGTTTAGCCCAAGATGTGTCATGTGCTTCCTCCAGCAGCATCTTCCTAAAGCATTTACTCAAGGGAACATATGGCATCCTTTAAATTATAGACCTCTCTCGTATTCACGTGTTGACACTAAGTGTGATGTGACCGAGTCATCTTGTGTCGCCTCATGAATGATATCTGATATGGCTCCAAACATATATGTGATTGTAGCAATCATCGTGGATGTTATCTCTTCTAGATCGTCCTTCCTTAAAAAAGTATATGCAATAAGATTGGTTTGCCTAGAATTATATCAAAGCTCAAAGTTGATCTCTGCAAGAAAGTTGTGCCACTATGCTTGCATGGCGCAAAGCTTCTTCTCTGTGGCACAGCAACGTGTGGTCACATTGTATGTCTACACTACAAAATTTAAGTTGAGAAGATAGTGGTGCTAGGTCCTCACAAAACAGTGTAATCAGCACCCATAGCATCCCCCATCTATGCATAGAGTAATTCCTCAATATTGCATTCAATTTGAGACTCTTATAAGCCACAAGAAGCCCATCATGCACCAATAGACCTCCAAGTGCATTATTGGACGCATCAGTGTAGACTTCATACGGCTTCTTAAAGTTCAGAAGTTATAAAATTGGCTTTCCACTACCATCCTCTTGAGGCATTGATATACCTATTGGCATTAACACGTCTACTTGTATACTTGATCCTTTTAAGCAAGTCCATCAAGGGCACCGCTTTCTAGGAATATCCCTTGATGAACTTCATCTAGTAGTTTACCAATCTAAGAAATAGTCGTATCTATGTCGCCTTTGTGGGGGTTGTCCACTCTTCAATGGCTTAAGTCTTCCTCAACTCCATATCTATTGCATCTTCCCATGATATGTAAGGAAAGAAATGGCCTTCTGATCGAAGACATGCTTCTTTGGATTCAAGTACAATAGATGCATTAGCTTCTTAAGCACTACCTGCAGATGTATGGCATGTTCTTCCAAGATGATGTGGTATACCACAATGTCAGGATAAAGAATATAGCAGAGATATTTGTCAACCTAAATTATATAACAAAGAGCTCAAATAAGCCATAGTGGATGACATACATTATCTTCCATTCACCTTACTCGTTGACACGGACCTAATAGTATCTTGATCTAGGATCCATCTTGGAAAAGAAATTCACCTTACCCAAGCGATCAAACAACTTCAACATTGGGGATGAGGCACTTGTTCTCCGCTGCCACCTTCTTCAGTGCATGATGGATCGCGTACATCCATAGGATCCCGTCTTCCCTCTTCTGAAACAACACCATTGCCTCGTGTAGGACCTTGCTTGGACGCATTAGAACAGCATCCAAAAGCTCCTTGAGTTGCCTCCACAACTTCTCAAGATGTGCAGGTGGCATCTTGTATAGTGCAAGTGCAAAGAGCACCTTCTCTCACAAAAAAGTATACGAAGCACCATATTAACCAACAATTCTATAGCATGCGTCATGCTATGGTAGAAGCTCCTTGGGCACCACATCCTTGAACTGTCGAGCACCATCTTTATTGCCTAGGAGTGTGAATCTCTCTGCAAGCCATCTTCTTCGACACATATTGTAGCCAAGTACATGACCTCCCCTTTCTTTAGCTCATAATAGATTTGTATCGCATAAGTGGATCTAGTTTAACCTTTCTTCTTGATTGTTGGGACAAAATAGATGGTGTATCTTATCCAAAGAAGACTCCTAGAATGACTTGGAAGTCGTCTAATGGTAACACGAGGGAAGCGCACTTTCTTCGTCTTTACTCAATTGAACATTGTTGTTTCTTATATTTTCTACAATGAATCGAAGTGGCAAGCTTCACGCAGCATTACTTTTTCTCTAAGGGGCCTACCGAGTTCATGAACTCTTTCCTAAAGATAAATTTGGGTGTCTCTCGAGTCAATCATGACTGCATAGGTCTTCTTGCATAAACACAGCATCAATATACACCAACTCTAAACATTCACGTTCTTCTTCCTTATCCAGTGAAGTGGACACATGCGAGCATTGCAAAGAAGCTTAAGGCTCGTCATATGAGTCTCTTCTTTAGGGTTACCCATGGTCATGAAGTTAAGTTACTCTCGCTTCTTACACTCCCATGCTCGATGTAATCTATCAAAGATGAAGAAACCATTTTTGCTGGACTGCTCCACCTTCTTAGAGGGCTCTACACCCCTCCGTCGAAGGTTCAGCCTTACCAAGCTTCATGAACTTGTCTCTGCTTTCTCGATCTTTTTCTACGGACTGGGTAGAGCCTTGTAGTCACCCAGAGCAATGCATGATGGTTGTCAGGAAATCTTCCACTCTGTGCATCCTCAATTTTGTATGAGCCCTCCTTTATAAACCCACCATGAAATTAAAAGAGCTTGTCTTCTTCAAACACGCACATGATGTTCAGCAACGAGGAGAACTACTTGACATACTCCAAAATAGTTTTCACATGCATCAATCTTCAAAGTGCTTTGCATGCTACCCAAGCAGTGTTAGTGTGTCGGAACTTCTCCTTGAACCCCATCACCAACCAGGGTACGAAAATATCGTGATATATCAATGATTATATCGGTATCAACATGGGACCAATATCGGTATTGATATGGCGATATATACTTCTTTTTCGATCCTTCCTTCACAAAAGTGTGTCGATATGGGCAATATTTCGACGATATGTAGTCGATATATCATCGAAATTATCATATCGACACCATATCGATATGGTGTCGATATCGGCATTTCCTACCTTGCCACCAACTCACCTAGCCTACCTTCAGATGCAAAGCTCTGCCACCATAGATTTGCATGGTCGAAAAGGTACAATTGTGCTAAGATCACCCATACTAGCACAAGAGTCTTGACATCTTTGTAGTATAGCTCCATGTCCCCAAAAAAGCTCTCCAAATCCTTGGCATTTCGTGCGCTTGAGGACTTAGGTTCTTAGACCTTTGGCATTTGCCCCCCGTTGGATATGCCAATGTTATCCATGATGGTCTTGAAGATTGAGAGATCCTAATTTGACTCATGCATAAAGGCTTCAAGCTCCACGAGTTTTTCTCCAAGTGCTTTCACGATGTAAGCCAAGCGAGGGCTCTTGTCCTCAACACTTGACAATACCTTACAGCATCCTCCGAAAGTCCGAATGAGCCAATTGACATGAGTAACAATGTAGACTGGATCTCAACTACAACATCCAAGGAAAGGCCCTAGAAGTCGGGTTCGGTCACCATTTCAATGACCAACCGAAACGGAATTTCGGTGAATTTTGGTTGAATTTCGACCAAAATTTCGGCCATTTCGATCATTTTTTTGTACTAGGACCCCCATATTTTGGTCATTTCGACCATTTCGATCGAATTTTTTTGTACATGTGGATATCGATATACGACTTCAAACGAATTTCGCTGAAATCTGAGGCCATGATCCAAGGTAGCAATATAATTGTCATTAGGCGCCATTTTTATCTATACTGCTCTAATAGCAGTAGTCACAAGATTAAAATCTCAAACTTGATTTTGGAATGCTGACATGTGTAGCACAAAATTCTCGCAAGCTAACCAATCTTCTTTTTTTCGTAAAAACGTACACAAACATGACCTAAACCACATTCCTCGAGCATGCAAGAATCCAACTACTTTGCCTTACAAAGGAGAAATGCTCTACTGTTGCTGGCTGGTTAGGGCACTGAGACCAAAACAAGAGCCCAACTAGATATAAGTGCCCAACCTCTCTTCATTCAATCAATCACAAATGCTTACCTCTCCTTTTGGAGTTGGTATGTAAGATGCATCACCTATCTATAGAGGAGTGGATGAGGGAACAATGGACATCCTCGAGTAAGGGTAAGCTATTAAAATAGTCGGTGGGCAGGTGAGTAGGAAAAACGGGTGAGTAGGAAAAGCATAGTGGAGAGGTAGGCACTAAGTTTTTCTCTATTAATTAGAAAAGGAAACTCTCGCTCCGAAGACGACGGAAAAGAATGAGCCATCATCACTCCTCATATACACAAGCCTGGAAATGTAAAGGGGCAACTAATTATTACACATACGTATACAGTTATGAAAAGATCATTCATCTTCCACAGACTCTTCGAGTTCCACGATGACTCTTGACATCTCTTATCTCTTAAAATTCCTCAATTACATTCGCCTTCTGCAACCGCTGCCATGTCACCTCATTGTGCCATATATCATGTCACCAGTGGGCCATATACTTCAACGTAGTTATTGCGGCTCTCCTTGTAATGTCACCTAGTATGGTATAACACTTGGTATTGTGCCAAAAAGAAGATCACAGCATAAGTGCAGTTGTACAATACATATCCTTAATTTGTTGACTACGCGAAGTCATCCAAAATTTCATCACGCAACCACAAAAGCCACGAAATGTATGCAAAAATCTTTCACGCACTCTAATATCTACCCCATGATTTAGGGGTGTCATAGTAAGGAGTGATCGATCACATGATCATGCAATACTCAATAGACAAACAAGTTGCGAGTACATGCCACCAAATACAAGAATGCCATGTCAGCACACACTCCTAAAGGCCAACACTCGTCCGAAGAGGCAATCGCCACCCCCTAAAGGCTCAAAGAATCATCAAAAAGTTGATTGAAAGAAAGTTGAAGAAATATTAAGCACATGCATCCCTTACACTAATACATCAACAATCAGTTATTACACACCAAGTATACATAGGCCCATGAGGCCCGCTCAAGCAAGGACCAAAGTCTCAAGAAATCATCAAAAAGTTGATCGAATAGAATATTGACGACCAACCATTTGCATCCCTTGCATCAATACATCAATAATCAATTATTACATTCCAAGTGTCTGTCAACAAGTCAACAAGTCAGTGACCCTCACGAACCAATAATCATGCAATAATCATCATGGAGAAAAATATAAGTTTGTGTTCAGTGTGTTATTTTTAACATGACATCAAATTTCAACCAAATTTCAATTGGGACAAGTAATCGAAATTCCATCGAAATGGTCGATACATGTGCCTTGAGAGGGGGTTAATAGAAGAAAATGTGACTGATCGAAATTTCGATCTAAGTTCGACTAAACTTCGACCAAAATGTCGTTTCGGTAGCTCACCAATATGGTGATTGAAATTGATATTTAACGCCATAATTTTTAATAAAGGGGTTTCTTACACGTGTACCCCCTCCGAGATTCTGCAATTACAGTTTTTTTTTACGCTCTTCTGCAATTACAGTTATACCCCAAGATTTTTGCAATAACACATGTGCACGTGTATTCTTACTAAATTCACAATACTAACTTTTCGTCAATATAATGTAGGGGCGTAAACGTAAAATGGAAGGGCAATACTATGAATTTTATAAGATTACAAGGGCACATGTGTTACTGCAAAAAATGATAGGGGTACAACTGTAATTGTAGAATCTCTGAGAGGCACAAGTGTAGAAAACTATTTAATAATTAGTTTATGGGAATGTAAAATTAGCAAGACTGCCACTTACAAGTGCCTAAAATGGTCAACTAAAGTAACCCCAATACTTGTTATCCCTTGACCTATGCAAAGTCAACCATCATATAATTGGTTTTGAGCCATCTAGCAAAGTAAAAGAAATAACTTGTATCGGTACCACATCCTTAAGACATGTTTATATAAATGGTTACCTCTAGGCAATCTCATTTTGAGTCCTCCCTTACAACCACATGCTCGCTCATCTGCGCAACGATCTTGTGCCCACAAAGATAGAACTCATCTTCAACTCCGTCAAAAGTAGTAATCACACCTAGCACCACAAAATAACAATGTAATCGTGCCGACTTCAACCTATATATGAATACAACCAAGAAGAGGCACGAGGACCTCAGTCGAGTGGTTAACATCTGGATAGCAAACACCTCAAGAAAGACCCATCTATACTGAAACCATGCTCATGAAGCAAATCTTATTGAACTTGAAATAAGACCAAGGGACTCATACCCATCGAGAAGTCTTAACTAGCAAAACAAAGGCAAGAAAGTGATCTATTCGTGAATTGAAGTTGTCATGGCAAACTCAAGAAAGTGATCTATTCGTGAATTGAAGTTGTCATGGCAAACTCTACCGGTCAAAAAATAATTAAACATAACAAATTCCACAAAGCCCAACTCTCAACAAGATCAAAAATAGACCATAGTAGAGGACCAATTAGTGCACTTCCCCGGCCACTCCAACAAAGACAAAACGGCATTGAAGTCACCAGCACCAATCAACATAACCAACTCATGTATGCTCTCAATCACCCTAAAATCAACGGACATTCTCTCTCCTTGGGTCATAAATTAATCAAGCCATAGGCCAAAACACTACCTCACTCTAATGCCTTCTCAAGGATCCACAAAACTAATATATGTGTCTTCCATGCAACCAAAACGGAACGTCTACCATGCAATCAGTCAGTCGGAACAACCATTTGATCATGAAAGCAAATGAGGAGCACCATTACACCTAGTTTACCTCTCGTACCCACAAGTGCTTATTTTTGTCTACTTTAATAAATCAATGTCAAAGGTTTAATCGTGTACATATCTCCCACATAGGAATAAGCATTTGGAGGGCAGGCCCAACCCAATCCATGAGCTCGATATCCATGAGTCCATCATAAACCCAAAGCTTAATGTACAGAAGATGGGTCTTGGGCCCAATCAGTCAGTACCTACCAACAACCATTTGACCATGAAAGCAAATGAGGGACACCCTTACACCTTATTTATCTCTCGCACCCCCAAGTGCTTATTTTTGTTTGCTTTAATATATCGATAACAAAGGCTTAATCATGTGCATATCTCGCACTTAGGAATAACCATTTGGAGGGCTGGCCCAATCCAATCCACAAGCTTGACATCCATGAGTCAAGTCCAAACCCAAAGCTAAATATACATTAGATCAATCCGGGGCCACAAATTCAACCAGCTAAAAAAATGGTTGAGATAAACCAAGCTCGGTTTGAATCCATGAGCACATCAACCCGACCTAAATATAAGTCAAAATAAAGGTCCCATGTGGTAATCCATGACCTTAAGTAATATATCCTCGTATAATTTAACCAATATATATTACATATATTCAAATCCAGGTTTTCTCTAACAACACCTATGGTCAATTATATATATATATATGCCATCTTCATCGCAACATCTTTCAACTCACCAAAAGATAAGGTGCACTTCTTCATGATCATCCTACTCCGCCTTTCACAATCAACCCTAACGTATATTTGAATCATCAAATTTCAAATCACCATCCACACCCATAATCCATGCTGGCATTCCATTCTCATCGTTCAATAAACCAATAGATGAGCCTCCAACAATGATGCGAATAGGAAAAGCAAATGATATTAAAATAATGGCCTCAAATTTCAGCGAAATTCGGTCGAATTTCTGTCGAATATCGATATCCAGTCGAAATCGAAATTCGATCGAAATGACATAAATGACCGAAATATGGGGGTCCTAGTACAAAAAATGACCGAAATAACCGAAATTCCGACCGAAATTCCACCGAAATTCTACCGAAATTCTGTTTTGGTCGATACCGAAATGGTGACCGAAACCGACATTTAAGGCCTTGATTAAAATAGAGAATGCAGGAGAAGAAGAGAGCATATATGTAATGCAGTATTTTTTGTGGAGAAAGTGCAACGATGCATAGGAGTGAAATAGAGAGAGAAGAAATAATGAGAGATAAAATCCATCTGTTATGGACATCAGCTACTTCCAAAAAATGACATGTAGCCCCTTTATATTGTGGGGTGGAATTACAAAAAAATAAAAGGAAACAAATCCATAATTCGACATCTAAATTGACTCAACCAAATAACTAATTGGATAAGACATATGATATCTTTATTTAAATAAAAAACAAGATCGCAATTGAGTCAAATTGGACAACAAACCCTAAGTAGACCCTAAGTAGATTCTAATTGGATGGCATTAAAAATTTAGAATTACAAAAAAAACTGAATTAATCAAAACACTCATTTTGCATAAAATTCCATATCCCACACAGCATCACCTCTCGACCGCTTCGAAAAATTACCTCATAAATTGCTTGATCATCAATTCCAATGCATGATGAATTAGTCCTAATTTGACCAACAATTAGTTAACCAATTTCCACCCTCCATATTGATTTTCTAGGAGATGGGCACTCAACTGCAACTTTGTCACCCCTTCTCTAATAAAAACTCGCACCTTAGCTTATTCTTCACTTTAAACTTTTTTTTATGAAAAGGTTTAGAGATGCAAATATATATATAAATCGGGAAACCTCGATGTGAGTCTCAAGAGAGATGCTATTTTGTTTAAAATATCTCCACAACAATCATTTATCCCTAAAATTAGAGATGAATCGTTCTTTTTTCACCATGTTCGGTTTTCTTCCCTACCAAGAGAATGACGACGTCAAACCCTATGAATGGGATTCTCATATTGTTGCTTCACTGGGCTAGGACAAAACCATTATGGCAGATCTCGCGGCTGCAGCTAAAGCTCCAACAAGTCATCAACCTCCATTGGTTTCGACTATTGTTAGTTGCATTGACACATAGATAAATGTATGGGCAATGGGGGAAATAGGAAAATGAGGTTGCGAGGAAAGCATGATCAATGGCACTCTTTCCAGATGGTGTATTGCTTGAGGCAGCACTTGATTGTGCCATAGGTGGCCATGTAATTAAGAACGAGGCCCCTTGGGCAAGTGTTTCGATGCTACGCGGAAAGATGAAACAATTAGATACCTCGTGATCCCTAGCGCCTTGGAAACAATGTGAATACTAGAGGGCGGTGTTGTTGTAGAGGTGTTGTTGGGGTGTTGGTGTTGGTGTTGGTGCAGGTAGAATGGACGGAAGCATTGATGGGAGAATGCCTGCAGCTTCCATGGAAGATTCAGTGGACTGCAATGTTTCAACTTCAGAATCTGACATTTCATTTTCTTGTTGTTTCAAAGATTGTAAAAACCCTGGTTCTTGCAGTAATTCCGATGTGTCTCGTAGATTTGAACAAATCTAGAGCATCTTGGAAAGTGCTTCAATCTCTACACGTATCGAATGTCCTATTGAACGAAACCCTTTCAATGAATACTTCCTTGAAAGCCGACAATCTGATACCAATTGATGCAAATAGGAAGTCATACGATGGAAAAAAAAGAGAGGATAGGAGGAGAGGAGTATGTGTCTGTGATGTGGGATTTTTGGTGTAGGCGCAAAAATGCATGGGAGAGAGAAAACGGAAGGAGAGATAATGGAAAATAAACTTTGACTTCTAACTGACTTTAATTGCTTCCAAACAATGACTCCTAGGCTCATAGTCCCTTGATATAGAGGGGTGGAATTACAAAAAAGGAATAAAAAGAAACAAATCCCTAATTTAACTCAAATTTACTTAATTAAATTAGTAATTAAATATCTTATGTGATCTCTTTATTTTAAAAAATCAAAATTGCAGTTGACTCAAACCCTAATTAGACTCTAATTGGACAATATAAAAATTACGAAATTCTAAATTAATTAAAACAATAATTCTCCCCAAATTCCATATTCCGCTTTGCATCAAATAGATCTTGTTCCTTTTCAATGCTCCCGTTATTTAGTGGGCATTCCTAGTTTTAAATGACCTGTGCTAATTGAGTTGAGTTGGGCAATGGATCGGCTGGGATAATAAATCAACGGTCATTGCATGACCTACGAGTTACAAAAGGATCAACTTGATGTGCATCCCTACTTCCGCTTGTCTGGTGCTCCTCCACATTCCCAAGCCCCCTTAAATTCCAAGTAGGAACCTTCTTTGATTAAATTTCCATCAAAAAAAGTCACCGGCACAGAAAGCAGATCATCATAAATAACGTTGCAACAGTTTGTATTCGATATTCAGTCGAAAAGGTCACTAAAAGAGTAAAAGATGTGGCTAAGTTTTCCGTACATTATAAAGTCATGAAATCTCAATATATGGAGTATGTAAAAGATGTGGCTAAGTTTTCTGTACATTATAAAGCCATGAAATCTCAATATATGGAGCATGTTTATTTGCATGGTTAACTTAAGATAACGTGCCAAAATTGTATCATCTTACTAGAGTGATCGATGGTCAAATAGAATCATGAGTTTTAAAAGGGGGTATAAAGGTTCAGAACTAGAGTGGCATGGTGAGGACTTAGACCTGATAAAATTAATTATTTGAAACCACTATAAAATTAGTAGATGAATAATTTACTTAAACAAATGATGTGTGCAACCCCGCTATAATGCAAAGTAAGAAATGTTTCTTCACAAGAAACTGGGAGGAAACATATGAATGCCTTCTTTTTTCAATCAATATAATTATCACTTACTGAATAGGAAAAAGCATGTTACCAGTTCTTTCCGTATTTGTTCGAAAGGTTGCTTGTCCAGCTTGTCGATACTTGAACAAACTGTTCGAAATTTCTCCGAAGGCACACCACATATATCAAGAATCCCGTCTAGCATTTTCCGATGGTTCACCTTTATCTGCAATAGAAAGAAAGTATGACATATTAGGACAATCAGATGCCAAGTTTTCAATCATAGAACACCTTCTAAAGAGTAAAGACAGCATCCGGTATTTTTACAACATTAATATGGATAATTATTAAAAGGAAAAAACTTAAATTATCATGCAACTCGGTGAACATTAAAGAAAAGAAACAAACCTCAAAATCACCAATATTCAGCTCTGTCAGAAGCTCAACTAAGACTCGGATAACCTCAAAATCTGGTCCCATTGGTACTCCATATTCGCCAGCAATGTCAAAATCACATTGATAGAATTCACGAAATCTGCCCTTAGATGGATTGTCTCTTCTATGCACCTTTCCTATCTGATACCTCTTCATGGAGGGCATGTTATTCATCGCTAGGTAGCGTGCAAAAGGTACAGTTAGATCATATCTCAAAGAACATAGTTCGCCACCCTGCACAATACAAAAACAAACCATATTTTGTGATATGGAGAAAACGTCAACCTTTTTATTCATCCCTCAAACAAGAACAAAAAAGAAGGTGCATGAAAATAAGATTGCTATACTCAAATAACTCTCAATGTGTAACATATGTTCATTTGCACGAGTGTCAGCAATTACAAAGCCGAAAATTATTGTTAGACAGGGAAAATGAGACCGCAATATGTCACCGAAAAGAAGAAGACTATAAGGATACCTGGTCAGCAAGGTCATAAATTAGCTTTGAATCCTCCCCATATTTTCCCATAAGGGTCTCCCTAAGTTCAAAATCAGGAGTATCCAGTCCAGTAGCTCCGTGCCTCTTAAAAACTCTTAGAATCTTCGAAAACGCACGTTCTCTGATGGCCATTTGGTCTTTGCCAAAGTCACGAGTGCCCTTGATAAAATAACAAGCTATCAAGCTTCATATTTAAATTCAAATAAGCAAAACACAAACACATGAAAGCAAAATACATCATTATTTAAGCAAAAAAGGAAGTAATGAACACCAAAAAATGAGTAAAATGTACTGTTTTATGTTTTTGCATTATCTCTAGAATTCATGATGTATATGCTATAAGCATAGTAAGAAGCCGAACGACAAACAGGCACAAGGAATTATAAATTACAGAGATTTCGAGTCTAGAGTTTGCAGGGGAAATATAATTTAATCAAAAACAGTAAGTCTCACGCGGAAAAGAGTGCAGCCATGAGATAAACAGAATTAGGTAACTGGAGTATCTATATGAAGTAAATGTTGAACATTAAATCAATGGAAGATGAGCGTTATGGTAACAGTCTAGATGATGCTCAAGAAACAATAACTTAATTTTACTCAAGATCTGTTTCAATAGCGCATGCAAAAGCAATGCTTTCCATAGCAAACAAAATCCAATCTCCTACCTTTGGGATTTTCGGCAGCCTCCTCGATTCATTACTTTGAACAACTTCCTTCACCTTGTCCGCCAGAGTCCACAGCCACTTCCCTTCGGGATCCAAACCCGCAAACAGCTCCATTGCCCTTGCTGCAAAACCATCAGCCTCCAGAGCCCCAATCATCTGCCGAAGCACCTCTTTCAAAGCATCCGTCCCCCTCCCCATTGTCTTCTTTTTTTTCTCTCCCTTTTCCAGAAACCACGTCGCAACCGCCATTTCCCATGCGACTGCCTTCCTCAGCTTCCCAACCAACAACTCCAACACCGCATTGACTCCTACCGAAATCCTAGCGAACTTGTTCGCGAGATCCTCGACATCGAATTCGCTCCCAACAGCCTCCTCCATCTTCGTCCTGAGCTCGGCATCTGTAGCCGACGCCATCAAAGACTGCAGCCGTCCGACGCTACTTTTCACCGCGGACTCGATGGCGGCAGTAAGGTAGAACGCGGTGGGGCCCGGGGCCTTGCGGAGGCCGACAGACCTGATCGCCTCCCTGAGGGCGCCGTGGACGGCGGGGATGTCGGAGAAGGGGGGAAGGCGGTTGTGACCAGTGAGCTTGGAGGAGAACAGAAGGGTCTTGAGGTCACGCGCAACGTCCTTCTCGTCCCTAACATCGCTGGAGAGGTAGGCGTCGAAGGAGGAGATGTCAGCACGTGCCGCCTCGCATGAGAGGGCGGCCGCGAGGTCGAGGACGGAGGAGAGGGCCGAGGAGGTGCGGATGAGGTCGAGGGGGAGGGTGTCCGCCGCCGACAACTCCATGGCCGGAGGCGTTAGGTTTTCTGTGTAGGAGGGTGGCCGGTGGCCCGGGTGGGAGTAGGTGCCTTGAGGTTTTGGGTCGCGGCGAAGCAGGTGGTGAGGGTAACTATTATTTAGATCGAATGCAAACTTTGGATAGGCATAGCTTTTAGATCGAATGCAAACTTTGGATAGGCATACCTATAATTATTATCGTATCTTTATCCGTTTTTTTAATATGAATATGGATGCGGATACGAATATTGACGAATATTAAAATTATCTTATCATATCTTTAAAAATGGATATTGATCGCACACAGATAATGTTTGAAATAATCTATATAATCGACTTAAATCTATAAGAATTGGATGGAAAACACATAATATTAATTTATTAAATGTGTTTGTATTATAAAAATTATATAAATATGATAAAAGGAGGTAGAGAATTATATTATGTAGGGTTAAAAATAAATCTATAATTATATTTATATATGAAAACGGATATACGGATACGGATACGGATGTTTGCGGATATCAAAACGATATCCATACCCATTTTAAAACGAATACAAATACAGATGTCGAAATCTGTATAAAACGGATATGGTGACAGATCGGATACGGATATATCCATATTCATTTGCATCCCTAGTTGTATGAATGGACTCAGAGTGCATGCGAGAGAGGAGGGAATGATATTACGATGGATTTTGTTTTTGCATTGTTGCATGAGATGTTGAAAGCATCATGCAAGCACAAGCAGGGATGCAAAGTGAGAGTTATGGGCATGAATACGAGTGTCAACATCTTTGTTGGTTTTAAAATAAGAATATGCAAATGAAGAATATTCTTAAGTATATACCGAGAAAAAATTAACATATATGAAAAACATATTATTGTATTTGCAACAATGTTACCCACTTAAATAGTCTAGTAGTAGTGCAGTATATCCACCACTCAAAAGATCAGAGATCAAATCATGTTATTCCGTGCTTTATTATATGGATGCCTCTCACGATCGGATATAAGAGCTAAATCGAGAATATTCATATCTGGAGAAGTTGAGGAGATCTACTCGCGCCAACGCTCTAGACATCAATGGATCAAACTGAGTGATATAAACACCAAGCTTTATCATCTTCGATGCTTTAAATCGCAAAAGAAGGAACAATGTAAACTAGATGCATCTTGACGATGGCTCATATTTGGGTAATAAGCTTGATATCGAAAGATGTCTTCTGAACCATTTTACGCTCCGGTTCTGCTATTCGAACGGAATTTGATCATCCACCCAAAATCTTCTCAGAAAAGGACATGGTTACTACTGATGAACTTCATCTCCTCAACTCTACTCCAAATACGGAAGAAATATACAGGACCCTCATAAACATACATGATCCAATAGCTAATATACACTACCACATTACTTCATACTTAGAGTATAATGCTGCTACAGGTCTATGGCATTTATATCCATATGCTCATGCCATATGCGAGTGACCTATCAATCAATAAGGTTGACTTCTTGCAATTTCTGTTTAGTCGTAAGATTCTCCTCTAGTCGCTTTTAATAGGCTTTTACCTCCTTTTGCTTCAGTCTCTAACACTATATAGATTAACACTAGTCTATCCAAGTTTTTGTTAACATATTTTATTCAAACCTTTTGTATATGAGCAACAATATAAAAATCCACTTAAAATTTTAATCTCCACCAAATTTTGTCTTCCATCTAACTAGATATTAAGTCCAGTCAACGGTAACTTGGTCAACAAGGTAAATGTTATTTACTCATAAACGTTTTCAGTCAACTAATCCCAATCAGGTTGCCAACCTTGTTAAACCAATCCATTCTTTATCTTGAGAAGCTAATAATAGCTACCAGTTGTTGCATCAAACTAGTCGACTGATCACTTGTATTCAATCGACTAACCCAACCCAGTTGACTGACACTATTTTTCAGTCGGTTGATTTCGTGTTTCATGCCATGATTAAACTCATGGCGATGCATATAGCCATTAGTAGTGCCCCCTTATATAAAAAAATAAGTAATAATTCTTTTTCTCGAAAAAATGGGATTCTAATGCTTATTTTTTGTTGGGTACTTATTTAATCATGGCAAATGCTATCCTATTGACAATCGAGCTTTTGCCTTTCTTTATTTAATGTTCCTGGTTTCACAAAGTTGCATACTCTGAGACTACTTGCTCTGAAGATGCATGATGCATATGTAAAGTTGTTTGTTACTTGTTTGCTCAAGGATTTACTTATTGATGTTTATGGAGTACAGGAAGCGGAATGCAGATGAAGAAACCGAGGAGGAGATTGTTTATTGTTCTTTCTGATACGTATTTGGTAAGAACTTCTCTTCCATAAGAAAGAAGGGAACCTGAAGATTCACTAAGAGGTCCAATTGCCGATGACTATGCAAGGGTCAGTAGATGAAGTGTAACGTCTCGGGCTTAGGTCCTCAGTCCGTTATCGAGGAAAACTGGCCCTGATAACTTGCTGGATTCAGATCAAATGTATCCATTGGCAACCACCCAAAATGCTTAAGTCCAAGTTGTCAAATAGTAATCCCCACCACTTATAACCCACTCTCACACTTTGTGAGTTTTAGACGTGGGATTATGTTTGGTGGTATGGGTGTTACAACCTCCCCCACTTATATTCGCAACGTCCTCATTGTGACATGGCCCGTCACTTATTCCCAATGACTGCGGCAACTGCATGCTCCGGCTAGCCATTTCCTCCAATCTCTTTGTAGGGGTGGTTCCACCTCTTGGCTAGTCCTTTTCACTATCAGAGAGAAATTGGCTCTGATACCATTTGTAGCGTCCCCGGCTTAGGTCCCTGGGCCGTTATCGAGGAAAATTAGTCCTGACAACTTGTTGGGTTTGAGGCCAAATGGATCCATTGGCAACCACTTAAAATGCTTAAGTCGAGTTGTCAAGTAGTAATCCCCACCATTTATAATCCACTCTGACACTTTGTGAGTTTTAGACGTGAGACTATGTTTGGGGTTATGAATGTTGCAACCTCCTCCACTTATATTCGCAACGTCTTCGCCCGTCACTTATTCCCAGTGACAGCGGCGACTGCACGTTCCAAGTAACCATTTTCTCATATCTCTTTGTAGAGGTGGCTCCACCTCTTGGGTAGTCCTTTCAACTATCGGAGAGATATTGCCTCTGATACCATCTGTAATGTCTCATGCTTAGCTCTCCGGTCTGTTATCGAGAAAAACTGACCCTGACAACTTGTTGGATTCGAGCCCAAATGAATATGTTGGCAGCAACTCAAAATGCTTAAGTTCAAGTTGTCAAGTAGTAATTCCCACCACTTATAACCCACTCCCACACTTCGTGAGTTTTAGACATGGGAATATGTTTGGAGGTATGGGTGTTACATGAAGCCTCCGTCAACGTGGAAGGACGAATGGTTTACAAAGAGACACACATCTATAGAACTAAGATGAAGCCATTACTATGGTTCTGGTGCAGATGCGCACCGCCATGAAGGTGGTAGACAGCGGTAATGTGGTGATTCAACCTAGCTCCACAATTCAAGCCTTCCAACTATTGCTCACTCTCTAGCTGCATTAAGAGGCTGGGGGAACAAACAAAGATGAGATCATGGCGTTACTGGTGGATAAAGAATATCTCTAGGCAGCTTCCAATTATGGGACTCTTATATCAAAGAGGGTGATTTCATAAGGTTGATTTTCCTTCTAATCCATATTAATTTAGCAACGACTAGAAAAGCCAACAACTATTTGTAAGATCTTTTTCATCTCTTCAAACTATATGTTTAGGGCTGGCTATTGAGTCACGGCTCGATGAGCCATGCTCGGGCTCGGCTCGATAAGGGCTCGTGAGCTTGTCTCATTAAGCTATTGAGCCGAGCCCGAGCCAGATTTTTGGGCTCGATAGCTTATCGAGCCGAGCCCGAGCTGAGCCCGAACCGAGCCCTGCTCAGCTCGATAACTCAATAATGGGCTCGATAAGAAATATATATATATATTCTATTTGTGAAACCACAATGATTTTTATTTTTATTTGTATTAGTTTTGCAACATTGTTAATGGTGGATTATGTGTTTCTGTTATTTATGTAACAACAATGTTGGGTGGACTATGTTGTAGACTTGGATTTTATACCCTTTATCTATGTTAATCTAGGTTATAGTTAGATATTTAGTATTTTTTTCTTTTTATTAACAAGCATAATGTTACAATATGTATTATAATTTAACTTTTATATACAACTGGAAGCCTACTGGTAAGGTGGATGATCTTTGAAAAGGAGATTTAGGTTCGAGCTCAAGCAAAGTAATTTTTCACCAAAAAAACACATATTTCCTTAACAAGCATGAATAGGCTCGAGCCTAGACCAAGGGGCTAGGCTCAAGACTTATCGAGCTCGAGTTGGCTCGATAAGGGCTCGAGCCCACTGAGCTCGAGCCCGAGCCAGCTCAGCTGGACTCGATTGAGCCCGAGCCCAACCCTAGCTCGGCTCGTTATGCTGGATAGCCAGCCTTATATATATATATATTGCTTTGAAGAAAGGATTATTGCTTTAATGACAATGAGTACAATTAAATAATTTATTTGCGTATGATATATCGCAAATTTAATAATATTGCAATGAAATTCATCTCCCTAATAACGGAGCCTACTACTGGATAATCACTACACCAGTCGTCTTTTTTTATTAAAGTGTATATATAAATAAACAAAAAATATGAATATACCAACACTTTGCAGCCGAACCACCCAACACCTTCCAGCCAAAAATCCTCTTCCTCCACACGTGTTCGTTGGAACTTGGAACCCATGGTCACCATCTCGCAGTAACCAAACCACAGAAAGCCTTCAAAGGATGACGAAGAATCTAATGACCTATCTCCTGTTTGGGTCACACAGAATCTTCCAGATTTTCTAGAGCAACATCTTAGCTGTCCTATAGCTGTTGTGTCTGTAAATGCCTATATATATACAGGGCCGAAGAGAGCCCCCCTTACATAAGAGTCGGTGCCATCTGCAGCATGAGCAGTAAGGTGAAGTCGTTGAAGCTCTGCAGCGCTCTCATCCAGGGTGGCTCTCAGGAGAAGAGGCTCATCCCCAAGCGCGGGCAGATCAAGTCCAGGATAGTCGTGACGGCCATCAGCTCCATCGGTTCTGTGATATCGCACTCCGTCTCGTGGAGCCACCAGCATCGCGAGCCGAGCACGCGAGATTGACTTCTTTCTTCTCTGTGTATACTTTCGCCTCAGATGTGTTGATGGTGTACAGTGAGTGATGTAGTTCAGTCTGTCCTTTTTCATTCATTCAGTGCGAATGTTCTGTAACCAATAAGAGAGCTTAAATGATGGAATGCTGAAACATGAGGCACAATTACGAAGCGTCCAATAACTATTTTCTTGTATATTTTCTGATTTGAATCTTCGGATTATTATGAAGGGGCAACCTTTCTCAAACATCTGTGTTCCCGACAGAGAACGATCGTTTCTGTTGCAGTCGACAGTACTAAAGCAATGAACACGCGCTGTATGAATTGCAGCACGTCTTGCCGGTGTCGCAGTGATTATCGAGAAATATCAAGACATCAGTTTCAGTTTTTAGACACCGAAAATTGGTGGTGAAAGATATAGCAGGATTAATTTTGTATTTATTAGGCAGTAAATTCTAAGGGATTTTTACCCGGCAGATACTATAAACTTTATCAATCACCTCCACGAACTTTGAAACAACCTAATTCCTCCCTCGATCCCGTAAACTTGTCAATTCTTACTCCATGAACCATCCGGGTAATATGTTTTAATCTTGTTGGAGTTCTTCGGGTAATTTACAGGGTCGATGGGGTCATTACGTTGTGCAAAAGGTCATAGAGGCATTTTAAAATGTTTATAGGGTCTGCTAGGTAAAAATCCCAATTCTAAATGTTTCTTGTGTAGTCACCGGAAGACCAACGGGTTGCTTGGTATCTGTATAAAAATGGAATTCTTACGTATATAATTTACACGGATATCAAAGAATCGATATGGAAAAAAAAACTAAGGTCTTGTTCATTTAGAGAATAAGCACTGGAATAAAAGGTTAATTCTCTATATGACACAGTTCCTAAGAGTACATCATTTTTTATTTACATCTCATTATTCCACCCTATTTCACTTTTATTCTTATTTTTATTCTACCTTACCTATTTATATTCCACCTTATTCTCTTTATTTCTATCTCTCTCGCCGAACAGAGAATAGACGCTTATTCTCCATCCTTATTCCTGCTTGTTCTCAAACCGAATACCACCCAAGAGAACGCTAATATTCAGGCAACTCCGGTTCTTATACAACTAGTTTTTTAACAGAAGGAGATGGTATATGTGTCTCTGTATTCTTATAAAATTCATAGGATTGTCCTTTCATTATTACACTTGTATTACATTGATCAAGGTACTGCCAATTTTGAAAGAATACATGTGTACAAGTGTTATTGAAAAAAAGTAAGCATATAATTTTAATTGCATAATCTTGGAGGGGACACAAGTTTAAACATAATGGATACTCTGCTATTACACCATTGCTGTAACGTAGAGTTGTCAGATCACGCTCGAGATGTGCACCAACCATCCCCGATGGGCCGATCCCCTCCGAGAGCCGTCCGATGGTAATCTGACGACTCCCCTGCGTTACGGGACCTGCTGTAACAACGGAGGATCCACTTCCCAAGTGTAGAAATCTCAAGCATCTACTACCTACTGTCTACAACCACACAAGTTGATTATCTTCCATCTATCCGATCGGGATCGGATCATTGTGATTGGCATCATAACTACCCACCCCAAGTACACTCTACGAATAAATGGGTCCATTCTGAATTATGTGATTTTCAGTCAAATCAGATATATTGTATGAACATATAATTGATAATACGGATGAGCAAGGTTCCTAATGTTTGGTCTTGGAGGGCATGCAGTGCCCGACAAGTTGTGTCCGACAATCGCGGTGTCGACCGCTCTCGCAGTACTCGAAACTTAACCAATCCACATAAATCAACAATCAACCCACAATAATGATAAATCAATAAAATTTTGCGAGGTGAAACGTATTATACCATGCAAATAAATGTATACAGCGAATAAATGCATGGGTCAAACTACCGAGAGCTACGAGGATATGTTATTTATTGTCTATAAAGAAATAACAAGTGTTTTTGTGTATTTTTTTGTTTTTAATTATTGGATTTTAATTATATTTATTTTTTGAAAATTTAATTTTATATTTTTTTGTTTTATTTTATAAATTTTTTCCTTTTTTATTTTAATGATTTTAAATTCCTTTTTCTTTTAAATATGTAATAATTATATATATGTGTGTAAAATATAAGTAATATAAATAGGAACATTCCTTTTTATTTTTTAAAGGTACCAAAAATATTTATAAGTACTTATAATCAATAATGGTAATTATAATAGGTAGTTAAGTACATATACTATAAATAGTATATATATGTTGTTATATTTATAAATGAGGTAAATGGGGCTGCCCCCAAGAAGTAGCCAAGTTGGCTACTCCCACCCCTATTTTTCCCTCATTTTTTTTATTTTTTTGGAAAATAAAAATTTGTATATTCATCATTATATCCCTCTCACATTCTATTAAAATTTCGTCAGAAACAGAGACTCCTACGTCCTCCATCCAAACATGGTCGATTTAAAAAATCCTGCGATCGTTAAAAAAATGACGTCTGGATGGAGGGCTTAGGAGTCTCTGTTTCTGACGAAATTTTAATAGAATGTGAGAGGGATATAATGATGAATATACAATTTTTTATTTTCCAAAAAAATAAAAAAATGAGGGAAAAATAGGGGTGGGAGTAGCCAAGTTGGCTACTCCCTGGGGGCAGCCCCATTTTACCCTTTATAAATACACCTAAAAATATTCAAAAAATATTAAATAGATTGTTGGGATTTTTACCCGGCAGACCCTATAATCTTTGCCAAAGCATCTACAACCTTTGAAACATTGTTATTCCTTTCTCGATCCTTTAAACTTGCCCCGTCTTACCCCACGAACCCTACCGTTAAATTCACACATCTAGAATTAACTTCCTTGGGTTAAAACGAGTTAATCTAACCAGTCCGCGATCGGACGGCTAAAATTAACCGAGAAAAGAAGAAGATAATCCTTCAACTGCAACTGAACTGGAGGAGGGGAGGGGCTCCTCTCCGGCAACTCCCAACTTCCATGGCGCCTACGTTCGCATCCGCTACATGAATCCGCAAGGGCGTCAACCCTGACTGTGACACCTTCACCGTCTCCGTCAACGGCTGCGCCGCAGGGAAGCTCCGCGAGGACCGCGATTCCTCGAGAAGATGGGAAGGTTGGGTCACTCGGATTCTCGCAGAATCCACAAGGTGGGTTCTTGAAAGCATTGCTTGTTCAGGGGTAAAGATTAGATGTTTGTTCCCCAATCTTTAGGGGAAAATCATAGTACGCAGGATTCTCACAGGATGCAGGGGAAGCATCTCACATGACGCAGAATCCGTGAGGCCCGCGATTCCTCGAGAGGGATGAGAGGGATGCAGTTCTCAGAGGACGCGATTCCTGGAGGAGCAGGGGGCGTCGACGAGGGGGGAGCCGGGGGGCGCTCAGGGGCCGACGCTTCGGGCGGCACAGCCGGGGGGGGGGGGGGGGGGGGGTTGAGCAGGTGCTGGGGTGATGCAGGCCCGCGATTCCTTGAAAGGGACGCAGCTCTCACAGGATGCGATTGCCGGTGGGTCGGGGGGGCTTCGAGGAGGAGCATTGCCCGGGGACTGCTGGGACGCAGAGGGGGAAAATAAACAATTAACGGAATCCGATCACTTTTAACAAGCAAATAGATGGAGGTTAACCAGAGGATCTGTAAGGTAAGTGTTAGCAAGTTTACGGGATTGAGAGAGGAATATCAATGTTTCAAAGATCGTAGAGGTCATTAGCAACTATTATAGGATATGCTGGGCAAAAATCCCTAGATTGTTTTGTCTCTTTTATATTTTTCTTTGTTTTATGATTTTTGTGAGTTTTACAAGAATTTTTAATGTTCAAAATACTCAAAAAAGGAGATAATAAATACGTCGATTGATTTTGAGATTTAAAAATATAAAATAAGCTTAAAATTTGTCAAAACTATTTTTAATATGTCGTATATAATATCAATAAAAATATGCAAAAGGAATTTTTTTGGATTTTAAATAATTTTTTCCTATTATTAAGGTTGGAAGGATTATTTAAATTTCAAAGTTTTCTTTTGATATTTTGTGATTTTTGGTCTTTAATTATACCGTATACTAATATATAACATATTTTTTTGGATTTTTGAAAGTGTTTATATATTTTTTGTATTTTTATATTTAAATATGGAATAAATATCTTCTAATTCATTTTAATAAATAGGAAATGCAATGAAATGACAAATAAAAATAATGGCATGATTAAGCATCATTTAAAGTACATCCTACAAATTTCCCAAATTTTTCAAGCACACGAGCTATTTAATCAAAAATAAAAGATATAAAATAATTTACAAAGGCCTAGCACAGGTATATTTGCAATAAAAAGGTAATACAAGGGGTGCGTGCAAACAAACCATAGGTTTTTGAACTTAATTTACAAATTTTTGTACTAAAATAAAATACCCAAACCTGAGAGGGTTCAAGTGCAAATTGCCAACTCACATGGAGGACCTTGTGAGCAGACCATGCACAAGTCCTAAGTGCAATATTTAGTTAAGGCAGGGGCCCATCTGTAATTTTTACGCAATATTTTGACCATATTTGAATATTTACAGAACTAATTATAAGACTACAAAAAGGACGGGGCTACTTAATAATTTACTCCATAATGGCGCTTCATCGGGCATTTGTGAATGCGCCATGTGATGAGATGGACGTCTCAGGGAGGCGATGGTTCGCATAATGATTGAATGGCCCAGATTAGATCTGGGTCGCCTTCCTTGATCGGGCGAATCTTAGGGGCTCTAGAAGAACACCGGAAGAACTAGGCTCCATTGAGCTTCAATCATAGTTCTCTTCCTCGTCCTGCCTCCTTCGCCGCTGAGAAGCTCCTCAGCTTCCTGGTGCTCTTGCATGTCAGTAGGACCCTTCAGATGTGTCTGGGGATCGTCAGAGGAGCCCTGAGATCATGCTCCATGTGATCGTTTTGATCCTAGACCTGCACAAAAAGATTGAGGGGCTCGAGTTGAAGGTGCTTGACCCTACGATGAATCTGATAGCACACGGGGGAAGCAAGGTGGTGGAGTTTCGACAACGGTAGAGGATGGAGCTCCGACCCCCACTCCCGTAATGATATTAATTTTTAAAATTAAGCTATGAAGATGATTAATTGACGAAACTAACACTACATCATACTAGAACTAAATGTGAGAGGAAAAGCTATACCTAGCAGCTTGACAAGCCATGTAGCTTGAAGTAGGAGAAGCTCGCCGGAGAAGATCGTTGGTGAACCTCAAGCCACCACTGATGATGCCTTATCAATGCCAAAGAGGCTTGGAGCATTGTGCTGTCATAGCGGAGGCTCCACAGGGAAGTCCAACTGGGGTTACGACCAATCAAGGGGATCAAAATCGAAAAGGGAGTTGGAGAGATAGGTTCTGGCGAAAAAGGTGGAGAGATGTTGGAAGCAAGGGCAGTGGTAGGTGGAGATTCTAGCATGGGCGTGGAAGAAGGACAAGCATGCTACATTAAGGCGGGTTGTTCGATGAAGATGGAGGCGTGGAGCAGTCGTGGAAAATGGAGAAATCAGGGTCTCCATGTGATCTGACAGAAGGGGTGGGTGCAAGGACAATTGACCTGGGTTAATGGTCCCCGCATCCGGTTGGTCCACGTGGACCAACCTGGAAAAAGATAAGGAAAATTCCTTTATTCATTATATTTAAAAAAAAGAAAATGATTTATTTAAATTTTAGACAAAACATGAAAAATATTTATAATTTTATGTAGTATTCTAGTATGAAATTTTATTTATTTTTACAAAGTTAATTTATTATCGGTTAATATTTACATGTTGTATATAAGTATTAATACATGTATTTTGTGTATGTTAATCTTATTTTGTATTTATATTTTATTATTTTATACACATATTTATATATTTGTCATTTATTTCAATACATATTTAGATATTTTTATTGTATTTTTTGATTGTATTTATATACTTAAATAAATATGAGCACATATATTATAGGTGTATTATAGGTATATTTTACTTATATATTAATGTACATTATTTATTTATATGCATTTTTAATTGGTTTATTCTAATTTATTATGTACATATATTTTAAATAATATTTATAAATTTATAAAATATAAGGAAGTGAAAAATATAAAGAATGAATATATTGGATATGATATACATGTATATTGCATAATGAGGGTCTGAAACCCAACTTTTGCATCTTAACTTCAAAATAAATGAAATCACCTTCATTATATAGATTATTTAATTTTATAAATAATATAAGTAACTTTAGTGAATTTTGAGTTTGTATGAAGATGTATAAGTCTATAATTTTTTCTTTGCGACCTTTTATTTTGTGTGTCCTAAGCATACTGTGCTTTTATTTTTCAGTGAAATCAATTTTGTATCTTTCTTTGTATTTTTATGTATAATATTCATGTTCAAGTTTTTTGATTTGAGTAGTAAAAATAAGGAAATAAAATAGGTCCTGAAAGGCCTATTATTGTTAAATCAAAACAGGGTTTTCGAATGTATTTTCTGTACAAGTAGCTGTCATATCTTCCCTACTTTATTGCTTGTTGACCAAGTCATCATGATGACTGGGGCTCGAGGGCTAGGATCACTCAATATCTTTGACACTTCATTCTTTTTCTTTTCTTCCTTTATTCTTTTATTTTGAAATTAAATACAATATTTGTATAATATTTTATATAACTATTTATTGTGTTATTTTTCATAAATTAATGATATAAACATGCATCTAACTAGGGATTTAAGGCCAAAATGAAAGAATAAAGGTGATAAAATGAAGATTCATCACCCCCTAAACTGGCCTTTGCAAGTCCCTATCGAATACTTACATAATAAGTGCAAAAAAAGAAAATAAAGATAAGAAAGAGATATAACTTGAAACTATTTTCGACTTTTGAACTTGTCTTATTAAAATCAAAGTTTGGAGCTCAGTTGAGACTTATGGATTCTTGGTTTGTTCGGAACCACATCAAGGTTAGGAAGTGTGTCACAACAATCCCCATGTTCCATAATCCTATTATTCAGTTCAACCCACAACCTGGTCAGAACCATCCTTTCATTCGCATACTCTCTCAACCTTGAAATTATAGAACCATATGTGTGAATTCGCTAGCTCTTCCCAAATAAACCATTGAACTATCAAAGTGTCTGCTCTTCTGGTAACTCATCCTCGTGGAGATAGATATTCCCTTCTATGGTCATGTATTGTTAGTTTCACAAATGAAGTGATGGAGAAGATAGAAGAATGAGAAAAGAAGTGGGAATGAACTAGTGTAGTCTTCATTCTCTTGTGAAGCTCGGTCAGTGTAACCGAGTCCACCAAGAATCAGGATTTTTCTAGTTACTCATTTTTTTGTGGAATTTTTGGTGTAGGATTATTTTGGATATTTTCTTTGACTTACATTGTTATGCATTATTGTTTGTACCTCGATGGATATAGAGTCTCTTGTTCTGCCCATGTTTGGGGTCTTGGAAAAAGTTGCACTAGCAGACCATTTCTCATTCGAAGCATTGTCTCAATCCAGTGTCCAATCTTCAGATATCATGATTACTAGAAGAAGTGTGTTGGAGTACTGATTTCGACAATTTCCAAGAATGAATCCTGAGGCACCCTTGATGATGCGGCCTAGCATCATTCTGAATTAGACTCCAAAATTTTTCAACAATCCATCTGGGTTGAGCTAAGTGTTAAGTGCGAGGTTTCTAGTTGAGCCACTGTCTCAAGAATTGTATAGATGATATGAAGGGTTCTACTTAGACACAATGAATCAACTCATGAATATAGTCTCATGGAACCTAAATATTTAAGTCAAGGTGACGTGAAGTATCCCAATTCTAGTCTGCAATGGGTTCCTCTGAAATTAAGTGTATTATGGTCTATACCAAGCTCTAATCTTCAGACTTGTTTAATTGAATTGATCATTTCAAAAAATACAAAATGTTATGTACAATGCAAGGGAAACTTTTGTGAAGCACTTTTTCTGATTTTGAAATTTTTATAGGTTTTTGAAAAAAGATTTCCAAATTTTTATGTAAAAATTTGAAAATATTTTGTAAAATCTTATCAGCTTTGAAAATTTTCAAATTTTTAGGGATTTTTCAATAAAATTTTGTGAAAAAGTATGTGTGAATATTTATATAGGAGTGCATCATTATTTATAAGAGTTGATTTAAGAAATTACACTAAGCATTTACATAAATTAAGTTAGCTATTATTTATAGTTTTTTATATGTATATACATAATTGTGTTCTATTTATTATTCCTCGTAATTATATACATGTTCCTCAAAAACAATTTGAAAATATTTAACTAATATTTTTTAAATCTTTATTTTACAAATAATTTTTACAAACATTCACAAAATTCTGAAAGTCAATTTGCAAAGATTTTTCAAGCACTATACATAGATTTTCCAAAATATTTTTACAATCATTTTCTAAATCATTTGCAAACTGAATTTTCGAAAATTTTATTTAAACAAATGAAACAAAAAATTAAAAATATTTGAAAAATATTTTTACAAAGGTTTGAAAATATTTCATAAAAATTTTTTAGACAGTTTGTCAAAGATTTTCAAGATATTTCAACCATTCTAAATCATTTTGCACAATAGTTATAAATCGATTTATTGATAATATTTACAAAGAATTTTTGAAAAAAATATATACATATTTATAATGTTCTATTCATAGTTGATTAATTATATATTCATTCCTATATGGTATATTAGCCATATTGTTGAAAATATGCAAGTATGAGTTATGGATAAAGTATATACAACGTTTATATGACCTCCCTTTACTTAGGTAGAGCTATGTCCTCATAGATCAAAGAGAAAAGGAAGACATAACTCGCACTAAGTATATGAAAGCATATACTACAATGACTAATAATAAAAAATAAGAAGTCGGTCGTCCCCCCTATAATTAGGATCAAATAATCGTAAGTATAGTAAACTGTATACAAATGATGACGATGGGGATCAAATATACAAACTCAATGTACTCGGCTTGTCCCCCCTATACATATAACCCTAGGACACTCACCCCCCATACTTAAAATGAAGCAAATCCTAAGTGCAGCACATATGAATGGGGTGAATGCAATATAGAAGAAAGAATCAGAAGAATGATAATGAAAAGAAGAAAAGTAGAAAATTAGTCGAAGATATTTTGGGGATCTTTATCCGCCTCCACTGAAGCTGTTGCAGCAATGAACTCTTCATCAAAAATTACTTGTACATAGTTGATGACGATCAGGAATGTATCATGCTCTAAATATGGCTTCAGCAGCCGACCGTTGACTACGAAGGGTGTGTCATCTGATAATTATGATATCAAAACACTTCTGTTGTCACGTATAATTCTAACTATGTATGGACCCTATCCATCTGCTCTTTAATTTTCCTGAAAAATTCTTCAATTTCGCATCAAACAACCACACTTTCTATCTAAGTTCAAAGGTCTTTCGTCTGATACACTTGTTGTACCAGCATTTGACCTCTATTTGTACATCAAGCTGTTGTTGTACGTATAGTCTTGGAATTCTAGGAGTCTGTTCAGATCCAACTTTCTTTGTTGACCATCTTTCTTTGAGTCGAGGTTGCAGCCTGCAAGAAAAACCTCAATAAAAAAGGAAAAGGCATCCCTTGAGATATTGGAGCTTAAAACCGTAAATAGACGATCTCACTGACATGTTGCATGGCTTTCCACAGACAAGAAGATAGGGAAACATGCTTAGAGGAGACATGTAGGCAATATTGTATGCATAGAACATCGAGTCCAGAAGTTGTGACCAGTTCTTCCAGTCCAACCTCACAAGTTTGTGTAGAATCGTCTTGATTTCTCTATTGGACAATTCTACGAAGCCATTTGACTGCATATGATAAGGACATGTGACTCGGTGATCGATGTTGTACTTCTTCGTTAATTTCTTGACCTCTTTATTTATGAAGTGGCTGCCTCTACCTGAAATCATAATATTTGGAATCCCGAACTGCGAAATGATGTTATCTTCCGGGAATTTACATAATGTTTTATTGTCTACGGTTCGAGCTGAGATAGCTTCCTCCCATCGACTTACATAATCTATGGCAAGCATGATGTATTCGAAGACATGACTATTAGGAAATGGATCCATGAAGTCAATCCCTATGAATCGAACACATCAGATATTTGGATGAATTTGAAGGGCATATTGTCCTTAACACCAAGAGTTTTACCTATTTTATGTAGTCGGTACATGATTTCACATATTCCTTTGCTTCCTTGAATAGTGTGGGCTACCATAAGCCACATTACAGTATCTTTGTTGCCATTCTTTTTCCAGAATGGTGTTCACTAGATTCGAGCTTATGAAGTGCTCGAAGACACTTATGTACTCTTCTCGAGGAATACACCGGCACCATATGCAATCCGCTCCATCTCTGAACAGATACAGGTCTTCCCATTGGTAAAAGTAGATGTTGGATAAGAACTTGTCCTTGACTTTTGTACACAAAAATGAGATTTGAGAAACAACTGATTAATTGGACACAAAAATGAGATTTCCCACAAAAGAAGCTAATATACATACTCTAGGTGGCATGATAGACTAATTCGGCAAGTCAAACGTAAATGTACCACCATTTAAGATTTTTCAAAATATCTCCATGTGTAACAAATCACTCTATACTGCTTGATGGATCACCGAGTGAACAATCGCTTTTAAAATGATTTTTTGATTAATGCCCTTTAAGAATAGATTAAAAAAGAGAATAGATGGAAACTCTTAGGATATGACCTAAGCATACATAACCTCAATTCTCTTATTTTTTAAAGTTGTGAGGTAACTAGGGGTTTTATGAAAATATTTGCCAATTGATCATCTTTAGAAATGATTTGCAACTTATCTCATCTTTGAGGACATTTTTAGGAACTGATGACCTAAATTAATAAATTTTGTGATAATGTATTTGATTGAAATTTTAGCCATATTAACAGCACGTATGTTATGATAGAAAATTCGAATTCATTCAAATGTTAAATTAAAATTAGAGAGTATTTGTTCCTTCCATAATATTTGAGTACGAACTGAAGCAACAATGCTTCAGTCATGGATCATTCTATGTAGCTTGTTTTCTATAAAACATGGATATTATTATATTTTCCATGAATTGGTAGGTGCCACTATTCTTCTTTATCAATTTGATACATCTTTGGATAAAACAAATCCAAATATAGGGAACCAAATGATGAAAGATCCTTGCAATATTTAATTGAGATTTTTTAGATTTGATTGAAATCGTGAAATTACTAAAAAAGAAGATTAAGTAAAGAGTAATCTTTCATCAATAAGTTGTCCCACTTCAGAGATGAATAGGTAGAGATATTGCTATTGATTTTCCTTCACTTCACTTGCAACCAACTAAACTTGCCCGCATGTGTTACTTTTCCTAAGAACAAAGGTAATGCATGAGGTCTGGACTGAACGGGCAGATCCTCTGCTGTAAAACAAAGGATTGCTATAAAGGGAGACGGTGCCCGAACCTCTCGATCAAAATGGAGCGGTTCATACAAAATCCAAATTTTTGTGAACTCTTACCGTGCGAACCACTCGATCTTTAGCGAGTAGCTTGAGGGCTCTGCTCATTTTAAGTAGTCCTCTGGTGTACAAGAGAAGATTTGCTCTCCTCAACTTAAGGAAGATGATAGAAAGACAGAAATACCCTTACACCTGTTTCTCCTCTTCCCCTCCCCGGTCTCCCCTCGCACACACAGTACACTCGCTCTCTCTTTGTTGACGCAGATCCAAAAGCCCACCTGTTCGTCTTTCTACAAACTCTCATCTACCCATCCTCTGCCGATCCATGTGAATCGATTCCACTGCAAAGGTCCGATTTTGACTGTTTTCCTTTTTTTACTTCCCGATTGCTTCGTTGGGTTCTCTCAATTTTTTCGGAAGAAAATACCAATTTGTCCGAAAATGTATTGCTTTTGATTGTCGTTTGCCCGGAATTGTGGAATTGCTTGTTTGTTCGATTTTGTCACGTGTGTAATTTGTGGATCTGATTGTTCTTGGTGTTGCAGATCTGGGGTCTCGGTCTTAGGGTTTCGATCTGGTTTGGCATGATCTATTGTGTAGTGAGAAATTGAAGGAGGTGTGTAATAATACTTGGATGGGTTTTTGTATTTGATTGAAAATTTTCATTAAAATTGTGTCTAAAGACATAATCATCAGCTTTGAATTCTTCTGGAAGCATTGAAGATTTCTGCTGTATTTGATGGGGGCATTGGAGATTTCTCTTTCTTAAACTAATTTTTTACTGTTAAAGTGATTATAATATTTAAAGGATCAAGAAATTTTCGCAACTAAATTGTAGTTATCCACTTGTGCTCTAATTGGTTTAGTCCTTAAAAAATGAAGCATTTTGATTGATCTTCCATAGAAGTGAAGGATGGATCATTTTTCGACCCTCTGCAAAATTAGAGAAGTTGTGTGGCTGGAGATGCAACTTTTATAAAATAATAAATGATTAATATGTGCCAACCGTCTTTTTGTTCTTACATTCCTTTATTTGGGAAAAAAATTGCTTTTTCTTCCACAGAAGCTGAAAAATCTCCGAGAAGTGAACTGACGTTTGGATGTTTTTGTGATTTGTTTCTTGGAGGGGCTTACAGTACAAGAATGACGTTTTAAAGCCATAGATACATTATTATTAGGTTATGTGTCTAAAAGGATCCATAAGTCTGTGTTTTCCAAAGGTTTGCAATGTGTTTTTTTCCCACATTTTCTCATATGTGAAGATTTTTTAATGATATCTGGTGCAATGTAGCTAGTTGATTAGTTAACCATTTCATTGGACTCATATTACTTAAATAAGCCTTATCAACATTCTTTGTGCCGTAGATGCCGCATTCACATTGTATTTATAGGGGTTTGGAGGTGGAAGACAAGTCTAATGGATTTGGGTCTATAACTGTGAGCTTGAATCGCTTCTCTAAAGCACCAATTAAATGGTTTGGAGCTTTGGGGGTATTTGTGGGAACATAATTCTGTTTAATGTTTTGAGGAGTATCTTCTGCTAATTTTTGACAGATGGATATCAAGAGGCTACATATATATATTAGTTTGCCTGGCACTTATGAAATTGTTTGTTCATCGCTGGCCATAGTTTTACCTCCAATTTAACCACACTTGCAAAGTAGAAACCTTAAGAAATCATTTCGATGCATTTTGCAAGGTCATCTTTCTTTCAATTTAGTATCCACCTAAATAGTCTGGTGGTAATGCAGTGTGTCTACCACCCAAAAGACCAGGGTTCAAATCCCCCCTTGTGTGGTTTGCGTTAGGTAGTTGACAACCAACGTAAAAAATAGTCGAATCTTTCAACATGGATTTGAGTAAGAATCCATGTAATCGATCCTATTTATAGTGGGAGAAGGCTTTGCCATTTTTTAATCTCTCTTTCACTTGTCGGGAGATTGGACATGGGACTATTTGCTAGCAATGATTGCTGTCAGAATCCGACTTTGCTTGCATACATTAATATCTTCATATACTAAATTATCTCATTTCAAAGTCAGTTAAATAAGTTTTTCATTGGCTTTTGAAGGCCAAACTCTGTTCTTTCAGGAGATTGTTCTTAATATTTTTAAGTTAGGTATTGTGGGCGCGCAATCTCAACTGTGAACATCCTTTTTCCTTCAAAAATTTTCAAGTTTGGCATGCTACCATGTCTTTGGTGGATAAAAATATGTTCATTTTTTGTATTGAATTTCTTTTGAATTTTTTTATGTTATCTTTGGCATCATTTAATTCCTAATATATACAAGAATCTTGAATCTTTTTACAACAGTGGTACTTGCGTGAACAGGATTGGGGGTTTAGAACAAGATTCACGAAAATGTCACTGCAGATGTCCATGCCACCATGCATTGTTTCTCTTTTCCTTTCTCCTGCGCTATCTTTCTGGGATTGTATTGTCCGCAAGATGAGATACTCCTTCAGACCTGAATGGATGTAGCTTCTGGACCATGCTTTGTGACATTCTGTTTTTCAGAGTGTGTTCTTAGTTAGTGTTTGCGCTCTTTCTATGTGTGCTTTGGACTATAGGGAAAAGGGAAGTGTGGTGATGCATCTTTGATAATAGTGCATACTAGAAAATCAAAAGCCCTGTTGTTAGTACTTGCATAAATGGACAAACTTGGGTGTGGTCCATCCACAAGATCCATCTTGAGGAAGGACAAAAAGAAGAACGCTAAAGGTGAAATCGATCGTGTCAGGCAAGCAGAAAAGAAGAAGAGACATCTTGAGAAAGCACTGGCAACTTCTGCTGCCATACGGTCTGAGTTGGAGAAAAAGAAGCTGAAGAAGATGGAGGAACAACAACATCTTGATGAAGAAGGTGCCGCTATTGCGGAATCAGTTGCTCTTCTTGTCCTTGGTGAAGACTCATATCACAATGATAATACCATTTTAAATGGCTGTAGAGCTATCGATTTGCCGGACGATACTGTAACTGCTGCCCACCCAATGGACTATTCATGCTTAAAGATTTGTTCCGTTGATGGTTTAGGGAAGTTCTCCAGTGGCTATAGATCTGGAATGAAATGGAATAATCAAGGAATTGGATGGCAGCTGCATGCTCAAACGAATGGATTACATCCACAAATTCCTTGCATTTCTGAGAGCAGCGAAGCTCGGCAAGTTTTGACTGGCATGTCAGCCTCTTCCGCCTTTGAATTTGATGAGGAGTCACAAAGGGGCACACATTATCTATTAAATCGAATCATGAATGCTGGCCATCTGGGCAAGGAAGTGTGTTTCTACCAGGAATATTACCGTACTTCTGAAGGTGTTGCATGTGTATAATAGTGATTGCCTTCTTCATGCTTTTGAGTGTCATCACGGCGTTGCTGCTGTTAGGGCTGCTGTTTATTTCAGGTTTATTTGTTTCCTGTCTCGAGGAGATGCAACTGCAAGAAGATGTAAGATACACTCAGACCATACTATTATGTTGTCTGACAGGAAATATATAATTTACATACCCTTTTTTTCAGGTAATGTAATTGTGAACTGCTCATTAATCTACAAATGGTTCTTGGTGTGGACTATACTTGATAAAATGCAAGTTGTTGTTAGCCATTTTTACCTTCAACTCGTTTTTAAAGATATATTGCTGATGTCTTTCTGGTAGTTGCTTCAGATTTATTAGATCAGCATTGCACTTCATGGTTGTAAGCCTTTCATGAGTAAACCTCCTCATTTCAGAAAGATTATGCTTTAGCTAGCCTTCCATTTTAATTATTCATGCACTTCTCATTCATAGACTAAGATGTAATAGATGAAGAGCTAATATGATATCCATGAGGACAGTGACATTTTTTTGGGCACTGTGAACCAGAATCGAAGTGTGATCTTTGGGGGTTGAAGTCATCAAAGTGCGTGATTGAGTGTAAGAGATATATTATATTGATGTAAAAATGTCAACATCTATGGTAGTCATACTTCTTTTTGCATATTTTATACTCACACGCAACATTTAGTCAGTGAGGAATCTCTTCAAAATCTTCAATCAAAAGGGACGTGTGCAAGGTGTAAAAAATCGGACCAACAGACCAGTTCTTTATTTTTTTAGAAAACAAAATCGGATTCAACCGTCAGTCCAAATCGATTTGATTGGACCAATTCGACTCGGGTCGAATCGGTTTGATGGTTTGATATCCACACAAAAGTAAAAAAAAATATTTGTTGCATCTAGCCCCCCTTTCCCTGCGTTGAAGTTTCAAATCCATCTCCTTCGATCACCTTCGATCGACTTTGTCCTCGTCGCCAACAACTCGACTGCCGCCATCTCGTCCATCGTTGCTGCCAACAAATTTATAGGTGTTGCCATATACTTCGGTTGATGTCTCCATTTTCATCCCTTCTCTTTTTTTCCTTTGCATATATGCTACCATGTTTCGACTTTTAAAGCTTGTGGTATATTTGTTTATTTGAAATGGACCTTGTGTATGTTTCTTTTTTTATGATATGAAATTTGAAATGGATCTTGTGTATATTTCTCTTTTTATGATATGAAATTATGCACTTGTTAGATTATTTCATTATTCTTATCTATGTTAGATTGCAAGTTGATATTTAAATTAAAAGTATTAGGTGATATGGAATTTATTTCATCTGTATTTTAAATGAAAAATAAAGTCTTCTAATGAAAGATTATTTAATAGATATAATATATGATCGGTTCATAAAATCGGTTCGATTGGTCAGACTAGTAATAAGCCTGATTCAAAATTTTCCATGTCTATATGAGTGATGATGTCATTGACATCACCAGTCAGGTCGGTTTGAATTGACAGTCCAAATCCGACCGAACCGAAGAAAAATCGGTTCAATATCCAGTCTGATTTTCAAAACCTTGGATGTGCGTACACCTTTGCTACCGTATCAAATCCTTTGTTTTTCGTGGTATGTTCTTGGTTGATTATTAGCAAGCTTGTCCTTGTCAAGAAAGACATATGTAACCGCGATGTGATCATTTATCTTTAGATAGTTTAATTTCAAGATAAAGTTCCTTATATCATAATAAATGGGTATTTGTCCCACAGCAGAATATTGCGGTTAGTAACCCATATAAGCTCATTTAACAACGTCGAGATAATGAAAGCGCATCCCTAAATGAGTAGTGATGATACCCGCACAACATGATCATTTGGACCATTTGCACTCGAGAGTTGGGAGGAATGTATTGCAAATTTAAACATTAGCTATCTATCACTAAAATAAGTAGTATATACATTAAGGGTTCGTTTGGTTGTTAGGTTGAGCTGGATTGGGTTGGGGTAATCCTGTGAATAGTAAATTGTAAGGAGGATTGAGAGGGTTGGAAGGAGGGGTACACCTGTATACCTCAACCCAACCTTGCAACCAAACGAAGCCTAAGTGCACATGATAGTGGAATAGAGGTTAGAGAAGCAAGAAGTGTCTCGTCAATTACAGCTTGTTGTGTTTAATATATGGATAAAATAGGGCTGCCCCCTTGGGGGTAGCTAACTTGGCTCCCCCGCATTATTTGCCTGCTTTTTTTATTTTTTTTTAAATTTCTTCCATAGATTTTCTTCAATATATCACTATATTATATCATTCAAATTTCACACGAAACAGAGGCTCTTACGACCTCAATCCAGAAGGATCGTTTTTAGCAATTCTGTTACCGTTAAAAAATGACTATCTGGATGGAAGCCGTACGAGTCTCTGTTTCGCACGAAATTTGAATAGCATAATATAGGGATATAGTGATGAATATTCATGGACGAAATTTTCAAAAAAAAAGATGAAATTATGCTGGAGAAGCCAAGTTAGCTCCCCCAAGAGGCAGCCCCATTTTATACTTCATAATTATCACCTAATTATCACCTTCTCCGCCTTTATACTTCATAATTATCACCAGTCGTGCCCTCATCACCTTCATCTTCTCCGGTCATCAGAGGCGGAGATCCGCCCGTTCACGTTGAGATGATGGGAAAAGAAGGCAGAGCACTCGTTGATGTTGACGAAGCCTTCACAGTCGGAGTCCATCTCGCTCACCATCTTCTAAACGTGGTTGGGTGAGGTGTCCGGGGAGTCGAATCGTCGACAGCTCCAGATCTGAAGCAGAAGCATTATCGCAAACAGATGTACCCCAACCATTAAGAACGGAGAGACCCCACAAGGGAATCAACCTCCTCACTGCAAGGGGTAGGGAAAGATCTCAATTGCAACCTTGCCTGAGCATAGTTATCCCTCATACTGCGCCATTGCCTAATGTCAAAGCATAGCTTCCAACCTTCCTCAGCACGACAAGAAGCCAACGTCCTCCTCGCATTGTTGGATACATCATTGCCATAGCCATCTGATTGAAACAAAAAAAATGGTAGAAATATTGAACCACGTCCGCTGTCAGGAGGGGAGAGTGTGACGGTGACTTGCCACGGCAACTGCGAGAGGGTGGTGGCGACGGCCACAGTGAGCAAGGACGCGAGCTCGAGGAGGCGCTTGGATGTGAGATGGAGGTGGCTGGTATCTCAGAAATATTTGATAATTAATAATTACATCTGGAGCTTTGAATAATTGCTCCGTTCTACAGTCATAATCCTTCATTATTTCGGTTCATTAACTCAACTAAATCTAATATATCATCGATCCAACGAATAAAATTAATTCAAAAGTAAAAAGAAAAAGAATCCTCACACTCATCCTCCTTTCCCCCATTCCCCTTCCTCAACTCCGTCAAACTAGGGATGAAACGAATGTGAATATATTCGCCGTTATTGTATTCGTTTTATAAATATTTTGTCATTCATATTTGTATTAGTTTTAAAATGGATGCGGATATGGATATCACTTCGACATTCATTAATATTTGCATTCGTATTCGTATATTCGTTTTCATACATAAATATAGTAATAGATTTATTTATAACTGTGTGTAATAGCATTTTATGATTGCATTCATAATTGTTGATATAATTGTTATGAAATCACTATATATGATATATCTACTTTATCTGTAAACCATCCTAAATATGTATATTTTAGTCAATCTATTAAATATTTCTTTTGTTATTCGTATCTGATTCGTATTCGTTTTATATTCGTATTCATTTTTAAGGATACAGTAACACAATTTTCACATCCGTCAATATTAGTATCCACATTCGTATTCTTATTTTAAAATGGATGAGGATGTTTCATCTAGCCTTCTACCAAGTATATATCCCCGATCATCTCTATAGTCCATGTGAACACAACCTTATTGGGTCATCTATACACTGATGGGGCGTATGAGTGGATTGAACTATATGACGTGGATTGTTGCAATCACAATAATATAAAACAATCATAGTGTTACGTAGAGCTTTCAATCACAAGATAAACAATCAAAACACAAGTGCAGATATCTTTCCCTTCTATAATTTTCACCAAATTTCGACTGCACTCTCCCTTTGCTTTTGTATCTATCCTGTTATAATTTATCCATCCAACTGCACCCTTATAGAAAAATTGATCATATATAAACTTTTTATGGAGATGAAAAAACCCTTCTTGTATATACAACAATATACCAATTATGTGGCTGCTTCCTGTCAATGGTAGATGTAAGATCAAGATTTCCACCATCATTACCAAAACTCCAAATTGATATGCTCTAGTCATTTCCTGCTAAATGATTGACATTCATGATTTAACCTACGTAAATAAAGAGAAGTCGAGAAGAAAAACACCAATCGTTAGGGCCCGTTCGATACAAGCATAAGGCCTCGGAATAGAGGAGAATAAGGGGCCATTTTCCTCCCGACACGGTTTCCCGTGGTACGACTATTCCCCATTATTTCATCTTATTTCACTCTTATTCCTATCTTTATCCCACCTTACATACCTTTATTTCACCTTATTCTCCTTATTCCTATCCTCCAGCCGAACAAAGAATAGACTCTTATTCTACTTATTCCCAATCCTTATTCCTTCTTATTCCCGAACCGAACGGGCCCTTAGAGTGTTCTCTTCATAAGTGTACAACGATTATTTATGGTGCTCACGACATCAACATGTGCAGTCTTTGAGAAAAAAAAGGTAAAGATATAAAAGCTAGGGTGATAGGAGAGGAAGGTGGAGAGTCACGATATGCATTCAAAAACGTGCGAAGAAGCCCAAGGGGTCAAAGGCTACGAAGGTCCCTTAAGCAATGGTCCCAAAAGCTTTCACTACTTGTTTTGGCTTCTTCATTCATTTAAGCCTTTACTTGGATCCGTCGCATCTTATCCTCGATCTATTACACACATAATGAATAGAAATTAATGTATAAATTAGCTGAGAAAGAAAAGAAATTCACGGCCTATTAGAAGGTGATGCATGCTTCCTTCTCTTTCCCTTGTTTTTTGTTCCAAAACAACATTATCCAAGTTGGTATAGGAAAAATATTTAGCTAGTTTAGACTTCACTACAAGGCAAGGAGTAACAAAAAAAAGGAGTCATGTGAGGACAAGGAGACAAGTGTTGTTGAGTGGCACACGATAGTGGTAGCTTGCACTTCCGGAGAACATAGTGTGGCCCATGCTTGCTTAGTGCACCATATCACGGGGGCTCTATCTTTTGCTTCGTGCACCCGTGAGCGCCCCATCGTCCGCCACCGATAAAGGCTTTCGTTTGTCCATGCGCATTATGCAATCACGATGATTGATGCTATTCTTTATATTTTGGGGTTTTTACTCTCATATCCTTTCAGATTTTTCCATTAACACATTCTCCTACTTTTTTGCAATCACACTTGGACCTCTATACTCTTAGGTGGCATTCGGTTGGGGGTTACCCCCACTTTGGGTGCGTAACCCCTCAAAACCCACACTTTTAACCCACTAGTGGGACCTACTCCATTCTCATAAAAAAATATATTATACCATCATATCATCTAAAAATCATAAAATACTCAACTTCTACTCACTATTCCAAACTTCAATACAATCACATCACAACAACTACCCACTTTTTCAAATTTCAATACAATCATACCGTAATAACTACCAACTTTTTCAAATTTCAATATAATTACATCACACAAACCCTCCCAACCCTTAACCCAACAACAACCACACAAACACAAAAACGGAATATCCTCCCACGAACCAAACACATTGGTTGTTGGGTTAAGGGTTGGGAGGGTTTGTGTGATGTGATTATATTGAAATTTGAAAAAGTTGGTAGTTATTATGGTATAATTGTATTGAAATTTGAAAAAGTGAGCAGTTGTTGTGATGTGATTGTATTGAAGTTTGGAATAGTGAGTAAAAGTTGAGTATTTTATGATTTTTAGATGATATGATGATATAATATATAACTTTTTTGATGGGAAGGGAGTGGACTCCACTAGTGAGTTAGGAATATGGGATTTGGGGGAAACCCGTCCAAATTGGGGGTAACCCCCCAAACGGATGGGCCCTTAAAAAAATTCACGGTACTTCTCTTTTGTGTAAGACAGGCTCAGGCTCAGGCTCAGGCTCAGGCTCAGGTGTAACAACACTACTGTGAATTTTATAATACTATACGGATACAAATGTAATTTCAAAAAGGGTAGGGGTATTAGTGTTACTGGAAAAACTCGGAAGGATCCAAATGTAGAAATCCCTTAATTTTTTGTGCTTTTTATATCATGAACCCTATTTTTCAAGGTTTAATTTTGATGATTTTTACATGAACCCTATTTTGTCCAAGGTTCTTGTAAATTACAATATGACTCCTGTAATCATTACAATTCTTACTTAAAATAGAGTACCTTATAGGTCATAATGTGATCACAAAGATTATAGGGTTACAATGTAATTGGATAATATTTTAGGATTTTTATATGTGTACCCTTTCAGGGTTTTTTCAGTAACACTTATGCTCTTACTTTTTTGCAAGTATACTTATACCCATATATGCTTACAAAATTCATGATACTGCCCTTTCGATAGTGTAAGACGAAGGCTCACGTGTAACAACAATACTACTATGCACTGTACTACTATCGGGTATAAGTATTACCGGAAAAACTTGAAAGGACCCAAGGGTAGAAATCCCTTATTTTTTATGATTTTTACATCGTGAATCATATTATATCCAAGGTTCTTGTAAATTAAACCATGATTCCTGTGATCATTTTAACAATTACTTAAAATAACGTATAATTATAGGCCATCATGTAGTTACCAATATTATAGGGGTTACGGTGTAATTGGACAATATTTTTAGAGGGTCATAGTGAAAAGACCCTTTATATTTTATGTTAATGCACGAAAAGAAAAAATCATTTCTGTTATTTATTTTTTTTGCTGCTATTCTAGTTCTTTAAAAGCACAGAAAAATAGATAGATGTACTACTTACTGACCAATAAAATATAGATAGGAAATATTTTAAAAAAGGAATTGGCACTTACAAGTTTCATTCATGATAATTTATTCGTTTTTCCCCCATTTTAGTGAGGAAGTAAACGAAATCCTTGCTGATAGAACTGAAAAAGTTTGTGTTCGGTTAGAATTTGTTTGATAATAGATTCAAAAGTATATGTTCATTTCAAAATGACCCGACATGAACTTTGGATTTTAATTCGATACCTTGACGAACATGAAAGTTATTCGATAAATGTTTGTAACACCCTAACCCCAAACATAGTGTCATACCTAAAACTCACAAAGTATGGATGTGGTATATAAGTGGTGGGTATTACTACTTGACAACTTGAGCTTAAGCATTTAGGGTGGTTGCCAACGGGTCCATCTGGTCCCGTACCCAACAAGTTGTCAGGGCCAGTTTTCCTCGATAACGGACCGGGGACCTAAGCTCATGACGTTACAAATGGTATTAGAGCGGGTTCCCTCTGATAGTGGAAAGGGTTAGGGAAGACAGGAGAGGGTCAGGCCTCCCGTTCCTCTCCTCCCCTCCTTAATTTTAGGAAAAATAAGATCCCCCTACTAGTTGCAACTATTTGCCTCTCTTATTAAATTAGAGGTGAACAAAATTGGTCTCCTCGGAGTCCCCTCCCTAATTTTAGGGGTTTACAAAATTGATATCCCTTCCTTACTTTATATATATCATTCCTTTCGTACATCCTTTAACATTATTCACATGGTTCCGGATGGATCGTTGTGATCTTTCCAATTTCTCTTTGTCGTACAGTCCATTAGATTGTAATATATATTATAAATTAATAAATGTACACTCTTTACATTTAAAGTTTTTATACAGTATAGTATTCTCAAATCCTATAAAGTGATGGTTGCCTTCCAAATTTCAACTTCGATCACTGACGATGACTATTTCCCTTCTCCAATGTTTTTGCTAGAGAATTCATTGGCTTACAACCTCCACACCTGGTGGATCCCCCAACACGTGACGATTCGGCCAATTGGTCTCTCTTTTGGTCATTTGTTGTGAGCCGCTTCATGTTCGTCTTCCTTGATTGAATGCAAGATTTGTGGGTTCGTTGCTTCCCTCATCCTCTTCGTTTTGTGACGCACCTCGAACACGTTGCAGTCCTGAGCACTCGGATCCCCGAGTCCCTGACGTGCAGGTATCGACTCGTCAAATTTTCTTCCTATCATTTTTAAATGAAATATTTTTTGATCAATCGTATTTAATTATAGCCATGCCCATTCATTATGAAATTTGGCAATATGTCATCTACGTAGCAATTTTTTGTTATAAATTTAAAATCATCTCATTTAGAACTCAAAGAAGTTTGAGATGATTTTATGTTAGAAGTCAGCTCATTATAATTAGACTTTGATTATAATTCTTTTAAATTTCTTGTTTATTATATTGATAAGAAATTTAAATTGATGAATCCCAACTAAAAGTCTAAATCGACCATAATTGATTCTTGAAATCTTTTGCTTCAAAGATTTCAGCCTTTAAACTATGACAAAAACAAAAACATGAACAAAAACATGGGATTAAATAAATAGTTTTCAATACAAATTTACTGAGAAAACATAGTCCTCAGGAATGACATCATATCACATCATGGACACCTAATTACTTGATACAAAGTTCCAAAAATCCAAGTTTATAATCATAAGAATTTTTTTAAAGCAACAAAAATCAAAACTTAGTAAAATATACTCTAAAAATTAATGCTGCATATCATGGCTAAATATACTTTAAAAGTGAGCAAAATATACTCCAAAATATAGTAAGATATGATCATAAGACAATGGTTCTTATCACAATGAACAATCGATGGGAAATTTTGTAGTAAATAGATCTTTTGGGTAAGCCAATTTAATTTAATACTTTTAAGACAATTAATTTTTCTTATATTTGATATTTGAGATGGTAGCATTAATTTAGTCCTTTTAGATCAACAATGTCAAAGAGTTCGAGTCTTACTTTTAATGAAGTGAGTTTATTCATAATTTTATTGTTCAAGTCTTTATTTTCATTTTTAAAAAAATCGTCTGATATGCTAAAAAAATTCTTTAGTATTTTTAGAGATGGTATATGGTATAATATGAAGTCAAAATGATTTTTTGCGTCTTATGTAAAGAAATGTCCATATATTAAGAAAATATCTTTCTCTTCTCTTCGACCCCCCATTATCAAGATTCCTAGCTTTGTCTAGGGATGTCAATCTGGGTCTACCCATTGGGCACCCGACCCGAACCCGTCCCATTTAAGGACCCAAAACCCGCCCCATTTACTTTTGGACGGGTTTGGTTTTTGAATTGACTACCCATGCGGGTTTAGGTATGGGTTTGTGATTGCCTTGTGGGTCCCGAACCTGAACCCGCCCCCAAACCCGAATAAAAAATATATATAAAGATAGATATGTGTGTTGTATTTTAATCAAACTAGCCCTAAATCCATTTCATATCTAATACGTATCGATCTACATATATAAATATCCAATTTAAATTTCTCCTCTCCATCCATTTATTCATATTCAACTAACTTTTTCTATCTTTAATAAATAAAAACTATCAACACAAAAGAGTTAAACACGTAACATATATAAACCTTTAATATTCTCTATATATTGCACATTTTTATGAATTGCCATATTACACAATCTCACTCCATTTTGTGTCTATCTGTGAAAATATTGTATACAAACAAATAATTTAAGATTTACAACGTCGAAGATATGGGTACCCATTGGGTACGCGGGTATCTGACGGGTACATGGGTACCCGCTAGAAATTACCCGTTTAATAAATGGGCGGGTATGGATAGTGATATTCTAAACGGGTATGGGTTTGGGAATAGTAATACCCGCCCCAAACCCGACCCGCTGACATCCCTAGCTTTGTCCTTTGTCTTGAGTCAAAAAGTTAGCGAACTACTACCAAAATAAACCCGGATGTTTGTTTTCTAAACGAATTGGAACATATGTTATTGAACGTATATCATATAGCACTCGAACTTTCTTGTCAAATCAAACTACAATACAGGTTTGTTCATTACAATATTCGGTTCGATTAGCAACCATAACCGCGACAATACTAGCCATGGTTGAGTCGTTGGATAAGGATTCAATAGCCTATGACATCCCCTGAATTTTGGGTGCTATGGATCCATGCAACTTGATATTCGTTTAGTAATCTCAGTTGATGGGAGACAACATGTTTGGGTCATAGACCACTTACAAAAAAGCCTGAGCATTGACAAATAGTGGAAAATCCATTTTCCCATTATATTATACGTTGGTATTATCATAAGTAAAAGACAAACATTTCATTGAGTAAAGAAGCCATGACATCCACACAACTCCTACAAATACCTCCAAACGCCTCCTGCGGAAAGCCCCTGCACATTCGATCCCACCAACTCCCCCATCACATCCGTAAACCCAAACAGCCAGAGAATTTCCCCCCAAGTTGAGAATGCATCCTCAAACGAATCCGCCATCGGCCGCGCAACAATCCGACAGCACCATCGGAGCCTCGAGGACCAGAAGAAGGACCTTCTCCACCTCCCCTGTAAGCAAACCCCTCCCTTCCTTCGATCCTCTCCAGGTCTCAGGATCTCGCCTCGTTCGTACAGGTATCGATCTCGCATCTCTTCCTCCTCCTATTCGTCATCCTTCTCCGGACTGCCGAGGCACGCCGTTTCGGAGGTTTCTTCTACGGCGGAGGTGGAGGGAGAGGGGAGGAGGTGAAGTACAGGGCAGCGAGGTGCAGGGCACACGAGGCGTCTGTGGAGGACTTCGGGGGAGTGGGAGACGGGGTGACGTCCAACACGAGGGCGTTCCAGGAGGCCGTGGATTACCTCTCGCAGTTCCAATCGGACGGCGGGGGATTGCTGTACGTGCCGGCGGGGAGGTGGTTGACGGGGAGCTTCAACCTCACCAGCTGCTTCACCCTCTTTCTACATCGTGATGCCGTCATCTTGGGCTCCCAGGTCACATTTCTTTAACCGAAACCGTGCTTCGCCATTTTGCAATATAAGCCCTTCCGATATTTCTAAATTTTCGCGTTTTGGGTCCCCGAGTTTTTGTATGGTGGAAAAAGGTACTTTTTGCTTGCTTAAAAAAAGGTACTTTTTGGGCATAAAAATTGCAACTAAAATAAAGTTGTGAGAGAAAGAGAACCACACCGCGAGTTAGCAATGAAGACTTCCAAGCTGCGGAGATTTGGATCTCAATCTCATTAGTTTAACCTTTAAAAGTTTCTTCTAAGTTGAGTGACTGATCATGTAAAACTCAATTCGTATCCGTCACCTTTTCATACTCATCCTAATCATCTACCATCTACCAATCAGATACAACCATTCACGACCGTCTTAAAACAGTTTTCAAGCTGCGGAAATTATTGTTTCTTCTAAATAAAAAAATACTCATGCAATATTATTTGATATATCTCCATTAATCTATCTATTTCATCATATTCTAACCATTTTGAATATCACGTCAATAGTTATTTCTTTTTTTCATTCTAACGCCTGCGCAGTAACAAAGGTTACTATATTCTGCCATCCATGAACCATTTAGATGGCATAATAAAAAAGAATTATGTAAGCTTGTGCTTTTTCACGATTCTGCAATTACTGGTATATCTTTACTTTTTTTTAATAATACTTGTGTCCTTATATTCTTATAAAATTCAGAGTTAAGCTCTTTTATTATTGCACTTATGCTCCTATTTTACATTAACGAAAGGGTAATTCTATAATTTTGTAAGAATATAGGGCTGTTACTATAATTGCAAATTTTCAGAGGATATAAGTATTAAAAAAACTCCAAAAAAGGTACCGCTTTCATTTCAACCTTAAAAAAAAGGCTGCCATACAATTCCTCTTTGTTTAAGTAAAAAAAGAAAAATATTTTTTTGAATGTTGTATAGGAGAATAATTCTACTTCAACTTGAAGGATAATGATCACTGTTGCAAACTTTCTACTCCAAAATTTATGAGATTTATTTACTTGCCGCCCTCTGAGTTTCTCCCTGACATTTCTATCTTAATGTTTTTGCAATTACACTTATATATTCAAACAAAATTTACAGTAGTACCCTTCATGATTCTTTCGTGATTACAATATGCCCCTCCATTATACTAACTGAATGACAATGAGAGGTGGAAGATAGGAGTGGAGCGAAGCCCAAACCTTCGAATAGAAAGAATTAAGCTAACACAAACAAAAGAACGAAGCCAAAGTGCTAGTGCTAAATTAGTCAGGTATGGTGGGTGAGGTCTCGTACAAGTGCATCACGGTGGTGTCCAACCCTCCATGATAACATCGGTTAACAGAGAGCAGATCCTCAGTTGTACAGCAGAAGAAAATTGTAAAATCATAGGTCGTCCGAGCCAATCAATCTTGATCGTGCGATTCGCATGAATTCTTATGATAAGAGTTCACAAAAACACCGAATTCGTGCGAACCGCTCGTTCAAGATCGAACTGCTCGAATGACCCATGATTTTATAACAGTCCTCTGTTGTACAGTAGAAGATGTGCTCGCTGACTAACATGGTGACAGTTTTATAAATTTCGCATGCATTATTTTTTTTATTTAGTATTTTCCTCCAGCGTCGAAAGAAAACAAGGGGTCACGAGAGGGACTGACGTTTGTTGGCATTGGACTCTTTCAAAAATATATAATAATTTTTTAGTGTTCCCCCTTTCACAAGATCTGTCTCAAGTCCCTTTTACTTAAAAAATTAAATATGACAAGTCACTTTTCAGTTATTAATTAAATGTGGGTCCGTTTTTAAGATCTTGACAAATTCCAAAATCATCGACCAGTAATTCAAATCGGCTTCTTAACTGTCACAATCATCTTGAGTTTATATATTTATCTTCTCATCTTTTTTATAATATTCTATGACGAAGCTACCATAGAGACCATACCATATAGTATATGTATGATAACGGTGTGAGTGAGGTGATTTAGAAATATATCTAGAGAGGAAACTATACTAGTGGTCTTGATGACATTGATTAAAGACTTTGCTAGAATATCAGTTCAGGCTTAATTGGACTTCTTTGAACTAGCCTACGTGTCGTGTCGAAACATTTAGTCTTTTAAATTTAGAAAAGTATTTCTTGAAATCAGGCCTTTTTATAATACTTACCCACTAATTAAGTTTTCATATTAAATGAAATGGGAAGTAATTATATGAAAAGATGATAAACGCTGTCATTACCATCACTGCTATATAAAACTGATATGTTGTTAGAATTCTACTAGGGTCCAAATCAAAACTTTACAAAGTCAAAATTTGGATCAGGTTCAAAGGTCAGAAATAATTATTTTGACATTTTCGACAATTTTTGGACTTTTAGATCAGCCTTGAGAAGATATGTGAGCCTAACCAGTGCTTGGCCTAAATAACTTGGACAATTTCGACAATTTTATAACTTTTAGCCCAGCCTTGAGAAGATATGTGGCCTAAATTAAAGTCTAAATTAACTATGGACCCTCACCAGTGCTTGGCCTAACATATATCTGGTGTGCAGTCCTAGTCCTCGACATTGACTATTTCCGGATCTTTTTCCGTTGCAACCCCTAGAGATCTACAAACATAGTAAAATTATGCTGGCTGGTGTAAATCCTGGAAGTGGAACGGTCACAAACGATCAATCAAATATACAAAGATTACCAGATTCACTCTAACTGTATAACATCCTTATGCGGCAGCGATCAATTTTCACTATATGGAGAAATAAGAAAGTACGTAGGATATAGAGAATCCTAACCTTATGGGAGTTTATACACTACTCATGTACAGACGGATCTTCAAGTGGGTATCAACATAAGCACGTTTAGTTCTAAGTGTCCTATCATGCGCAAGATCTCTTTATTTTTTTTATTTATGTGTTTAATTTTCCATTTTGCTATGAATGCTCCACGTGGGTGTTTGATTCTTTTGGAATAATAATCCGACTTAAGGGTTACACTTCATTTTATATATTAAATATATATTTCTGAATGTTATTAATTGCAAAGTACCGTTATATTTAAAATCTATAACAAATAACGCATTCAGGCTGTGCTTTTATATACCAATGACAATAGGTGTTGTTTTTCTTATTAAATTTATGAAACAGTCGATAATTTGACAATGATTTTAAAATAAGTAATGAAATTGCCTGTTCTATAACAATGAACAAGTATATGATTTGTTACAAACTTCAAACTTCAAAGGGTAAAAGATGATTTTACAATTCAGCATTGAGTATGTTTAACATAGAATGGAACAGAGTTAGTGTATATTATTGAGGTGAATAACAAATTCAAGTTCAGAAGAACGAATTTCAACTTCTTATTAGATTCGTTCCAATGACATCTAATCTTTTTTTCCAAACATGATAAAATCCAAGTTTTCATGTGATTATACCGACATCTGGTAACATTAACGATTGGGTTTTTTTTCCTTCAATTCTTCGAGGAGAAACTTTGAAGGTGTTTCCTCATCGAATACCTATTTTAAAATTAATTATTGTAATATATAATTTATTTTCTTATTTACGAATTCCAGTTCGTGAAGTTTTCCTAAACCTCTGGTTGGCTAAGAGATATTGTTCAATTATTTCAAGATAAATTAGTCACGTTGTAATTATATTGTGCTCTAGAGATATTGCAATATCAGTTATACCTCTTTCTTTTTTGGAATATCAATTCTACCCCTGATTTCTTTACAATGATCACTTGTGTCCCTTAGGTTAGCTGACGCCCATACCAATACAAACGGATGTTAACTTTTGAGAACACAAGAGAAATTAAATTAAAAAAGGCTGAAAGGTCTTTCCATCCACCCCCCTCCCGAGCCTTCTCCTCACCCTCCCCAACTTCCTCTGCACCCATGCTCCACCTTTGTCCCCCTTCCTTCCAACACCCCCTCCTCCTCTGCCGCCCCTCTCCTCTAGTGCCCCCTCCTCGGTGTTGTCAACGAGCTCCTTCCCATCCAAGTTCTCGATTGTGAGCCATGTCTAAGCTTGTTGTGACCACCAACCACACCCCTTCCTCGTGTGTGTCAAATTTAGTTGGTCTTATTATTGGTGACCCTTCCCTCTCCTGCTATGTCTCTTCTACTTGAGATTCCATGGTGAATTTCTGCTGTTAAAATCGGTGTAGATCATGATGGGAAAACGGAAGACTATGTTGGGTTCCCTCCTGGAGGAGCAGGTCGTGTAGCCTCCTGCTCAGCTCGAGATCAAGGTGTTGTTGGGGAACTCCGATGAGAACCAGGAGATAGAAGCAGTTGGTAACGATCTTGAGTCCTCTACGCTCTTTGCTGCCATATCTACTTGGGAGGCGGTGACCATCCATCAATGAGAACCTCGACCCTCATCTGGAGTTGAAGTCGACAAAATTACACGCATTGACGAGGATAACGAAGGAGGATGTCGAAAAGTATGGGGCAGCAGAGGAGGATGGGTGTGGGAGTTTTCGGATAGTTATGCCCCTATTAACCTCATCATGGTTTGAAAAAATAATTGTTAAGTTCAACTCATCGACGACTAAAGTAATGGTGGGGTACAAGTGATAGAACAACAAGAAATTGATGGCACAATTGATATTTCAAAAAAAGAGGAAATTGATATTGCAATATACACAACTAATAACGATCTTTATATTTATTTTTGTAGTAAATGTCCTTCCTTAATTCCATTCCAACCAACCGAACAAACACAGTGAGCCCTTATCACTCATTATTATTAATCCCTCGACACCTAAAATTACTTCCGTATAGGAGCATTTCGGAGCACATATTACTCAACTAATCATCTGAAAAATCAACCCCCTGATTTTCAATTTCTCTATGGTCGAGGTTCAGCAAATCTATAGCATGTTCTCGCATCCTTTTGATGGTTCAAATGAAGTAAACTGGTGTTCTCGAATAGGTGCCCGATTTACAACTTTTCTTTGCTTGGAAGAATGTCCCTGAGTTGATTATGATATTGAAGAAAAAATAACAGAAAAAAATACTGTTTTGCAGGATTTTAACGAGTGGCCACTTATAGATCCGTTGCCTTCATATGGAAGAGGAAGGGATGCACCAGGTGGGAGATACAGTAGCCTCATACAAGGATACCATCTCAACGATGTCATCATCACAGGTAACCAAAATAATTACATGTCTCAGCTCGTAATCAAATTGGAAATCTCACAAAAAATTGTGCTAAACTTGTTATATTCGAGCACCTTATGCCCTTTATGATCATGTCAGAAAATTTGCTCTTCAGTGGCTAACATATTGCGATGTTAAAGGCGACAACGGGACGATCGACGGCCAGGGATCCATGTGGTGGACTATGTTTCACGGCAAGCAGCTCAACAACACAAGAGGCTACCTGGTGGAGATCCTCTACTCCACTGGCCTCATCATTTCTAATCTCACATTCGTTAACTCGCCCTCTTGGAACATTCACCCCGTTTATAGCAGGTTTTGTATCATTACTATGGAACAAAAACATAATAGATTGTCATCTCATCCATCTTCTGATCACAGTAGATCCTGATCTTAGACATAACTAATTAGGATTACAGTGATTTGAACGTCCTAATTATTAATTAACATTTGCTGAATTTTCTCCACATTCTGTTGCAGTAATGTCAGGGTAACTGGAGTTACAATCCTTGCACCTATAGATTCTCCCAACACTGATGGCATCAATCCAGGTAATTCAAATCAGGTTGCTTAGCAATTACCATGTCTATATCCATATCCATGTCCAAATTCTGGAGCAGATCCTAGTGTTTGATCTGGGTATCAATGTGGCACTCTGATGCAGACTCATGCACCAACGTTATCATAGAAGACTGCTACGTCGTCTCCGGAGACGACTGTGTGGCCATCAAGAGCGGCTGGGATCAGTATGGTATCAACTTCGGCATGCCAAGCAGTCGCATCACGGTCCGCCGCCTATTCTGCGTCTCCCCGACCAGCGCTGTAATCGCTCTGGGCAGCGAGATGTCTGGTGGCATCCAGGACGTCCGTGCGGAGGATATCACAGCCGTGAACTCTGAGTCAGGCATCCGCATCAAGACAGCCGTTGGCCGTGGTGGCTATGTCCGCGATATCTTCGTCCGTGGAATGTCCCTGCACACCATGAAGTGGGTCTTCTGGATGACTGGGGCTTACGGTGATCACCCCGACGATGGGTACAACCGGACGGCTGTGCCGGTTGTGCAAGGGATCAGCTATAGTGATGTTGTGGCAGAGAACGTCACCATGGTAGCAAGGTATAACGAATGTTTCCTTGTGATTTGAGCTACTATCTTCAGGAAGATAGATCTTGCTTTGGTAAGTTGCACACAATGTTATTTGACAGATTGGAGGGAATACAAGGAGCACCATTCACAGGGATATGCATGTCGAACGTCACGGCGGAAGTCATCAAGTCGAAGAAGCCAGCGTGGGCGTGCACCGACGTGGCGGGTGTGGCAACTGAAATGAGCCCGAAGCCATGCCCACAGATCCAGGAGCTAGACTCCGGCGTGCCGCCATGCCCATGCCCTGAAGATATATCATGGGAGGAGGAGCTGGAACTTCAGGACTGTTGCATCAACATCTAACACTGCATTATGCACTTATATATTATTTGGGAAGAAAAAAGAAGAAAAGGTGACTTCATGTTGTATGTTGTGTTATATCATACATTGCTATAGTGATTCCAAAATTCATGAATAATGAATAGCATTGCTTAGGAATCGTAGTTGGAGATCTCACATATATGATAAAAAGTTGGTTTCCATGCCAAAGAAGAAGAAAAAGTGTATTGTTTGAGACGGATAGTACTATGCTCGAAGACCATACCAGTTAAGAGAGCAGATCCTCTGCTGTGCGTCAGAGGGCTGCTGTAATGCATGAGGACACTCGATCCTGATCGAGTGATTCCCACGGTAAGGGTTTAAAAAAATTCGTGTGAACCGTTCGATCAAAATCAAGTGGCTCGGGCGTCCTCACGCACTACAGCAGTCCTCTGCTGTGAAGTAGAGGATATGCTCTCTACCAGTTAAGTGTATTTCGAAAGTTGTTCCCATGGCATGTATATTTATAAATAGGGACGAGCAGTCGTCCCGAAATCCGACCCTCTTCGTGTCCAAGCCCAAAACTGAAATGGGATGAGTCTAGGCCAAAATATTGGCCCATGTGATTTTTTGGACCGAGCTCGTGTCTTGGCCCCAATCCGACCGACCTGCTAGCCCAATATATACGTTGAGTGATATAGGTTTTATTGTTCTTTTGAACAAAATCTTATGGGTGTTTTAATGCTCATCCATTCTAAAATGCTTTGCTATTGCGAATATATTATATTGTGTTGAACGTACTTCTATTTCATGAGGCCTTTTATTTATAACAAGTTAAAAGTGTTGCGTCTAACACTTCCATAAATCCTTAAGAAGAGATTATATGAAAACAGTGGGAGATTGCCCCTTTCCCATAACGGATTAATAGAATATTTTGAATAGCATCAGTATTCAATGAGGAACTTGAGAGATAATTGAGTGGTGTTACTAGATGTGTAAGTAGTTTTGATCGGTTCAGCTCAAGCAAGATACATTGGTTTTGGGTCGAGCTTGGACCGAACTTTGATTGATGTTTTGGATTTGGACCTGACCCAAAGTCCACTATGTTAAATATGTTGGGCATGGGTCGTTCACTGTGATGCTCCACGCATGCTTCGCACGGATAATGATCAATTTGTTAATTACAAAGATACTTTCAAAAAAAGAATGTCAATAATTGAAGAACATCATAGACATATACTGTGTCAAAACGATGTGAGCTAGCCTTCCAAAGTATATCTTTAATACACATAAATAATATAAGAACCCAAGATGAATAAGGTTACTTTCAATAGCTAGAGCAAAGATAATGGTTATAGCAAAAGTTTATTGAAATGTTATAATGATTTCAAACCCAAAAATATGCCACGTGCGAATATCTTGAGGATATTAGCATTTCAAATTAGATACCCATCATTTATTATTATTATTATTATTATTATTGGAGGTCCTTCCAATAGGATGCAGTCATTCCTGAGTTCAGGAAGGTTGTCTTCTTTTTGTAAAAAAACATGACTAGTTTAGTAGAATACATATACAATTTGTATTATAACTGCACATTATAAATATAAAGCCGCATACAAAACCGCACATTATAATATAAACATTAAAATTGCACATTAAAATACAAATTGTGTATGTATTCTACTCATAGTGTTTTTTTACAAAAAAAATGATCGGCCTTCTTGAACTTAGGAAGAACCGCATTCGATAAAAAAAAGGAAATCCTATTATTATTTTTTTATTATAAATATTTATATATAGATAGATAGATGTTCTACCCATTGCTAATTCACTTAATACATTATAAATATCAACAAATAGCAATACCATAACAGCCGTTAAATGTGTAGATTTGTAATTGTTAATAGCCATGGTCAGCACATAAATACATTAGAATATCAACTTACATGTAACTATTCTTACTTGGGCATTGTTAGGAATGCAACAGTGAATACATTATTCAAAATCAAAGTTATATGGTAATTTAGCAATGAATAACCTTTGTTGATATGTATTTAATACTGGATCATAGAATTATAGTATCTAAGGTGCTCTTGGTGTATATCCATTTTGTTGATGTAACTTGAACATGTAATTGCAAGTCAAATTAACATGATTAAATTCAATTTACTCACCTAAATTGTAATTATACTGATCATCACTGATCGGTAGAGACTACCAACCTACATGAGAGCCACCATGGAGGATCGTTTGTGAGTGTATTCTTTATCTTAGTTGTGTGACTACTAATATCCACTATTATGTAGTAATGTACTGTTAGTAATATGAGTAATATTAGGACTAGGAATCTTATAGGAAGTGAACTCCTAATCCTGATAAAATTTGATCGGTATTCTAAATAAAACCATTAGAGAAATACAATGGGTCTTGCAGGGCTTGGAGAGAGAGAGAGATAGGAGCATGAAGAGGGCATGGGAACGGAGAGAGAGTATGTGTTTATTTGTAGTGACTTTTCATCTTCGATAGTCGTGAGAGGCGATCATCATAGTCATATCCTGTTATTTTCTTCTTTATGTGCTTCCGTGAGGGTAATTGATTCCACATCCACTTCATACCCCTAATAACTTAATATCAGAGTGAGATTCAATGTCAACAAGAGGATACGATGCAAGAGTTGTGCATTTCTCTAATGACGATGACTACGTTGACCTATTAAAATTGGAAGCATTTGAAGTTTTATCTAGAAGACCCAAGTGTCCAAGCAAGGCTTTTTCTATGTTTTGGATAAGTTGGATGGATTAGATCAAGAGAATTCTGCTTTAATTTTTTTCCAGATCTTGTGAAGTGGATAAATTTCAAAAAATTTTAGGCTACGGTGAAGATTAAGTCCAATCAAGGTGTTGAGAGATTTGTTATAGAGAAAGATTACAATAGACCATGTAGATCAGATGGTGAAGTTCACATTTAAGGGTGCATTATTCTATGTAGAACATGTCTACAAGAAGAATGATTTTACTTTATGGTAGCTAGATGAAGAATATAATCCTGTGAGAGTTATTTATAAAATCTCTCTCTCAAAAAAAATGGTGGCAGAAGATGTGAAGGAGGTGAGGGATCCCGTGGACAATACAATACAACTATTCTTGGCAGAAACATTCTTTAAGAAGTCATACGCTAACCATTTGAGCTCGTCAACACCATTCTTGGACAATCCAGCTAAGTTTTGGAAGAAGATCGAGGGTGATAAGAGTTCAAATCTTTGAGAAACTAGTTATTGTTGAAGAAGAAATTCTATAGTGATGAAATGATTAACTAAATAAAGTTGGTGGCACATTTGGATAAAATCCAATAAGATTTTGACAGACGTGCTCACATTTGAGGAGAAGAATAAAGAAAACGAGTCTCGATGGAGGTCAACAGATGAGGAAACAAATGATGAATTCCATGTGTTGGCCGTCAAGAGTTGGCATTTTAGATCAAGAGAGATAAGGTTGAAAAGTCGATCCAAGTTATGGGGTCCAAACATATGCCTTTATTATGACAACGAGGGTCACAAGATTGTGATTATCCGAGACATGAGAAAGGAAAGGAGAAAGGGAAGAAGACAAAGGTTTGTGATTCAAACTTTAATCAAGAGGATTCAACTACATCTTAATGTCAATTCTGTTATCCCGAATGGTCGTTTTTATCAATTCTGTTACCGTTAAAAAATGACTGTCTGTTGGAGGCCGTAGAAGTCTTTATTTCGCACGAAATTTGAAGAGCATAATATGGGGATATAGTGATGAATAATCACGGAAAAAATTTCAAAAAAGTAAACTATATATATATGAGGAGTGATCCTATGAGTAAAAAAATGTGAGAGCATGAGAGCATGCATTATGGATCACATGATTCTGTTTTCTCTCTCCTGCTCTTCTTCTCCTAGTTGGATCATGTGGTCCAGAATGCATGCTCTCGTCCACTTACAATCTCTTTGGGATGGTCTCTTGTAAAGTTAAAATCCTTTGACTAACCATGAGCATTCTCATTTTAAGGTATGTTAGAAGAGTCTTGAACTTTAAAATAATCTTCATTCTCCTCAAATACCTGAGGTGGATGAGTAGTTCTAAAATTTTCATCAAAGGAGCATTTGTTAACTTCAAATGCTTCCTTTTTTCTTTTTTAATATCATATATGCTTTGGCTCTGTGACGAATAAAAAAAAACAAACCTTCATCATTTTTAATTTCAAACATGTTAAGATTGTCCTCAATATTAAGAATATAGCATTTACAAGCAAAAACTCAAAAGTAGCCTATTTTCTGTAAGTGATCAGTGAAGCTCGAAGGATGTTTTCTTTAATTCAAGGTGAACTAAAATTTTTATTTAAGACATAACATATGGTACTTATAGCCTCGTCCCAAAAGCAATGCGATAAGCTGGATTCACATTGCATAGTTGATGAATCTATGTTTCATTACAATGGAAGGCATGCATAAGATCTTTCTTGAGCAGTAACATGACGAGTTTATTGTATTTTACGTAACAATTATCACTGGTTGGTTTCCTTGATTGATTGCTAGTTTTTGAGCTAAATAAGTGAACCTAGGTGTCTTGTTTGCTTTGATCATCATTGGTTGGTCATTGGTGCATCAAAATACATGCTTGAATCGAGGCCATGCTCCATTCTCCATTCATCTCATTCCTACACCTAAGCTTCTCTCCACTAAATTAACCACCCAATACCTAGGAACATGCTTCCAAATTTGTATATCTATGGACCCTTGCCTAAAAATATCCATATTTATTGGGCTATCTTCCATAAAATAATCCAATTTTCCCTACAAGTCAACGTCCCAATACTCCCAACATATATCCATTTGTTTTTACCTTCAAAAGGAACATGTGCTCGAATGATGGTGCATGAGAGAGACCAAAATCACCTTTGCTATTCTAACATTTGGTTTAAATTGTCGGAACTTCAATTTTGAACAGTTTACTTCATTTCACTCCATTATCTTTCTATCCTTGATGCAATTTTTAGTAGTAGTCTAGTTGAATATTCTTAGCCAATCCATCTCTTGCTTGGTTTTAATTCATTTTGCTCTTGATCAAAAGCTTGACAATACTTTGAGTAGTTGAGCACTTGACTGGGAATTGATATGCTTGCAAAAATCTCCTCTCTTTTTTTTTAAGTAACATCTTATTACATTATTCTTATACTCATTGATTCATAGCTTTCTTGTATACGAAGGATAACTTGGCATGTAACCATCAAGCATCCATATGTTCGACCCATTACTTTCCATCATACACGCACGTTCCTCATGTTTGTTTTGTTGATTTGAGTTTCGGATATGAATTTTATTATTGATTCGTCTTCTTTCTTTTATTACTCTATGGTCAAAAATACGAGTGTCTTTCTGTAGTATGCTAAAAACTCATGCTTAATCCTACCCTGTGTATGGTTTTTATGCTTAATCCATCCTTTGGACAGTACTTCGTGAATTCATCATTCTCAAATTCATCATCATGATCATGTCCTAACTTAGTGATTATGCTTTCTTGTTCATTATAAATATGTTTGTCTAGCTTTTAAGCTCAGAGAAAACTAAAATTATGATGGTAGAAGACAAAACTCAAGTATATATTGAGTTATAAGAGACTTAAGTATCAGATATTAGTACTTTATTTTGTAGTACTCGTTGAGACCTTTCCAACAAGCCCAGAAACATCAAATCGGACATCATATGCGAAAATTAAGCGCGTTTGAAGTTCACATTCAGTCACCATATTCGGATCTGGATCTGAACTTGATCCGATTAACAAAAATCTGGCATGTATATGGGGGTCTAGTCAAACCCAATTGGTTATGATCACCGAGGTTGAGCTGACATCCGCTGGAACGATCGCCAGAATCCTCACCGGAGTTCGGTCGGAAAATTTTGACATTCTATGGGCCATCTGAAAGTGCCGACGTGAAGAGGGCGATGCGGTCATCGTAATGGAGGCACGGATTTTGCATGAAGCACCCCAAAAATACGATTTTCTGGGCAGGTGACAAATCTTGGGAACAAACCCAAATGTATGGATTTTTAGTCTTCCACCTTGTTGTTACATCACACATTCATTGTGTATCACATATGTGTGTCACATGCCTATGGTTTTAGGTTAGATACGATCGCTTTTTATGCATGCACATACGGTTTTCAGAAACCTATCATGTCTATTTTCTGCTGATTTTGAGAGCATATGCATGTCCAAGGTTATAATCTTTGTATCATTGTGACGAGCATGAGAAGAGAGACATACAAGTAGTTATTTTAAAATTTAGTAGCTTTTTCAAAAAAAAAGTGAAAAATGACCGGTCAATCAAATCTGTTGATCAATCATGTTGGTTGATCAGTAAAGTTGACCGATCGATCATTGAAATTGATTGATCTCTCAAGATCGATCGATCAACCTTAACCTTTTGGACCTGGATCATGAAATAAATAGGATTTTTTAATTTAAAAAATGATAGACATATATATGGTCTTACGAGAAGAAATAAATAAATGCAAATATGTGTCTATTGGATAAATGTGATGGAAAACGGGTCCATCTTGTAAAAAAATAAATACACATCATGGAATGGGCCATATGAGAGAGTGCCGTATATAACATAAAACTATCTGTATCTATCAATTGTGTTTATGTGATTTGATTTGTGATGACATGTGGACAACTCTTCCCACGAGGTCAATGTTGCCCACATGTGACTTCTCATAGAATGTTTCACTTTGTACACGGATATGTTTCCCATGGTTCACGGGCATTAAAGAAGACCTCATGTTAGATTAGTTTATTATCATAATTACTCAAGATCAGCAGACGAGTAATCCTACAGTGGATCATATCAGGTTAAGATGGTTTTTCTTAAGTAGTGTATGTATAGTTGGGAAATATGTTAATACATTGAGATATTAATATGTCGATTTTCCCTATAATTCAATGCGAGTTTATCATGTTAATCAAGGGTTGATAATGAATAGGTAACCCAACAAATATGAGTATAACCTAGTTGAATGTGATGATTTCATGGGTATTAAGTTCCTAAAAAGGGAATGGATTTATATGCAGTTTAGGAGAGACACTGAGTGAAAATGTAAGTATGTGCATTAAGTGCTTGAGGAGACTATAAGTATAATCACTAGGAAATATATGTATAAATATGTATAAGGATTTGGATGTAAGTGGAAATATTGGGGATTTAACTAATATTCATGTATTTCAAATGCATGCCTATGGAGATACCCCAACCCTAAAGTACTAAATACTTTATAGTCATAGAGTGAGACCCGACATGAATTAAGGATGCATACTTACCATGATAATAAAAAGAATAATGAAACACATTGAGGGTTGGGAACTTAATTAAGATGCACGTTCTTCAGCGTATGCTTATGGAGTCATGCACCCCAACCCTAAGATACAAAGTAGCTTAGTCATAACGTGAGATCTAAAAATGGGTCACCACATACTATCCATGATATTAAATTTTGGTAACTAAATTGGGAACATCATGAGAGGTTAAGCATCAACGTACTGCATGACTAACTAATAAGGGTAAAATGATTATGAGGTTGGTGTCGATCTCATATACCAGAAGAAAAAAGTAGCAGTTGTAAGTTCTCTTGATTACTTGGGATTGAGATTGATAGGATCGGCGTGTATGATCTTGTGCCTGAACTCATGTTCTACGCCATTGTGGATATTCACCGATAGGTAGTTTTGACCAATTTCATGATGGTCTTCACGAGAGTGGTTGCTTAGCCTCACCTGTCACAGTTAGCCTAGTGAGAGGATATGTATATAATGGATAATGCAAGATTAATATCAAGGTTGCACATGTCAGAGTTAGTTCTAGTGGATGAGAATAGCAATTAAATGAAATTAAGGTTATAGGCTATATTATATATGTTTGTTTCTAAGTGTTATGCTTAAAGGAGTTGTCATATCTGAGGGTGAGGTGCTTCTCTCGTGGTTCTGATGGATCTTAAATGAATGTTCTCGATCCGATGACTCCTTTTGTTTTTCCCATTGCACGAATAGTGAGATGGCCTACCTGGTTCTAGTCGGTATGACTACGATTTTCTAGTATAAGTTATGTCAGATGGTGCACTTAGTCAAAGAACGATACCTTGTCATAAGGGTGTGCTCTGTGCAGTCCCATTTGATCATAGTGTACTCGTTCCCGAGTATTCCCTGTGTGGTAGGTAAGATGGGGTAAATGGGTGGAAGTTTCAAATGAAGGTTTTGTCACTTGAGTTGGTTTCTTCAGTGCACGGTATGTGGCTGTTGAGGGTGTGTGTGAGTAATTGAAACTCGACAATTATAGGATGATGGGTGCCTTATATTGTACTCTTTGTGTGTGTATGTAACCCTAGTGTAATGCATGAATAAATATAGAAGTGATGAGCTACTGTTATGACAAATAATAATTCAAACACTTATTGAATTTAAGCAGTGAGCATCATAAAGTATAGGACGATACACATTTGTGGTGGGTTGTATTAGTGAATATACATTAAAAAATATTGGGTTAGAAAACAATATGAGTTGAGAAATTAATATAAGAACATGAACATCTCAATTGTACTTTCTTGAGTTTGACTCCATGAGAGGTGGGTTATGACAAGTCGATAACCAGATCTTTTAGGACCCTGCACAGTTGTGAACTTTCCAATGGGCGTCTGGGTGTATAGTATTTGGTAGTGACTCTTGTGCACTTCAGTGTCATATATAGTTTTCCCATTTGTTACAACCATGTTCCAGAGTTGGTTGAGTTACACTTTGTCGAGGGTGGTTCATTGTTGTGGGAAGGTCTTACCCTTGTTGCTTCCTTTGCACAATTTACGATTTCTACCTTACATTGTATAGTTGTTTAGCATCTGTACCGAGCCTTTTCTCATGATGTACTCCCTTTCTGTGTGTCCCAACAAGTGTTGTTGAGGAAGAGAGCGGCGTTGAGATTTGACTTGGTTTTGTGGTTGCTGTCCCAGTCAGGGTACATGTTTACTTGTATGATTATACGATGTTGTACTTTGTAGATAACTTTTGTATAGATTTAGCATTTTAAAATTGTAAGAAATGCAATTCATTCACTTGACGGCTTTTTATATTTGTTTATGTATAAACTTTTGGAATTATGGATATAATATGTTGTTAGAGCATATTTTTATTTAGTTTCTTTCCTCCTTACATTCCTAATGTTAGTGATGACGTAATGCATGTGTCTATTGCTGGGTATATGATCATAAAGGTAGGGGTGTCACATGAGTAGTCACCAACCACTACAAAGCAATAGCAACTTCCACTTAAACTAAGTGTATAGATACTTTTCTACATATCTCCCTTGGGGAAAACATTTTGTGTGTCCTTTTTAATAAAAATAGTTTTGAGAAAAGATACTTTATTCTTTATTGCAGATTTGAGAAACACTTAACAAGTTAAGTTTTAAGTCTTTAACAATACTCACTGATGAGTCATTGATTCATTGGTTTAAAATACCAAACCTAAGTGATTTTTGAATTCCATTTATCGCATTTTAATTTCATTCTTTTGCAAAATTCACATTTCATTTTTCACATACATTGCAACAAAAACTAATAAAAATCAGTACAAAAAACCTAAAATAATCAATTTATAGGGCATACATCCTCTCTAAATATAATGTTATATTGTTGTTGAGCTTAAAGACTATTTAATTGCATTTTATTTGCTATTTTTTTCTCTTTTCATGACAATTTAACACACTACAAATCCTATTATCGTGCTTGATTAAAGAAAAAGAAATAAAGGATGCTGACATCAATACTCCCTCTTCCTCCTCTGCGATGCACGAAAGTAAGGGCGCCACCCCTTCTTCTTCCTTGACCGCTAATGACGACATTCTATTTGCCAGCTCATGCCTCCCACCCTTCCTCGTCCGATATAAAAGGGGAGGAGGAGAACCAACCAAGGGGGAGAAAAAAGAGGGCATGATGCCCTAGCCACCACTGATCACCCCGAACCCATCATCGCCACGATTTCAAGGTGTTTATATGCAAAATAGATGCAAACATGAAATAAAAAATGGTAATGCAAATTGTAAATTCCAATGTCAAACTAGTCTACATTGAAAAATATAAATTAATGGTCAAATAATTTCAATTTTCCATAGACTAATTCTTCCTGAAATGAATGTGCAACGACGAAGATGAAACACACTTTTTACATTTTTATGGATTAAAATGCAATAATGAAAAATTAATTCTTTTTAGGATTTCTGTGCTATGTGATTCAAACAGAATGCAAAATTAGTGCAACTTGAAATGAAACAAAAACAATGCACATCATACTCACTCTAATTTTTTAAGAATTTTATGGCAAGGTATGATTTTTTATGAATTTTCTTCATAAACAATGTGATTTGTAGAAATTAATTCTTAATAAATCCACAATATGATATTTATACAAAACAAAATTATCACAGATGTATCTTGCAAGTATGAATTCAAGAGTGGAATTTTGGTGAAAATTAATGTGTATCAATCTAAAAATCATTTACAAAAAATACCCTACCATTTATTTCAGACACCAATCATCTCCACTTTCAATAAAATTTGGGCTTAAGTTAAACCAGCGAGAAGGGGATGGACGGATGCACCCACAATCAGGGAGTTTTCCACAACTTTTGGAGCAAGTTTAGATTTAACGTGAATTTCATATAACAATTGGGTAAAATATGATTGAATTTAACCCACAAAACTTTAATAAATCAATCTTTCATCAGACAATTTCAAATAGAGTCTCATTATGTGGAGATTAAATCATTGAACACCATGTTAAATTTCATTTTGCAAAATGATAAAAAAATTAAAACCCACGAACTAGAAGGGGCCTATTGCAAATATTTCAGTGAGCATGTCCACGTATGCTCAACAGAGAGAGGATGCATGTCTAATTCATGAAAATTCAAGGAGGTCTTTGCAATTGCTTAATTGTACATGAGTATGGATAAGGGGTGTATCAAGCACGTGAGGAGATGGGCCCTTTTCCTTCTTCTTGCAGATCTCAGGGAGGCAGAGGAGGCTGCTACACATGGAGGCAGGCTTTCTCATGCTACAGATTAGAGAGTCCCACCTGAACCAACAGTAGATGGAGATCCTTTGGTGGTAGATACGGTAGAGGGTCTATGCCCATGACGAAGGGGTTAAAGTATGGGGGAGGTCTGGGCTACTGAGCTTCAGTGAGGTTGTGCGAGGAAGGGGACTTCTCCCTTTTCCTTATACGGAGGTTGTACGATCCAAAGAAGGAAAGAGCTCAAAGGTTATGTCCTCATGGTGCAGGAGATGTTAAAAGCATGAGAAGAGGTGCTGCTTTGATGGTTTCAGTGAGCGCGAGGGAAGGGAACTGAGGGAGAAAATAAAATAATTGGAATTGATGGTTTCAAGGTTGGATTTTGATTTGGTTATGTGTTTGGGAAGAAGATGTTGCAGATCGTGTAAAAGAAAGAAGGAGAAGAGAGAAGAGAGGTGTTTACCTAAATTGACGGCAAAGGGACTGCCTAGGAGAAGATGGAGCTCGTGCTCCGGCTAAGTCTTTACCTCGAGCGGGTCAGCGGGGCTTCCGAAAGAAGTGGGTTTTGCGTTTTTTTATGATGGGTTCCGAGGAGATGGGGTGATGAATGTCAAATTCGCCTCATTAATAATGTGAAATTATGTTGTAGTAGAGGAAGCGAATTTCCGTCGATCAAAATACCACAATCTTTGAATGTTGTGGAATATTTTTACTTGACAAGTCTACCAAGGTCGAACACAGGGAACGGTGATTTTTAGTTGCGTGGTCTTGAATCAAATTAAATAATTAATAAGTGCTCGATTAATTTCTGTGTTGATAAAATGTACAATGCAATGAGATGCAAAGTGATGCAAAGAAAATAAACAGAGAGAATGAAGCACTGGATCTATGATTTCTGAAGTTTCATCTTCAATTAAATTTATCAGTTAGTCCTCAAATAATATCACAGATCAAATAATTTCAAGAAATATGTGTCAATAAGAGAACCAAACTGTGGGGTATAAGATCAATCACAAGCTAAGTAATCATGCATATGAAAAGATCAACAATAATATTCAAGAAGTTCAGACCCCTGATTTTCCTGTGATTTAATCCTCAAAGGGTGATAGATAATAACAAGGAATATCTCAATTATTTATCCTTGAACATGCCCCTGTAATAGATCAAATTTTCCTCAAGTTAATCAATACAAAGCGTCAACATAGCCTACATAAGAGCAAATAAGTCCTCAAATGATAATTAACAATAAACAATCTCGGATCTGTCCTCAAATTATGTCAAGTGATATAGCAGGGAATTAGCTTCAAAATGACATATTATATGCTCAAAACAGAGTTCGTATGACAAAGTTATGATAAAATGAAGTTGCAGGGACTAAAATATAAATAAAATAAAGTTTCCTTTGCAAAGAGGTCCCTGGGAGGACTTATCTATAATTATTAAAAAACTTGAGGGGCATGGATGTAATTTACCCCTGGCGGGGGTATTTTTGTAATTTCTGAAAGTGTTAGGGGTATTGTTGCAATTTTCACACGTGCACGTGCCTTGCACGTGCGCCCAGGAGGCTCGGGTCGGCAGCGGAGGCTCGGGTGGCCGAGCCTGAGGTTCGGGCGACGAGCCAGAGGCTTGAACACCGAACCAGAGGCTTGGGGGTGTGGCTGAGGCTCGGGGGCGGAGGCGGAGGTTCGGACGTTCCCGAACCGAGATGGCGACGACTGGAGGCTCGGATGGTCCGAGCTTTTGGTTCAAGGGCCCGAGCCTCTAGGCTAGAGCCTAGGCCTGGGCTAGATGATGTGGCAGGAGATGGGTCGTCGGATCAAGGGCAGCTTGCCCGATCCGACGGCAACTGTACTTTGCGGGGCTAACGACGGCGAAGGCGAGGCGGCGCTCGAGGCGCGGAGGTGGTGACGCCGTGCAAGCGGTGGGCACGGCGGAGGGCGAGCGGTGAGGCGCCGGCGAGGAGATGGGGCGATCAGCTGGCCCTTGGCCGGTCGACACACGATCGGCGGAGGGAGGTCGAGGCGGAGGGGGCGGAGCCGCGAGGAGGAGGGGGCGAGGCTGGGGCGGAGGGCGCTGGGCCACGAGGCAGTCGTCGGTGAAGCATTGCGGCGAAGACTCGGTTGTGAACGGTGTGGCCGAGCGTGGTCGGGCGGAGCATCGGTGGTCGGGGATGAAGGGTGGTAGAGGTGGTGTCGCACGGCAGGGAGGCGGTGGCGACTAAGGTAATAGAGTCGAAGAGGGTGGTTGGCTGGTGGCGGAGGGTGTAAAGCCTTGAACTTGGCATATCTCGGATCCTATATAATAAGATCCGGCTCGTAAAGAGGAAACCGGCAGAATTTGTTTCGTGTGAATCGGACTTCGTTTCGATTTGTTATGAATTTCGGAAGAAAGAGAAGTAAGGAAGGCTAAGATGTCATTAATCCATAATGACTGTCATTAAGACTAATTAAACATGATTAAAGAAATTAATGACGATTGAAAGCCGCTAATGATCATTAGTAAACACTAATCAATAGTTAACAAAAGATATGCGTAAGCCACGAAAGTTAAATCGCGATTAGTGAAAGTTAATCACGATTAGTGTTAATTAAGCGTCATTAGCGAATCTAGAATCCTCTAGAATGTTCTAACTTAAGCTCCAAGTTTGGGATAAGTTTTGGCTAAAACCATGGGCCAAAACCATGGGCCGCTAAACCATGGTTAAGGTCTAAACCATGGTTTTCTACCATGGTTAATGGTTTTCTGGGGCCTATAAATAGACCCCCCTACCCATTCATTCTTTACAACTTACACTACCACCACCCCAAGGGCTAGGGTCGAGAGGTTGGGAGGAGGAGTGGGAGGCGAGGGAGGAGCGCTAGCGAAGCGCTGCCGGGAGAACGAGGAGAAGAAAGGTATGATCCTCTCTTAGTTGCTTCGTAAGCTAGTATTTCAATTCATACTCTTGTTCTTCCAAGTTTTGTTTTTGATTCATATTTCTTTCCGATTCGTTTTCCTGTTGTGGTTCGAGGAGAAATCTGTGTAACACCCTACTTAGGTGCGGGCGGCTATGCACGTCAGTGACCCTGTGATTCGTCACACGTTCACTCATCTAAGACGCGTGGTGTCTACCGATTCTCCATCGTTTATGTTTCTATTCTTCGTATTATGCTTTTATAGTTATTTCGATGGAGAAATCTGTGTAATACCCTACTTAGGTGCGGGCGGCTGTGCACGTCAGTGACCCTGTGATTCGTCACACGTTCACTCACCTAAGATGTGTGGTGTCTACCAGTTCTTCATCTCTTGTTGTTGAGTATATTCTTTCAGTTTCATTGTTATTTTCCTCTCGATTGATTTTATAGAGGAAACTCTTTTCGTTTTTATTTTGAAATATGTCCCGATATAAGGGGAAACTCTGCCGAAATTTTTTGAGAAATATGTCCCGATATAAGGGAAAACTCTGCAGAAATTTTCCGAGAAATATATCCCGATATAAGGGGAAACTCTGCTGAAATTTTCCGAGAAATATATCCCGATATAAGGGGAAACTCTACCGAATTTCTAAGAGAAAATATGTTCTTGACGTTCTTCGTGTTCTTCGCGTTCTTCGCGTTCTTCGTTCGTTCTTCGCGTTCTTAACATGTTCTTAGCGTTTTGACACGAAAAATGAAATTCGATCTTTTCAGGAGCCTTAAATTAGCCTTTCTAAAAACGAAACTCGATAAAGCCTTGCATACACGAGAGAGAGCTCGATTAGGTAACGAAATCCTTCTTTTTGCTGTTGGGTTTTCATACGAAATTATTGAAATTCTTGATTTAGTGTTCTTTGCTACGAAGAACCTTAATTTTGGCTATTTTTGAAAAAGTCTGAAGAATTGCTTTGTAATTCCCATTAAAATAAGATTTACACATCAAATTGATGCGTTGGCTCTGAAAGTTAGGGTTTGGGAGTTAAAATAGGCATAAATAGGAGTATACATATGGTTATGAATAATATATATGTGAGTCGATACCAAGTATTGCGGTTTATGCAAATCAAAGACTTAACGAAAGAATTACATCATGTGAATTGGTGTGATTTGAGTTGGATCCTGAAAAGGATCATCTGTCACGATAAGGATGACTGGGAGTAGTACTACAGGTCGGGCATGCAACCTGTAGGTTGTCGGAAGGAACCCGTATTGGCATTTCCCTACCTAGGTGGTATACGGTTGCCCTGTTATGATAAGTGCGCACAAATTGAATGTTTTGCAACGCGTGGTACCGGGAGCCAATATATTCGGGTTGGAACGACGGAAGATGTGGTCGTGTCATGTGGAGGCACAAGTGGTTCAATAGCGGCTGGGTCACGATAACATGTATTTAAAGCCGCTAGGTTATATGATTAAATGTTAGCCTGAGGTTTTAAGCAACCGAGTCCTCGAGGACGGTGTGCTCATTTGATTTTCCAGGCTGAGGGTTGAGACCCTGTTTAATAAAAGAAAAGGAAATTGTCAGGGTAGTATTGGAGGATTGGTTGAGGCGACGTGCGGCGGCATAAGCTTACCAAGATCAACACAATCTCCAATCCCGAAGCATCCACAGCTTCGGAGTCCAAGAATGGTGGGGTTCCCCTGGACTAATCCCTGATGTGGAATGGAAAGGAATAGGACTTAAATTAATAAAAAGGAATGAAATATTGTGATATCAAGTTTTGAAAAAAATTACACAATTTATTTGCTTTTCTCTTCTTCGTTACTTAGCATTCGCTAATTTTTATCCTATGATTTATGGAAAACTCAACAGGTATCGGTGAGCCATAGCAAGGACTTTAAAAATTCATCCGGCTTACATACTAGACATCCAGCCAGCCACAGTAGCTTTACTCTTTAAGGTAGTTAGTAATCTTTTGTATATTTTCCTTTCAAGCTGATGTACATGTAATGGTTATAGTGGGACAATGTATCCTCTAAACTTTATTTTGTGAATGGAAAAGTGTTGAAATACTTTTTTCCGAGTATTTTTATTTGCAGTATATTTCTGAATGTTAGTTGTGATTGCTGAATAAATTATTGCTAAGTAACCAGATCCGGATATGGGAGGATCCGACGGCCCAGGAAACGGGTTCGTTACAGAGGGGAAACCTGTAGAGTTAGCTCGGAGAAGAAAAAAAGAAAGGGGGAGGGTGTCACCAGAAGTTGGAGGAGCTGGGTCTCTTCCAATGTCATGGCTCACTCTCTCCGGTGAAGGGAGAGAGAAGCTCGGCTGCTCGCGACGTTGAGCAGCAACAAGGTGCTCAATGAACCCCTTGGATCACGCCACCAGATGCGCCGTTGTCACCGACGTGCTTGGAGAAGGGCGGATGCGAGACGGGGCCGGAGGGGAGGGGATTTTATAGGATGATGGCGGCAGGGGGTTACGGCCAAGGCCGTTCATGGCAGAGGCGTAATGGTGGACGGCTTCGTAACGGCCGGAGTTAGTGGGCAGCGGTGGTTATGAGGAGGAGGAACTGCAGGAGGGGCTGTGGTGTCTGAGGAAGGAGAGGGGGTGGGTCACGTGCCCCGCGCGTGACCAGGGAGGTGGAGAGGTCATGTGCATGGCACGTGACCTGAAAAGGAGAGAGTGAGTGAGAGAAGTGGGGTGACATGTGGCAAGCCCAGAGGCTACCATGTGTCGCCCCAAAAAAATTCAAAATTTAAAAGTGAAAAAGAGATAGAAGGAGACCTCGGATCGAAAAAATTCTTTCACGAAAGTTGTTCGTCTCGTCTAGATCTACAACTTTTATGAAGGACCCGGGAGCAAAAGAGGTCACCTGTGCGAAGTGGTATTTTTGGTGGCTCTCCATGTGTATAGAAAACCGACTTTTTGGGATTTTGTATTTTTTGGTGGTTTTAAAAAGGATAAAAAATCTAGAAAAAAATACGATAAAATACAAAAAAAATAATTACACACTAATATATTTTTTATATTTTTTAAAAATAAGAAAATAGGATAAATAAAATAAAAGTAAGAAACGCACAACTTTTGTTCAGACCGACAACGAACACTTGGACTTGGTCAGTTTCTTTGATTTCAGTTTTAATGTGGATTTGGATTTTTGCATTTCTTATTAAAACTTTCATCAAAGAACATAAATGAAGAAGAAATAAAATTAAAAGTATTAATTATGCACATAAAAACTCAGGTCAAAAATAACAAAAAGTCAAAATGCGCAAAAGAGGCCCAAAATCCAACTTTCACAGATGAGATCCGAATTTTACGAAATTGGTCTTGTTTTGAAGGTATTTGAAAATGGAGTACTTTAAAAGTGAGTAGACCAAAATCGAACACTGTATGTGGGAGATATGCTCATTTTAGTCCGTTAGATGTGAAATTAGACTTTGAGATAATTTGACACTTATTGGGGTTAGTAATTTTTTTGTATTTTTTATTTAATGAAGTTAGTAATATCTACAAAATGGAGTTGGTTTTGGGTCAATCGGAGTTAGGATGAATTAACTAAATATAGGAGAAGTTAGCGGCTTTTTAGGCTAATTTACACTTGGGATTTTTAATGCAATTTATGCATGATGAAATGCAGATATTATTTACACATGTATGAATGCTAATAATGCACTATTAATGATTAATTACAAGTAAATGATAGGGAACAGAGTATAAATGACCAATTTTAGCATGATAAATACGAGATTCATCATGGGGGACGTAGGGGGGTCGGAACAGTTGTTGTCAATGTGGATTATGATCGAGAGGGAGTGGATGATGAAGGAAGCGAGTGGGGAAGCGGTTACATGGGAGGGGAAGTGAGTAGTTCGAAGGGACAATGTGGGGACTGGAGAATTGACCTCAGGTCAACTTTGGAGGGGTTTTGATTGGTGGAAAGAAAGAAAAGGAAAAGATGTGCTAATGTAGATTCGTGAAGAGCCAGAACGAATGGACTCATGCCAAGTGGCATCGAATCCATATGGTTGACTAATAAATAGAAAATGGGGAATTAAATACAAAATAAATAAAAGAAACACTCAAGATAAATAATCTCCAAGATACTAGATCTAAACAAGTTATATAGCTTTCATTAAAGTCTCTAAACCAAAAGAAGAAGTATGTACAAGTTGCGTATTTTTGTAGGTATTTAAAGTCTTATAACACCAATTTTGAGAGTTTTATATTTTTATCTTTGATTTTTAATATAAAAATACATGTAAAATAAAATATAATAATATATTAAAAATAAAATAAAATCTAAATATAATTTTTACAAAGTACAGTTAAGTCCCAAACTGATATTTTGCAAACAAGCTCCGATTATTATGAATTTTTCATTAGATAGATAATTTTATAACTTAAATTTTGAAAAATAAGTTTAATCAAATTGGAGTTCATATGAGGCGGGAATTCAGCCTGGAAGTTTGACTTCGTGGATTTTGCGGTTCAAGATCTATTGACATTTATTCGAGATGTAATTATTTTTATATTTTTATGTATATTTTTATATACATATTAGAAAAGATTTAAGTCAAAATGAATTAGTATGGATTTATTAAAAATCAAGGAAGTTTGAGCTTTTACAAATGAATATATACATTCAACTCTTTATTTACGTGGTTTTTATTTTGACTTTTTTCATGAACTTATTTATACGATAAACATACATCAATAGTCCATTTTTATTGTAAGATGTATTTTGTTAATTTATTGAATTTAGGAATATTTATTTAGTATTTGTTTAGTGATTCAAGCTAATATTCAAATATTAAGACGACGGATCACATATTCATCACTTTTCTCTTTAAGAACTTGCACTGATATATTGATGGTACTTTGATCTTTCACTAACATCTTCCTTCTTATTGTACTTGCTACTTCTTCTTCATATAAGTTTTCATATGATGCTGACGTCTATGTGTATAGAGCTAAGTTTCTCTTCTTTTTGATCTCGCATTCAATTCCCTTCTCCTGATGTTTTTCAACTTTGTAAGAAAGGAGCCTGTGGATTAGATCATCCTTCGGGAGTGTATCCAAGTCACTTGCATCCTTGATCACAATTATAATAGTTCTCCAATAGGGGATACACGATCTCATGATTTTCTTCGCCTATACATGTTCTTTATTTATATATATATATATATATATATATATATATGGGTCATATGTGGCTGCCCCCTAGGGGCAGCCAACATGGCTGCCCCCGCCTTATTTGGGCAAATTTTTTTATTTTTTTTGAAAAATAACACCATTTACATTCATCCCTATATCCCTCCTATATACCATTCGAATTTCGTCAGAAACAGAGACTCCTACGGCCTCCATCCGGACAGTAATTTTTTAACGGTAACAGGATTTTTTTAAATCGATACCATCGAGATGGAGGCCGTAGGAGTCTCTGTTTCTGACGAAATTCGAATGGCATGTAGGAGGGATATATGGATGAATATACATGGTTTTATTTTTCAAAAAAAATAAAAAAAATGCCGAAAAATGGGGCGGGGGCAGCCATGTTGGCTGCCCCCAGGGGGCAGCCCCATTTTTTCCTATATATATATATATCTAGATTTTTCAAACTATTTTTGATAAAGGTAAATCATTTGTAAATATCATGGATCGTTTCTTATTCTAAATAATTCATATATTTGTCGTAGAAGATTTATGTGGGTTTCCTTCACCTTGCTCATGCCTTCAAATGATAATGTAACTTATGCCAAATTTCATAAGTTGTATTGCATGTTGATATGCCATTCAAATCTCCTTTCATGATAGAACATAAAATACTTCAATGTTTTGGAACAATTGGTAGCATGCCTTCAAGACAGGGCATATGTACTTTATCTCGAGAACATTCCACACTCATAGTCCATTGACTCAATAGATATCTACATTCTTACTTTCCAGAAGTTACAACTACTTCCATCCAAATGAGGTGGCCTCACCATAGATTGGTTTTTGAAGCTGTTCATGGAGGTCATATGTGACGAGTTCACCTACATTGTTGGTATCAAATGTGGATACACGTAGGATCGAACTATTACGAGGGGGTGAGTGTTAGTTATAATAAGTTATGATCAGATAAAATTTGTAAAAAGCATAACAATCACATGTATCAAGCCAGAGAATCAACCATTTTCACGATGATGTTTACGTAGAAACCCATATAGTGTCATTGGGTGGGGGCGGATGGGGGCTTAGCCCCCCCAGCTCCTAACCAAACTCCATATATATGTTTAATATATGGGGTTGATGGGCCCGCCCCATTTTGAGGTAAATTTTTTTATTTTTTTTGAAAAATATCGTCATGTATATTCATCCCTATATCCCTTCTATATGACATTCGAATTTCGTCAGAAACAGAGACTCCTTCGGCCTCCATCCAGACAGAGCCGATTTAAAAAATCCTACGACCGTTAAAAAATGACATCCGGATGGAGGCCGTACGAGTCTCCGTTTCTGACGAAATTCGAATGACATATAGAAGGGATATAGGGATGAATATACATGGTGATATTTTTGAAAAAAATAAAAAAATTGCCCCAAAATGGGGTGGGGGCAGCCCCACTTTCCCCTTAATATATAGTATAATATATAATCTAAATACATAATATAATAATTAAAAATTACATGTTATGTATAATAGCCCCCCATATCTCAACAAAAAAATCAATATATATATATATATATATATATATAGAGAGAGAGAGAGAGATCAATGGGGCTACCTCTCGGAGGAGCTAACTTGGCTCCTCCTGCACCATTTCAACCCTTTTTTTTTTGAAATTTCTTCCGTGAATATTCATCACTATATCTCTATATTATGCTATTTAAATTTCGTGCGAAACAGAGACTCCTACGACCTCCATCCAGACAATATTTTTTTAACGGTAACAGAATTACTAAAAACGACCCTTCTGGATGGAGGCTGTAGGAATCTCTATTTCGCGTGAAATTTGAATAACATAATATAAGGATATATTGATGAAAATCCACGGAAGAAATTTAAAAAAAATGCCAGACAAAATGGTGCGAGGGAACCAAGTTAGCTATCCCAAGGGGCAGCTCCATTTTACCCATATATATGATCTAATTACAATAATTAGCTGTTACCATTACATGATGTGCATAATCGGATATTGATACATATGTATATGTCCATCATCTTACATGTTTATAAACCATCACGAATATATAGTTTTTATTTTAACATATATGGTATAGATAATGAATTTTTCCTTTGCATATACGGATATGGATTTGGATACCTCTTTCATTTTTTAGGATCTTAAAACAGATATGGTTACATATTCTTCTAGTATATACATATATGGGGATATATACATATTTGTATCCGCGTGTTTGCAATCCTATTTTTATTTGCATCGATTTTAAAATAGTATGCATATAAATGTACACATGTCAAAATATATAACAAATATGATAATGGATTGGTAGACATGTCTATATTTGTTTGCATCCTTATAAGTAAAAGGTATTGTATAATGTCATTTGTTTGAACATATTAAATCTAATGGAATTGGGTAAAATGGGGTTGCCCCCCGAGGCAGCTAACTTAGCTCCCCCGCCTCAATTTCCCCATTTTTTTTATTTTTTTGAAAAATAAATCATATAAATTCATTATTATATCCCTATTATGCTATTCAAGTTTCGTGATAAACAGAGACTCCTACGGCCTCCTTCCAAACATGGTCGATTTAAAAAATCCTACGACCATTAAAAGTGATTGTCTGGATGGAGGCCGTAGAAGTCCTTGTTTCTCAAGAAACTTGAATGACGTAATATAGAGATATAGTGATGAATTTCCATGATTTTATTTTTCAAAAAAATAAAAAAATGGGGGCGGGGGAGCTAAGTTAGCTACCCCTAGAGGCAACCCCATTTTTTCCAAGGGAATTACTTAATATCACATTAATAAATGTGTATTTCGTGACATGAAGAATTTTGTATGGATCTTTTTGTCAATACGATGTTTATAGATATTATTTATGTCCGATTATAAGTTTAGATGGGTATTTTTTTGTAAAAAATACCTTCTCAATATTAGTTTCAATCAATTAGAAAATTATTGGAAGTTCACCTTTTAGATTGAATTCGTTTCCACACACTCAACTCATAAATTGAAACTTCTGTCAATGTTCTACATATCCTCTAAATTTCTTTCAAATCCGATGTCATTTCCTATTTTATCTTAGTTATTAAAACTTCAAGAAATATTTAAGCAACTTAAATCCAATTTAAAAGAGAATCATACTCTTTACCATTGATATAAAATAGCAAATGATCGTGGATTTGAGCGAAAATCGGAGCATATGTATAACATTATTCGAAGATTCTATCTATAGATTGGATTTTAAGAAACAAATTTGAATAAAATAGTTACAACACCTCCTTTATAGCTCACATTACAATAGAGCAACCCTCCCGAAATATTAACCACTAGAATGACAAGATAAATTAGATAAATAATTTACCCACTCCATCTAAATAATTTAGCCCCCCCAAGAAGAATTTTCTGGATTCGTCCCTGGGCTCAAGATTCTCGATGGGTCGTGCTGATCAGAGAGTTATGTTCTCACATATAACTTAGCTGTTTACAATGATTCAACCTGATGTCGATGTGAATTCTGATGCTTTAGATCAAATATAAAAAAGGTTACAGACCTTGAATCACAAACATCAAATTTTGTGCTCTGGATTAAACATCAAAGTCTTCGTCAAGGTTGGATTATACATTGAAGCCTCAGACCTTCTCAGATCAAACTTCAAGGTATCGTCAAGCTTGGATTAAACATTGAAGCTTCTAAACTTCTTGGATCATACACTAATGTAACTTGAAAACTTTGATCAAACACCAAGTTTTTCTTGCAAAATTGATTTTATAAAACAAATACAAATATCTATATTTTAAACAATCAATTACAGAGAATATTTGTTATATATATATACAAATGATGTAACAATAGTAATATATCTCAAATATCAAAACTATTGATTATCAAGAATAAACATCGAAACTAATCACCTATAAGAGAATCACGCATGAACATACTTCACTAACAAGTTATCGAGAACTTGTAGAACAAATGGCAAACAAGACTGGTTGAGAGCATCGATTGCTATGATAGTAATATGGGTTGCTCTCAATGCATAAGAATGCACAATAATATCTCGGAGAATGGATTGTAAAAGTAGAGAATAGTGAGAGAGAGAGAGAGAGTGTGTGTGTGTGTGGGGACAATATGTATGTATTAGTTCTTTTTGAAAGTGTTTAAGGGTGCTTATACAGTTCTCATAGGCGTATGAAATATCTCATAGTCATTAGAGCTCCACATTGGAGCATTTTGCTTTTGAAAGAATCGAACATTAAGAAAATTGATTGATCATTAACTTTTTGTTGATCGATCATGTATGGATGATTATTTAGTTTATCAATCACTTTCTGCATGTCGGATGATAATTGCTCAACTGACTTTTAAATCTGATTGATTGATTAAATAATCATCTAGAGGAGTCCATCAACAAGTTGATCGATCAGTCCCAGCTGACCAATCAGTTGCAATAGGTCAATTGATCAAGTTATGTCGAATAGATAAAGTTGATCGATCAAGAGCTTGAGTTTGATCGATTAGTTTTAGGAAATTTGTAAAAGAAGCTTAAACTGATATCATTGTTCATGTATATTAGTCACATGAGTAGATAAACATGTATATAGCTTTGTGAGATGGTTACAATAATAAGAAGACATTTAAATGACTTCAACAAAGTAAAAAATGTTGCTCTTCATTGAAATATAGCGTTCCTTCGTATCTTTGAGTTATTGAAATGAGTAATAAGATAATTTCATGATGGCATTTCAATAATTGTATATGGCATTATTAAAACAAAGTTTGTGGTACAAATTACTAGCATCCTCCCCTTTTTAATGATGTCACAATAAATTATTAAGGAGTTTGGGAAGATAAGTTTGGATTCCAATTTTTATAGAAGCAACTTTAGCAAGTAAACAAAGCTTGACTTTTCAAGAAGAAAGCTCTCCCCTAACAACATGAGAACACACAATAATTTTGAACTAAGCTTCCTCTTTTTAATTTCAAAATTTTATAATCTATTCTCCTTTTTAATCCAAAATGTTTTAGCGTATTTCAAATTTTTTCTCATTCTCACGCTTCTTGCTATCAAGAAAAAGCATGCGAGAAAGATGATTAAGTTGGAAAATTAAGCACATAGAAAAAACAAAATAAATAGAGAAGGACAAAAATGTGTGCATATATAATGTTTGTGGCATAATCATGTTCCAAAATATTGTAAATTAATCAGCAAAAAGGAACCATCAAACTTGGAAAACCAAGAAATTAAGACTCGAAGTGGACTAGACAATATCTTGGTAGGGGGGTTACTCTATTATATGTGAGATGCAATGATTAGTGGGAAGGCGATGGTATCTCTTGTGCCCTTGGATTGCATGGGTCTCGCTATTACGACAACTACATCCATCAAAGGAGCTAGAGTTGTCACATTTTGCTTCTACTATTATTATCACCACCACCACCACCAAGGGATTCTTCCCATGAAGAAAATGAGCATTCAAAGAGGGGCAACTGTTGGAAATAGTCGGATCTTGAGTAGGCGAACGAGGAGGAGGTTGTGTCCTTGTCCTAGGAGAGGCGATGTTCTTCTCCTTCGTATCTTTCTTTACATCAATCAGTCTCATCTTAAGAGTTACTGAAGTGGCATTGTCATCCGCCCATCATGCCATATGAATGTTGTGATCCATCATTAATTGAACATTCTTCTCTATCTTGTTGAAGAGGAGGGAGAATCTATAAATCATGACTTGCTGGGTGTAACTGCCCGGATCCTCGCTGACAGCGGAAGCATATCAATTACTACGTCGGATCCGAGTGTTACTCAAAACATCAATGATATCATAAATAACAGAAAGAACCATCTTTTCCTTCCTTTATTCATAAAAAAATATTCATCTCTAATACATATCCAAGATCCTTTATTCCAGTGGGCACAATGATATCCTTCCTTCAGACCTCGCAACGAGTCTCTAAGTGCGGCTAAATTTATTTTTCCACCATGACCTGCAATAAAAACACAAAAATATATGGTATGAGCCTAACGCTCAGTATGTGTCGAGATAAGGTCAAGCCAGCTAGCGAAAAATCAAGTCTCCTTATGCTATTACAAACAACTCTATGCATAGATAATTAGTTGGATAAATATTTTCCACAATGAATCTTTGTAAATCTTCTATATTCCTCAACCTGGAATAATGTTCATAACATGCATTATTCATGGATACAGTCCTTGAATATGATCTTAATGATATCATAATATGCATGGATTTCACTATTTCTCTTGTCAAATTTACCAAATCAATAATTACATAAAGATGATTTCATATATGAAATTATGTGTTACACCTATACACCTATTGTTATGAATTATCACATATAAGTCCTTAGCTTATCCTAACAATGAGTTTTGCTTTGTTCTCATTTCCATTATTATAGTTATATACTATTTCATAGAATGTATCATACACAAAAATAGTGTCATGGCATATTCAATCCAAATCACCTTTATGATAATGAATATAATATTTGACCGTAGTCATACAATGGCATCATATAGATCATTCATAAACATAACTATGCTTAGAAGGGTGTCCTTTTTATATTCATGCAACACATACCATATTTTCCTTATATGCCCTTAAGGTTAACCATTTTTTCACATATGCCCATAGCAATAACATAATTATATATATACCTAAGCATTTCACGTAATTGCACATATACACTTATCATTCCAAACATTTGCGCATATACACTTGGCATTTGACATAATTACACATATACACTTAGCATTTCACATAATTGCACATACACACTTAACATTTCACATATTTACACGTATACACTTAGCATTTCACATAAATGCACATACACACTTAACATTTCACATATTTACACATATACACTTAGCATTTCACATAAATGCACATGCCCACTTAACAATTCACATAAGCACTTGGCTTCCACATAAGCACTTAGCTTATTCATTGCATATTTGTCTTATCTCATAATTTATTGGGTGGCTTTGATGGCTTTTACCGTCGGCACAAGCGGTCACTCAATCATGACATAGAACATGATGACATCAGCGCTGAGTCAATATGTGGACTTTCCCACTAGGTTCTACTGAACCCGACACCCCCGGAAGGTGTTGCCCTTTAAGCCGTTGATAAACGAACTCTAGAGGTGGCTCCCACTCTAGGTGTAGCACTTAGCTTCGCTTATCGTTTAAGTGCCATTATTCATGTTAAGGAAATTCTTATTCCTTCAAAACTATTTCCATTTCCATACAAAAGTGGTTCATGTAAACATTATGGTTCCATTAACTAAGGAGGTTTCATTGCACAAATAAATAACGTATACACACAGACATATACAGTCTTCCCTTTTCACCAACCGATCTTTTGGTATAAACGAGAGAATAACTTTCCTTAATTTAAGTCGATCTTGCTATTTATAGTCACCATTAAAGATTTAAAAACCATATTAAAGATCAATTTAATCGGTATGCTTAGGATGGAATCTTATTAATGGTAACCGTGACCTTCTCAATACCCTAGTATCAATTTTAACAAAATCAAAAACCATGATACATGTATATAAATAAGTTTGAATTTATATTATATCAACCATAATGCACCGTAGTTCTTGCCATATATAATAAAACTTATCATATGCAATGTTCCTACCACATACAAAATGAGTTATTATATATCATAAAAAGAAATTAGAAGCAACAATGCTCATACATAATTACAGTTAGTTAGTTATCTTATCTAATGATGGTATAAATCACAAAAGAGTCTCTTTGATTGTGGGGAAATGTTGTATCTCATATATAACATGCAACTTTCAGCCTATTTAATCACTGTACATGTTATGGCATCTCATTCAAGTAGAAATCATGCACTGATTATATAGTAATTTATATACATAAAGATCTGGGCAACTTCTTACTAATGAATGTAATTGGATAAGACTTATAGTTCCAAGATCGGGAACATAATCACAACCAAACATTCATCAACCGTGTGTTTGATAATGCTTAGACTAAATCTAACAGAAATACAGAAAAAGATAAACGATTCAGTTGGTTTTAATTTGCGACCAATGTAAATTGTAGGGTCTGTGGAATTGTGATATACGTGTAACACAATCAAGATTTGCAAATAACTATTAGACAATTATTAGTTTCGTTTATGCAATTCACGTGAATACTTTAAGATATTTATTTCAATATCAATTAAATCAATCAAATAACAATATGCATGGAGACTTCTACACGTTTATTAGAACTGCTTGATGTTAATATAATAATCATCAAAACATAATCCACAGTTTAGGTGTGCGTTGATCAAAATCAAACTTGCAGAAACAACAAGTCATTATGTGATTAGTTGATCCGATACATCCGAAATTCAGACTTTCCATAACAATAATTTCCTATGATATACATAAATACAAATCCAACGAATTGTCACTAGATTCTTATATTCGTGAGAATATTCTGGGAACAAGAAAATCATAATGTCAACTAAATCTAAAGGTTGTCTTCCTCTCTTTTATTATCCTAGCGGCAAGATAATCATGCACGATTGATGTAATATGCAATTTATAAATGAAACTTGATCGGTTACCTAAGTGGTCGACACATACAATTTCTTAGGTCTTGAAGAGGGATATACAATATTATTCTATTTATTCCTTTACTTCTGTATCTAACCGATAAGATAACTTGATATAAAATTTCCATCAATAATACATGCAGTCATATGTAAATCATAATATTCATCATGACATGATATCGTATAAAGCCTATGTGTTCGACACATACCTCAATGTACGGAAACATTTGTCGAAACCGAATTCAACGTCGATGGAAAGGTTGTCGCCGACGCTCACTGCACGTGCCTCCGATTCCACCATATCAAATTCGATATCGAATTATCATTGCCGGATGACTACGACACCCAAGAGATTGGTTCCGCACCCGGCTTCTTTCCTCGACCACAAGGACCCCGTGATCACTAATGTTGTTGGTCTCTCCCTCTCTCTAGATCTCCCTCTCTCTCCCTTAAAAGGAAATGCCAAGCACGTTCCATCCCAAAATGAAAATTCTCTCCCATTATAATGGGTTGAATTAGCCCATGATAACCGTCCCTATATTTAGTTATTATTATTTTTTTAATTCTCCTTAATAGCATGTGGGCCGTTACACTGGTGAGCTCCTCGTTGACTTTTCGCATTATAATATTGGGCCGTCACTATATCGTTGACTTTCAAAGAGGGTAGGAAGAAAAATATTGGGTTGCAAATACGATGGGGATGATGGAGGGTTATCTTTGATTTTTCGCATGAAGCGCATGCCTTCCAAATCATAGGGCATAACTTTCTTAATACGGTCACGCTTCTTGGGTTGGGAGATCGAGAAGTGGTATACGATATGGTGGATGAAACCATAATAAGAGAGATTGTGCACAACATCGACTACCATGATATAGAGGGAAAGTTTTGTAACATCCGGATCCGCATAAACCCAAATCTGACCTGATTAAGGTCTGATTAACCCAATAAAGTTGGTGGTCAATGCTAAAAAACCTAAATCAATCAATTGATCGTGAATCAAAAGTCGTTTGGGCAAAATCGACAGCATCGTAATGCATGCCCGAAAAGGCTGTGACGCAAATTCAAAAACAACAAGATGAATCGATACTGTCATAAAATCCGATTCGACAAAACAAGACCAACGGAATCGACCGTTCGTCAATCGGAGGTAGTTTGGTATTTTTAAATTGTAAAAAAATAGTCCTAATTTCCAATGGTTTGTGAGATCGCTTGTGAATGAAATAGTATGATGCGGCGTAAATAGGTGCTCGGATCCGAGGACGTCGCAGTTGATTCCAATTGAATGATTCACAATTTATAGAAGTGTAGATCAAAGCCAACATGTCGGGGATAACATGCCGAGAGATTGGTTTTCTTGTTATTAAAGTTTCATAAAAGTACGTGATTTGGGAAACGGGGGAGGGGATTGATGTATAATGACCAAGGACGTCTATCGGCTTCGAGGGCTTATTGGACAAGTAGCTTGACATTCCAATCATCGAGAGAGACTCAAGAGATCAATAAGTACAAACTTGATGGTTTGAGAAGAGGCAGAGGATTTCCCAAATCATAACACTTAGGGTTCGTTTGGTTGCAGGGTTGAGTAGGACTGGGTTGGCCCAACCTGAGGTACCCCTCCTTCCAAACATCCCAATCCTCCTCACAGTTTGCTATTCACAGGGGTACCCTAATCCAACCCAACTTTGCCCAACCCTGCAACCAAACGAACCCTTAGGGGTCATAGTGAAAAAGTATGAGGAGAGATTGGGGAGTGAGGTTTGCTGCAAGAAAAATCAAAACAACCAAAATATACCAATATAAAATTGATGGAATGTTATTTCTAAACAAAAAATCAAAAGATCAAAAGCAAGATGTGTACCTTAAGCAAGGATGATGGATGAGGGTGGTGTTGATGATCGATCAGGTATAGTGACGGAGAGAGGGGAGAAGGGCTTGCCCCCCCCCCCCCCACTCTCAATGATAACATGTTTATATTTATATAAATATAATACATATATAATCTAAAATACATTATTTAGTAATTAAAATATATATGTTATATATAATAGCCCCCTAGCAATGAAAATGGATGGGATACGGATCGAGTATGCTTATTTCCATATTCATAATTCGCTTCATCTCTATCAAATACGAATAA